>CAKJVB030000036.1:22500-170450 GCA_918026665.1 Diabrotica balteata
GAAAGTTAATTTAATATTTAAAGGGTTTTTACCATATATTTAGTGGCTCAAAACATGTACATCCGAATGGCACTGATAATGGAAAAATAATTCCAAAACCATTCTATGATGTAGCCCGATGGTTTTTTTTTTAAATTATATCTTTTATAAAGAAATTTTAGATTAAGTTTTTGTGATAAACGGTATACAGCCAGCTACAGGAACTTAGTTTCCTTTTGGATTTTTTACATGTGTTGACTTATCATTTTATGTTTTAGTCTTCAAGCATGTACGTCTTTTTCTTCTTACACATGCTAGTATATATAGTATTTTATTGCACTTCTAATATTTTTTGTGTTCTACATTTTACATTGATATGTTTTATTGGATTATAGTTCCTTCGAGCAAAATAGCTTCTATTTATTAAGAATTTATATTTTATTTCTTTAGGCCGGCAGATGTTTGTTATGTTATGCAAATTGAATATTGATTTCTGTATACTATTAATAGTCAATCTACTTGTTAAATTCTGTCCTTGTGGTTAGGTTTTTATTGCAGCTGATCGATCTTTTGTCATTTTCTTGTAAACCGTGCCTTCTTATTTTTCAATTATCGTAGTACTTTTGATATTCTATTCTTTATATTGTTTCTGGTAATATATATATATATATATATATATATATATATATATATATATATATATATATATATATATATATATATATATATGTATATATATATATATATATGTATATATATATATGTATATATATATATATATGTATATATATATATATATATATATATATATATATATGTATATGTATATATATATATTTACATCCTACTATCCTTAAGGACTCAAACCATAGCGCAACCTTACGGCCTCTCCTATTTCCAGGTGTATATAATATTTTAGTCGTCGTGTATATCGAAACAGGTAACAAAACATTCTTAATGCCCTAGTTTCTATTTGGATAAAACAAAATTTAACATATACTCTCCCCCTCGGTTCTCCTATCATTACCACCTCGTGCCGATTTCCGATTTTACAGCCTCATCAGTATAATTTTTATCCGTATTGTGGTCTTGGGGCCTCATATACACGACCTTATAGACTCATACGGTGTTGTCAATTCGCTCACTGCGTATTTCGATAATTCGGGGATTCCCCTCTTTATTTCCTATTTAAGCCAAGAAAGTTAT
The DNA here is from genome assembly GCA_918026665.1 of Diabrotica balteata. NCBI lineage: Eukaryota > Metazoa > Arthropoda > Insecta > Coleoptera > Chrysomelidae > Diabrotica > Diabrotica balteata. The sequence goes on from CAKJVB030000036.1 coordinate 23,686, forward strand.
TTCTCATTTCGCGATTGTTTAAGTAATGGATACCTCAAAAGAGATTTATGATCTTAAAAACGGCAAAAGTATAATATTTAAGTAACCTATATTTTAAACAGAAGCTTATAAATGACAAAATATTGTTATGATTTCTAAAAATTTGAACCTGATATTTATTGAAAGAAATATAATAATTTTGGTTATTTAAGTCAATGTAATACTTTTTTAAGAACGTTTAACACAACTGGATACAAATCAATGAGATATTATATTCTTACAAATATAAATTAATAATACCAGCAAGTATTAGATGTAGGGAGCCTGATCTATGCTAACATAGGGACTGGCCACAATTTAGTTTTGGAAAAAAGTCATCTTAATTCGATTAGGAATCATAAACACAAACTACCAACACTAGAAACTAAAATTAATAAAGACAATTTTGACAAAAAACTATATCACAGTAGGCTAGATCAAATAATTTAACAACAAAGCGTTACATGCGATGAAGATAACTAAGTTAGTTGGGAAAAGAATTAAAACAACATAAAGCAAACAAGCCTCTAGGAGGAATAAAAATAAACACAAACTTAAATGAAAGAAAACGTACACTATAATGTTTACCCAAAGTATAGAAATATATCTGAAGGAAAAAAGAATGTTTATATAAAATATAGATATGAAAGAACGCAGGGGCTTATGAATATAAGAGAGTTCGTAACACGGCACATGGGCTAATCAGGCCGAAGAAAACAATAAAACAGTAAAAGTTTATAAGAGGGACATATAATAGAAATTAAGGAAATAATATAAGATATCAACATAAATAAAAAAATGGACAACATAATATTAGACAAATAAACCGAACAAAGGAAACTGAACAGGCTCTTGAAACTCCCGATATAACATCAAATGAGTTAACGATTATACAACAGTTAACCATAATATTTAATAAAGGGTTAAGGTCATCAACAATACATGAGGAGTGGAGAACGAGTATTATGTTTTTTCTTTTACAATAGGTGTAATGTGCGACCATAATACTCTAAAGGAATTGTTAAGTACTATTTTGAAATTAATATTAAAAATAATATCAAATAATTTGAAGAAAAGATTAGTATACCAGGCTAACAACAAGTTTCTTGTGCAGAGAAGTATATAATAATATAATGAACTAGCCTAACTATGTTTGGTTAATATAGAAATGTCCTACGACACAGTGAGACTATCGGATGCGATATACATCTGTACAACAGATAATCCAGATTACTTGATATCATAAAAATAATAGAGAACCGACTTGTAAGAAACAGAACCGAAGTAAAAGTTCAAATAGAAAAAAAAAGAATCTATAAACACTACAACTGGAGTCAGATATGGAAGTCCAGTTGTAATATTTCTTCTTCTTCTTCCAATGGCGCTACAGCCCAAATTGAGCCTTGACCTCCTGTAACTTCTGCCTCCAACAAAGGCGATCCCGCGCCACTCGTCTCCAAGCCCTGACGTTCAGTAAGTTGTGCGCATCTGCTGTGACTTCGTTCTCCCATCTATTACGTGGTCTTTCCTTTGGTCTTCTGCCCTGCATTTTACCATCCAAGTCCTTTCTCGGCAATCTGTCGGCATCCATCCGTACCACCCAGTTGTAATATTTATTCTTTTATATTTAATATAGTATTGAGAGGTTTTAAGCTAGTAAAAATAAAAAAACAACCGGCAAGCAAGGAGATAAAGATAATATGCGATGTTTATGACGAGTTTTTAATAACAGAGAACGAAGATGATCTCCAATAAATACTACACCAGTTTAATATCAAAGCCAAACGATTTAATATTAAAATTTTATCACTTATTATGAAAAGTTTAGTATTGTCAAAGGAACCAACAAGGTGAAAGAAAGTTCAGATTGAAAACCTACTGATAAAATAAGTATTAAAATTTAAATATATGGGAATAAACTTATCGACCAACAAAAATATTGAAGAGAAAGTAAGGGGATAAGTGCTACAATGACACAATACGGTGAAACAGACACTAGATCTAGACAAACAAGCATAAATAAACAAATCTGTAATCCGACCAATCATGACTTATACAGTAGGAACATGATCAGATACAAGCACAGATATTTGGAGACAAATGAGATGAGAATACTAAGAAAAATGACCGGAAAAAGACTTTAAGACAAAACAAGAAGCAATGATATAAGAAACCTATGCAGAATAAACAATATTAATCTATTTGTACAGACACAAGCATAGATATTTGAAGACAAATGAGATGAGAACACGAAGAAGAATAACCGGAAAAAGACTTATTAAACAGAACAAAAAGCAATGACATAAGAAACTATGCAGAATAAACAATATTATTTAATTGGTACAGGAAAGAAAAACAAAATGAATCTGTTATATTAGCAGAATGGTAGAAAATATCATAGTTAGATTAGCCCTGGAAAGAAAGAGATAAAACGAAATTATCCACACGAATAGGAAGAAAACGGGCAATTTGCCTATATAAAAAAAGAGGAAGAAGACATTATAGTTAATTGAAAAGTTACATTAATATTACATTTTTAAGAGGATGCAATTATCTTTTTTGATGTGTTGAGTGTAATAATGTGGAATATAAACTTAAGTTTAAGTTTGTAGGATCTCCATTCATGTCCCCCGGTCACCATCTTTTAACTTTTTTCTGGTCATTTTACAATAAAATTACATTCAATCAATATTATAGGGAGTTTTTCAAAGAATAATTTTTACTACAAATTTGTTTAATTTCATTGATTTCTTTGGATTTTATAGAACTCCAATGTTCTTGAATACTCGTAAGAATACGATAAAAACGATTAGGCTTAGTTTTCTAGTATAAGTATTTATATTTTTTTATTTATACAATTTATTATTTTGTTAACATTGTTTTGTGATTAATTGTTTATTATCTACTTTTTCCCGACCATGTATGAAGTAAAGTTTCGAAGCGCGTTTTCGAAACGCGAAGGCGCGTTTTTAAGTGTTATTCCCAGTAGGCTTAATCCACAAACAATTTCTAAGTGAGATAATATTGAGCATAACTATATATTGAAGAAGTTGTTTTCCACCTACTGTTTGTTACTTTTCTTTGATAGTCGAGGCTGTGTTCCCAATTCAGTAGAGTTAGAATTGGCGTAATTGTGGGTAATTCATTTTCAAATTCTTAGAAACTTTTGATTAATTTTGATTTCCATGATATTACTGCAGGTTTCACCAGAACCATTAAGGCACACATACTTTCACAGTTTGCCTTGCATCTACAGAAAATTTATTTTAGAAGTTCAGGGGAGCTGGAGTTTTGAAAGTTTTGATTGGTATCCAAATTTGTTTACGTTTTTTTAGCCCCAAACTTCAGGATCGCAGTGTTTTCTGCTGATAAATTCTAAGACTTTCGAAACGTGCTGTATCTTGTGTTGGCGGAATCAATGATAAGTTAAATACATTTTTGGTCACTTTGGTCATTTTGGTCTTGGCAAATCGTTTGTATCTCATGCTGTCAGAGAATCATCTTTCTTTCCATTATATAAAGAGACAAAAAAATATTCGCCAACGACAGTAAGCAAAGACAGCTGGGCCTTCTCACTGAGAAATATTGTTGTTTGGCTAGCAAACTAAGGGTGTTTCTGTAAAATTTTAATAAATTTTGCCGATCTTGTAAGCTCGGCAATGATCGCCATAAAACTCTGCAATGATCGCCATACATAAAACTTAAAGGACAGTATAATTGATGCGACTTACACCCTTTTGAAGGTTTAAAAAAATTGGACACTTTTGACACACAACATTACACCGCTTAATTATTAATGCCGTAAGCAAGACAATAATGGCAATGTCGTCTGTTACGACGGTCTTAGAAGCATATGATTCAAATTAAGCAAGCGCAAAACAGGTTCTGACTGTGTCTGCATCAGATTCTACCTGGACGACACTAAAACCCACTTCTAATAGAGCAGTTTGTGAAGATCCATTAGGTTTTTTTGGTTCTCTACATTACTAAGAAGTTGATGTTAGGATACTGTTGGCACGGTACTCTTATTAAACGTTATCTCTGTCGATTTGTGCTTTTTCGTGCGACGCAAGCGCATGAGACGGAGAAAGTTTTTTGTTGGCAAAAAAGGTCGATAATAAAATAATAATAACATAGAACTGTTAAGAAAACGATAAATTGATTCCAAAAGATGTGAATAAAAAATTATATAACAGGAAACTAAGTGGAATTGTTCATTTTTATCATATTTTTATGAGTACTCATGAATCCGGTCAACTTCGGAATGCTATAAAACCGAAAGAAATTCATGAAATAAAACACATTTGCAGTAAAAATTATTCGTTGAAAACCCTCTATAATAGTGCTCTCATGTCTTTTATTGCAAAATGACCAGAAAAAATTTATAAGGCTCAAACAAAAGTTTGTTCAAAAACTTCCAGACTCTACCTCATAGGTGATTGGGAAAAAGATCAATAATAAACTAATGATACCATAGGAATCACGATGATCACTACACTCCTTTTGAGAGGAGAGATTGAAGAGAGAGAGAGAGAAAGAGCGAGAAAGAGAGAGAGAGGGAGAGAGAGAGAGACCATAGGGAGGTTAACAAAATAATAAATGATATGAAGAAAAAAATATATAATAAAAAAACTAAGCTTAAGCTCGATTTAATGTAATTTTATTTTAAAATAACCAGAAAAAAGTTATAAGGCCCAAAAGATTTATTCAAAGATTTTAGTTATTTTTGTTTGTAACTTTTTTTTCAATTTTCAATTAAAAGTTATATAAATAAATACAATTTAATTTGCTATAAATAATGTTTTATAAAATTTTCACTCTCCTTTACACTCCTTATTTCAAGATGGCGAGTATTCAAGGACCCAATCAACATTGGAGCGCTGCAAAAACTAGAAAATGAATGAAATTAAACAAATTTGTAGTGAAAATTACTCTATGATATTGCTCTGATATCATTCTATTTATTAACGGAATCCATTTACAAAAGTTTTCACACAGCTAGCACAACCATCCATTTTTTTAAAATTTATTGTTTTTTTATAACTGTTTTATTGTAAAATCGCTAGAACAAGTTAAAAGCGAAAAGCACAATAGAAAAATTTTTCAAAATTTATTAGTTATTTTGGTTTATAACTTTTTATTTTTTATTTTCCGATAAAAAGTAATACAGATAAAGTTGTAGAAAATTTAATTTGGTAAAAATAATGATTTATAAAATTTTCTGTAGAGTTGCTAATTTACGAGATACAGCGCAAAAACCCTTTGCCTCTCTTTTTCCAAGATGACGGCCTGGGAACAAGGGTTGCGACTTCACAAACTTGAATTGAAGTTTATACTCACCACCCCCACATATCAAAAAAATTAAATTGCGTCCTTTCAAAAATCTAATCTCAATGTAACTTTTCAATTGAATAAAAAATAAGTAGCTTATTCTATACGAGTATATAAATAGAAATACGTGTTCGTTTATTAAAAATTTCAGTGTCGAAGTAATTTCTGTGAAACAAAATATCCTCGTTTATTTTACTAAATATATACACTGTATACCAATACATTTTCCAACACATAAAAATTAACGATAACATCACCATATGAACGTAAACAATCTTACTCTGTAATTTGAGCCAGATAAAATGATTCAATAGTTGAACAACACTGTTGCCAGCTAAGTCGAGTCTGTAATATGGCAATATGGTTTAACACATAAGTGATATACACATTCAGTATACTCATAAAAGCGCTCTCCACGGCAAATGGCTGAATTAAAGGCGACTTTACGGACTCATTTTGTTTTATAATTTGCAGCTATTCTATAATACCCACAATTTTTGTAATACATTTGTGCAGTAGGTAGAGGTCTCTAGTTTCTCATTCAATAAAATTTTGGTAGAAAATAACAATCAGTTAAAAGAAATACATGAAAAACTTTACGGACTCTGTATATTGAGTCCATAAATCGCTCGAGTCCGTTGTGTATGGTAAAAACCTTAATGCAGAGTCTGCAATGTTAGGAGGATATATATATATATATATATATATATATATATATATATATATATATATATATATGTATATATATAATTGTCAGGCCATGGATTTGGGTGTCTACGTTAAAAAAATGATGTGCTGGACGAGCCATACAGTCTGTAGTCAACACCCCGAAGTATGAGCGGGAACACAAAGTGACAAAGTGTATATATACTCATACGCTTATGAAACGCACCTGGCCCATCATAAGAGCCTTCATTTTTTTTTTTTTCAAGTTGTCTTGATTAAAATGTCTTTAATCCTTGCTATCAGCCTTTCTTGGATAACTCTTATTTCTTTCTCCTACATTCTCATTTACCGAGTGATTGCCGGTATATAGAACTGACCAATGGTTTTGAGTGGATAAGTAAGTAAGTGGTAGGGCACTCTTTTGTCCCTGATTTGGAAAATTAGCTCCAAAGGGGGATGAAACTATTAGGGGTTAATGGCATAAGGATGTAGAAGGCAACGGGAAACTATTACATTAAAGATCGTCAGATTTGCCTAGAACAATAACCATGCAAAGTACGGTCAATCACATGTCCCCTAGTCCGTGGCTGACCTTTAATGGTCGAGGGATGCTAAGAATCTGAGCGACCACTCGAATGTGGCAAATAACTATATAAAGAACAAATACTTTTTAAATTTTGGGACATGGAATGTGAGGAGTTTGTTCGAGCCAGGAAAGATACACAACACAATTCAGGAGATGGACAGACTAAACCTCAAAATATTAGACATAAGCAAAATGCGCTGGCCTGGTTTAGGTAAAACATTGGTCATGGATAGAACGATATACTACTATATCGTATATATATACTAAATATATATATATATATATATATATGTATATATATATATATATATATATACTAAACCGAGATCATCTATATGGAGTATGGAATAATTATCTCCAGAATAATCCAAGCAGCCGTTGTAAATTTTGTTTTCTTTTCGGATAGAATGCTGTTATTACAAATACAGGGTAAGCCAGTGAACATTAATGTAGTACAAGTGTATGCTCCAACTCGAGCTAAATCAGAAGCTAAAGTGGAATATTTTTATAAACAACTTAAAAAACTTCTACAATACACAAAAAAGAAGGAAATTACTATAATAATGCGTGATTTAAAAGCATAGGTGGGAAAAGGCCGTGTCGACAATTTAATAGGTAAATATGGTTTAGGAATAAGGAATGCTAGAGACGACAGATTGGCACAATTTTGTCAAGAAGAAAACCTAGCTATTAGGAACACATGGTTTTAGTTACCACCTCGTAGACACTATACCTGGTTGTCACTACAGTATAATTAACAAAATTGCATTAGAATTCAGATCGACTTTATTCTAACCAATCTAAGATTTAGAAATTCCATTGTAAGCGTTAAGATTTTTCCTGAAGCAGATATCTCCTCAGACCATAATCTCCTTGTATCAATCAAGAAATGAAGAAATTACCATCAGAAATGAAAAACACTGAGAATGTGAACATTATGTAGAGCGAAATCAAAGATTCGACATAAAAAAAAAACAGAAAAAAACTCTACAGAAGAAAACAAAAAGCCGAAAATCTTTGAAAAACAAGAAACAAAATAAAAGAAGTTAAGGAAAAGTGGATGATGGAAACATGCTTCAAAGTGGAGGAACTGCAGAAAAAGCATGATCGTTATAATTTATATAGAAAAGTGAAGGATTTATCTGAAAAAAAAACGAACAAATACACCTAACCGAATCAATTACAAAAACAATTAACCCATGGTACAATGAATACAAGAGGTATAATACATAATGTACCAAAATCGGTTCGCTTTCGCGCATGACGTAGTAAAAACCGCTTATTTTCGCAACATATGAATGTAGTTGTATAGTGCCGACTTTTAATTTTAAGTTTTTTGTATAATTTGGCTGATTTAATTAGAGTAATTATAAAGACATGATAACATTATGTTATTATAATGTTTATTCATAAATAAAAATAAACGGTATATTTTAGTACCAGTTGAATGTAAGAATAGAGCTTGGGATATTTCTTCCACAGACCATACGGTACGAATTACAAACTTTTTAATTGTCTTGATGTAAAAAGTTTCTCTACAGCTGATTTTATCTAAAGTAGTTCAGCTACTTCTTCATCTAAAAGTTTAATTTTTTCTTTCGAATTTGCAAGTCCCAAAGCCCAATTGTTAGGATTAGTGTTTATCCTAAAAAATCAAGCACATTAGTCTGCATACTGTTTTAAATAAGTTTTAGAAAACAATCAAGTTGCTACTGGAATTATTATTAACATACCCTATTGACTTATATGTTGATGGTACATCTTCAATATGAAGTTGACTACAATATCCTTCTTGAGCTTGAACTCTGAGTTGACTGAAAAAATAATATATATTTTTATTATTATAATAATATATATTATATTAAGACTAAAACAAGTAGATAATTGATGTAAGCTACCATCCATGCAGATGGTTGTGATGCATCTGATGTGAGATGTATTTATCATTTTATTAGAAAGATAGGTAAGTAATTTTCTTTAAAATAATGTAAAACATTATACCTACTAAAAAGAAAATAACGCTTTCCTTTCTAGGCATAAAAATTGATTGTTTCATGCATTGATATTGTTTATTTTTCATGACTAATATTATTATTAACATACCCTATTGACTTAGATGTTGATGGTCTTCAATATTAAGTTGACTACAATATCCTTCTTGACCTTAAACTTTGAGTTGACTGAAAAAATAACATATATTTTTGTAAAGACTAAAACAAGTAGTGAATTGATGCCAGCTACAATGCATGCAGATGGTTCCGATGCATCTGATGTGAGGTTTATTTATCATTTTCTTAGAAAAACAGGTAAGTAATATCCTTTTGGAATAATGTAAACCAGTATACCTACTAAAAAAAAAATATGCTTTTCCTTTCTATGCATAAAAATTGATTGTTTCATGCATTGATATTTTTTATTTTTAATGACTAATAATTCATAAAAATAAAGGTTTAGACTTACGTCGTTGACTTAGTAGTAGTAGTAAGAAGCTGCTCAACATACTTTTTGGGCTCTCTGTATTCGGCTCTTTGTATGCGTTTATTTTGGTTGATTGAAAGGGTAGCCGATTTTAATTTAGGCGAATAAAGACCAGGTACTGCCACAGGTTTGAATTTTAGGCCCTTTTTAGAAACGTAATTTAAAAGTTCCTGTTGTAGATTTCTTTGGTAATCTTCAGTTTAGAAATGTTTAGAACAAATTATTGCAATATTACAATTAAACTTATCCTGTCTACAACAAGATATTATCCACAGTTTCCTGGTAAAACTATCTTTAGGAAAGTATAAAACCTAAAGATTTTATCTTCATTTTCACTATTGCAACAAGCAACTGCACAGCGCATTTTGAAAAAGGTATAAAACCAGATATAGAAAATGACAAATTTTTTAAACTTTTAGTTTAAAAAAATACTATACAGTATAAATAAACAGTGACTCAACACCACAAATACACAGAAGTCTCAGACACAGGCGCGCCCTACTCGTAATTTTTTACGCGTTCGTCTGGGAATCGGGCGATATTAAATTTTACCCATCGAATTTTTTAAGTCCTTGCGAAGTAGATATTTGTATAAAGAGACATAAATATATCAGCATATATCTAAATTATTTTTATATTATCAAATAGGTGACTCTTTAAAATATATTTATTATCTCATAACTTGCAATTTGCATCATCACCATTGATATTCGATATTAATTGTCGAACTTTTGTTTTTATACAAGCCTTGTGAGTGACAGTGAATCAGAATAAGCTAAATCTACTATTTACCTATTCACAGTATTTCCTCTGCACAAAATTTTTAAATTTCAACGCATTTGCATACAAAAAGAGTGCTTATTATTAGTATATGTATAAAAACAAAAATAAATATTTCGCCTAAATCCCCAGGAAAAGTAAAGGTTTTACGCTACTAAAAATATATTTTTTATTCAATTATAACCAAAACAAAATATTAAAAAAAAAATCGATCATTTTTTGACCATAATTTCATAATTCATGTGAACGTTAAGCTGTAATTTGCGTCTATATTCTTCTTTCTAAGCGTCTATATTCTTTGCTGTAATAATGGGTTGGAGTCATTTCGAGCGGTCTTGACTACATCACACTCCTGGGCCAGCTGATGGCCAGCTGTCAAATGTCATGCCCAATATCATACCGTGTATTCATTGTACCGTGCAATTAACCTATTAATAAACCAATTGAAATTACAAAATTATGAACAAGTATGGACCAAATATACTGAAGACCTTTTCATGGATACAGAACCCACACAAATTAATATCGAGAAAGCTCCAATAATATTAAAATCTGAAGTCCAATATGCTATCCAACACCTCAAAATCTGGCAGAGCCCCTGGGCCAGATAAAGTTCATATCGAGCTGATTAAACTTATAGCCGAAGACAATTTAAGTGCAGTAACAATACTCTTTAACAACATATACAAATCTGGTGAGATACCTACAGAATGGCTGTTATCGACCTTTGTTCGGTAGGTACCAAAAACCAAGAACCCCAAACCCTGTAATAACTATAGATTAATCAGCTTATTAAAATCATTTTTAAAGAATTTTCAGAAAGTGCGAAGCGGATATGCGTAATAGACAGTTTGGCTTTTGTAACGGCTTCGGAACAGTTGAAGCTCTGTATAGTTTTACAATTTTTGCCCAATAATGTCGAGACCAACAAATAGATCTTTTCGTTGCGTTTATAGACTATATGAAAGCTTTTAATAAAGTTAAACATAAAATTCTCATGGAATGTCTAAATAGAAAAGGAATCGACAAAAATGATATTAACATAGTGAGAAATATCTATTGGAACCAACAGGCTGTGGTAACATTAGATGGAAATAGTACGGATGCGCAACAGATAAGTAGAGGAGTGAAACAGGGCTGTGTACTTTCACCATTACTATTTAATATATATTTCAAAGTGGTACTTATGCAAGCCTTTAAAACCTATACAGAAGGCCTCTCTTACTATGGTCTGTTTTTAAACCAGGAGGAGTAATTCAAATTTTCCGCGCCATAATGCTTGTTTGTAATTGGTCCAAGCGCAGGCAAGTTTACTCTACTAAATTATAACATATTGACACTAATGACATTTGTGAAATTTTAAAATTCAAAATTTATATCGACAATTTTTTTATTTTCTGTGTTATTTCTTACATATTTAGATTTTTCGTTTGCATTTAAGATAACAAAATGGATTCAAAGCCAAGTACTAGTGGTAATTATTCTTCTTCACCTTAAAAACGCCGAGTAGATTTGGGTCATTTATCATCAAATGAGAAATAATGTAATATAAACATGTACAAACACGAAAATTGATAATTCTGGAATAAAAATAACAGCCACGGTAGTAAAAATAAAATAGGCAGCAGGTTAGTTTTACAGAATAGTTATTATTAAAATCAATACTTACTAAAGTAATGCGCTAATTTTAGGTGTTTCGAATTCAACTATTTACCGAACAATTAAAGAATATAAGCAGACTGGAGCAATGAAATGTCCTAAAAATATTGAAGGTCGAGCTTATATTCTTGCAACATAGGATGAAAGAGTTAAAACATCTACCTATACGACAGATAGTACACAGCTTCTTTTTCAAGAATGACATGATCACTTTAGGTAAAATTTTAAGTGAAATTAACAACCGCTCAGATCTTCCAAAATATGTGTCGTCCATTATTATATAAATTCTTGAAGCAAATCAATTTGAAGTAAGTACAAATATCGGTATGTAAATATGGGTTAGCTACAATTATATAGCAAAATTAACTAAAACATTTTATAGATTTCATTTTTATAATCAGGTATATTATTGTTACTATTAAATAGTTTTTGTAATTAAAATTAATGAGCTACATAAGAAGTGATTGTAATAGTACCCTTCTTGTTGTATCAAAATATTTTTCCTATTTATGGACATAAGTATAACACCCTTTGTGTTACATGTTTTTGGAAACATACCAGTGTACAAATATTTTCATTATCATATACTTGGTATGTTTGATGATTAGTATACTAAGTAATGATCTCATAAAGTAAGTTATTAAAAAAAATTAATTTCAAGTTTTTAATTGTATACTCTACTGGAATGTTGTCAAGTATTTTGGTTCAACATATATAAGAACATGGAAAGGGAAGAAAAGGAAAAAAAGGATATTTTTACTTTACATATAAGCAGATTGATTGCAGCAAATATTACATAGCATAACTATAGATTGTTTATCTTACTGTTTATAGGATGATTGATTTATTGTCTATATTAGGAATGTCTTACCATAGTTATTTTTTAGGGGAAATTATTCAAAGAATAGTTTATACATTGGGCTGCTGACCAAAAACAAAACTTTCTTGCTCGCATAACTGAAATAGATTCAGTTTTTACTAAAAAAATAAATCAAGAAATTCAAAATGGTGTAGTTGTTCATGAATCTCAATAAACATAAATGGAGAGGATATTTTGGAAGACTAATAAAATTATTAAATTTTTATTTTTACATTCATTCCGAATATATATTATGCACAGAATATTATATAAATCGATTTCTGACTGAACTCTGTTGTTTTTGTAATAACTTGGACTTGGTGATAAGCGAATAGTATTTAATGTAATATTTTTCTAGCTGATATTTATAATAAATATAGTTTACAGTGTTTATAAATTTATAAATGTATATTTATATTAATTATTATAAGAAAAACGACAACTATCCTTTAAATTTAGTGTATACTTGTTAAGAAGCATTTTCATTTTGTTTTCATCACAATAAAAGAACATTAGTAATGTTGTGTTTTACTTTGATTGTATTGATACAGTTGGTTTTGTTCTTCCTGATTTGATCATCACAAGAAAACTGTAAAATTATACTAGAATGTAACATAATAGATTGAATTTGTTGATTATCTCACAGAAATCCAGTATTTTTTAGTAAATTTTTTTTATTGATAACAAATGGAACAAACTCACTGTCAAACTTAAACAAGAATCCAGCGTTAAATAAATTCCAAGTACACACTTATTTATACAAATTTTACCATGCATGAGAAGTAGGACCACACCTATATTTGAACCATAATTCATTATGTGATATGAAACATGAAAAAGTCAATTCTAAAGCAGTGAATGGGAAGGAATATGTAAAACAAATTGGCTGAAGCAATTCAGGAGATTGGATTATTAAGCTTAAAAATAATGAATTAAAAATAATTAGTAAAGTCAAAGTTAATTCTTCTGGTAAGAAAAAAAACCTAGATTCAAGAAATTAATCACACCAGAATAAGAATATGGTCTACGCAGTTAAAAAGAACAGTATTTCAGAAATCTTTGAACTCTCTCTAACTTTTTGATACATGCATTTGCATAGCTTTAAGTACCATCGACTCAAAAGATCTATAAAACTGGATCACCCGATATTTAAATATATATACATGGGACCAAATGTGAAAAACGTTCTTTTTTTATTGTAATAATTGTAATATATATTAGAAGTGAATTCAAAAATATATTATTTAAACATAAAGTTAGGTTAGAATTGATTTGTAAGGTTGTCCGATTACTCGATTACCGCAAGGCCGAGATATACAACAAAAAAAGAAGATGTATTTGCTGACTTTTCTAGTAACTTTCTTGGGTGTGAATCTGTCTTTTTGGTTTACTCCTCCTGGTTAAAAAACAGAGTTTAATGGTTATTAGTAAGAGAGGCAAAGTCATTACAAGGATCTAGATTAAAAATTAAGATATTGAACAAGTGAACAAAAGAAAATACTTAGTAGTCTGGCTTACGGAAGTTCTAAGTCCGAATTCAGAAATTCGCTCGAGAATAGAGCAATCAAGAGCAGCTTTTTTGAAGATGAGGTTTCTGAATAACCAAAGACTCAATCTGCAAATTCGATATCGGATGGTAAAATGTTATATTCACTATATTCTTTCTTATGGTGTCGAAGCCTGGACTGTTAATGTTGACTTAATGAGAAAACTGGAAGCTTTCGAGATGTGGCTTTTAAGGAGAATTTTGAAGATATCATGAACCGATCATTTTACGAACGAAATGGTGTTGCACAGAATATGAAGAGACAGAAAAATTTTGACCACGATGAAAAGGCGAATGACAGCATATTTGGGGGATATACTTAGAAATGATAAGTACTAGTTGTTGCAAGTGATCATAAAGGGTAAAACTGAAGGAACAATAGGTCCTGGTAGATGACAAATATCCTGGCTGGAAAACTTTCGCAGCTGGACCGGGTTAAACACACAGACGCTCTTAACAAAAGCAGAAAATAAAGACGAATTTGCAATGGTTAAAGCCAACTATCATTATTGGAGACGGGACTAGAAGAAGAAGAATATATAATTATAATATATACATTTATTATAAAATTAAAATCGTTCGGAGTTTAATCATATTTTGCTGTCTAATTCAGGACTATTTAGAAAATTTACTTTGCGTACGAGTATATGTAAGATATGAACGGTGACAATAAACATCCCTGTCAGACCTTTTGTTAAATTTTTACTTTTTTAAGAAAAGCTTTTATACTAGAATTGTATTACTTTTTTGTATAGTAGAATATCGTGAATATCGTGGTTCTGTTGTTTGTTGCATAATGATTTTTTCCGAGTAAAATAGAATATATTGCATTCATTACTTTTCGCAGATGGCCAAGTCATTTTTCCACAAGACAGGTAGTAGTAGTCCTACAGTACATGATAAGGAAATTAAAGGGAAAATGTTAGCTATGGGGACTCAAGATAAATATTAGTAATATCGAATACTTGTGTATTGGATCCGAGGTTGGAAATTTGAACTTAAGTTTAAAAGACGAAACTGTTAAGAGTTGTAAGACTTTTAAGTATTTAGGGTCAATGAGAAGCCGAGATGGTACTTGTACGAAAGACTATAAAAATGAAAATAGTACGAATATTATATGGATTAACAAAATTTGTTGATAGTCTATATAATTTTTTTATAACTTTTAATTCTGATCCTATTGCTGCTACATAAGGGACCTACTTGCGTATTACTTAAGCTATTACTTAGGTCCAGAGGTCTGAAACTAATTATTATATAATTACAAAATACAAGACGAATGGCAGAATAGTTAAATAATTATTAACATTATGAGAATTTTAAAAACTTACGTTTTATAACACAGATAACTAATTATGTTAATTTGATACATTACATTACAAACTTAGTTTTTCTATTCTTCAACAAAAGCTTTCATTTTTGTTTTCCTTATTTTACATTCTGGAATGGCGCCATTTATTATTGACTTTTGTCCTTTTTCATCGTAAAAAAAGATGTAAACCAAAACGATTTGATGCCCGAACAACAATCAATAGTCTCGTAAATAATTTTACGTCCGTCGTTTCCTTAAACTTTTATGACTACGTCGAATTCATGTAAGTTGCCTTGCTTCCTCTAGATGATATTGCAACTAATTCAGTATATTGGACGTAAATATAAGTTTTTAGCGATATAGTTAGGAGTTAAAAATATTGAAACGAATGTAAAAATCGATCATTACATTTTTTATTTAAAAAAAAAAACACTTTTTCGGTAAATTATTTTAAAATTTATTTCTGTGGCTATTTGCCAAAAGTTGATATGTCAAAAATCATGGTTTTCAGCTTTGCGAACCATGATATGTGTTTAAACTTATATTTTTATTTGCCAAAACTTGATATGTCTAAGGACAATATTATTAAAGATATAAGTTAAAAACTAAACATGATATATTAAATTACCTCATTTTAATATTTGCCAAAAGTTGATAAGTCGACATATCAATATAACGACAAAACGTCAAAAGTTTGCAAATACATGTTCCAGAATCTACATGGTATCACAAGAGGAAAAATTAATATTTTGATAAAAAAAAAAACAAATATCACCCACGGGTTTTATAGAACCTAATGGATCTGGAAAACGCCAACCACATAACGCTCGACCAGACGAAAAAGCTGAAGCTATAAAACACATAGTCTTTTCCAAAATATGAGAGCCACTATTCTCTAAGACACACAAGTCGACTCTATTTAGCTCCCAATTTAAATATTAAACTTATGTATGATCTTTATGTATCAAACAGAACAATGCCTGTATCATATTCATTTTATGCTAAGATTTTTAAAGAACTTGGATATAAATTTAAAAATCCTAGTATCGATACATGTAAGACTTGTGATTATCTAGAAAACAAGAAAAAATCCTCTAATAGTGAAGAAATACATGCAGCCGTAGATGAAGAGAAAAATAAACACCTTCAGTTAGCAGAGATTTCCTATGGTGAAAAAAAGCAGATATAGAGTTCTCCAGAAACAGTAGCGGTAAAATGGTTGTTTTAGTATTTGACTTACAACAGAACCTACCAACACCCAATTTAAGCACAAATGTAGTCTACTATAAAAGAGTGCTCTGGACATATAACCTCACCATCAGAAATTGCACTGAAAATACCACTTCATGTTTTATGTGGCATGAGGGGTTGTCAGACCGTGGATCAGATCAAGGTGCTTCTTGTCTTTTAAAATACCTTGACAGCTTAGTTGATACAGTTGAAAAAGTTGTTCTATATTCGGATTCTTGTCCCGGACAAAACAAAAATAACATTGTTGCAGGAGCACTGTCTTTATTTGTTTATATATCAACAACCATAAATGAAATACAACACAAGTTCCTAGAAGTGGGTCATACTAGAATTGAATGTGATGCCGACCATGCAAGAATTGAGCGTGCCAAAAAATCGTCACAAATTGAAATAAG
Source organism: Diabrotica balteata (assembly GCA_918026665.1). NCBI lineage: Eukaryota > Metazoa > Arthropoda > Insecta > Coleoptera > Chrysomelidae > Diabrotica > Diabrotica balteata. The sequence continues at coordinate 40,567 of CAKJVB030000036.1, forward strand.
GATACCTCATGACTGGTACCAGTTTGTTAGAACTGTCCCCGGTAAGAAGAAGTTCCAGGTTATCGAAATGCAGAGGAAAGATTTTCTAGCGTATTCAAAACTTTTCCATAATATCTATGTAAAGCGTGATAAAGGTGTGGATAATGAAAATGTGAAATGGCATAATATAAAAGCTCTACGTTTTGGTAAAGAGTTGGGTGTTATAGACATTAAATATGCATATAAAGGTCTTGACGTTTCTACCCTTAATATTAAACGCAGAGGGCAGCAGATGGATCCTACATTAGAACCTGTTTATAGTGGACCTAAACCCATAAAACCTCAAAAAAAGGAAGACTTGCTTTTCCTGCTGCAATACCTTGATCCAGTGTACCATCCATTTTACCACGGACTAAAGACTAGTGAGAATGTAAATGATGGAATTTAATGTTTTATTTTTAAATGATAAACATTGCTTTTTATGTAGATTGATAACAGTGAACAATAAAAATAATTTTGCTAATTGTTATTACTCATTTCAAAAAGATTTATACTGAAGTTTAAATTTAGATATTCAATAAATTGGTAAATTTTACATTATTTTATAAATTGATTAAAAGTAACCATCTTTATTAAATATCAAGTTTTAATTTCAGTATATATTTCTTCACTTTCTACTTTGTAATTATGATATTCTCGTATTTTATATACTTCACTTTGACATGATATGTCTATATATGCCATCTAAGATATTTGCCAAAACATTATATGTTAGTAAAATCATTTTTCACAACAGAATTTCCAAAATTAATGTACACTGTTAGTTTAAGCAGCATTTTATTTATTTATATCCGAAATTTCATAAAAATCTAATCAAATTTGAGCGAGTAAAAAATAAAAACAAATTGTCAGGAGGTTATATATTTTTAATTTTGCTCTACTGAAAACTTGTTCTATTTGACATATCAAGTTTTGGCAAATAGCCACAGATTTATTTTACTTATATTTATTTATTTAACAATAAAACACCGAAAACTTTGTTTTCAAACTTCCACAAAATTTATCTTAAATCTTATTACTACAGCTGTTTCGGCTGATTGCCTTTCTCAAGTGATCTATATTTGGCTTGGGTTTACAAATTTATAGTCTCTAATGAAATAGGTTGAGGAGGGGAGAACTGTTTGTCTCAAGTTGTTCATTCAATATTATATCTGTGTTTTTTAATTTGTTGATTTCCATAGATTCTAAAAAAGATAGCTTAAGGCCTTTATTTTAAATGTGAAGAATTTTAAATTTGTCATTAAAAGAATGATTATGATCTAGAAGGTGAAGTGCGTATGTGGAATCTGTTTTTCTATTTTGAAAGCCCTTTTATGTTCTGCTATTTGTTTATCAAAGTTTCTACCAGTTTGACCGATGTAAGTTTTTGGGCAGTCGCCACATTGAAGTTACACACAGTTGTACACACCACTATTTAAGTGTTTTTTATTTTGGCTCTTGTTGGGTGTAAACACCCCTTTACGCGAACTGTGCCTCCAATGTGTGAAACGTGTCAAGTAACACTCTCCGTGAAGCATATACTAACTCAGTGCAAAACATATGAAGTAGCAAGAAAGAAGCACACTATACCAAATAATATAAAGGAAGCCCTAGGAAAAAACATGAATATTAAAAACACAATAAGTTATCTTAAAGACTCAGGACTGTATAAATTATTGTAATTTTTTCTAACTTTACCTGTATTATACATTTAGGTCGCTAATAACCCTGGTGGTTACAGCTTAAATAAATAAAAAAAAATTACATAATATTTTTTATTTAATTCAAAATAATTTAATTATTAAAAAAGTGAATATTGAATATACAATTGTTTTTACATTTTTTAGAGTAGTGGTATAAGTAATACTGATGTGTGTAAAAATCTAACTTGCGTGGGTATTATCTACTAAGACAGCGCTTCTCCACGGAACGCAAATTCTAATTCAGATATTTGTACCATTAACTTAGCTAGGGACCGATGTACTTTATGTGCCAACCATTTACTGCTTAAACGAAAATTTTGTCAATTTTATTTGAAAATTAATCAGAGATACACATTTTTTTGTCGCTGTCCAGTACACGTATTTGAATGAAATGGAGTAGTGAAAGATAAGTCTGAAATAGAGGAGATAGAAACTAAATAATTAAGATTAACATTAATTTTTGTAGAGATAGTAGCAAATATGCCTTGTTAAAACAATAAATTTAACCTCCTCTGTGGCTCAGTGGTAAGAGCGCCTACCTTTAAACCTAAAGGTCGTGAGTTCGAATCTCATCTGGGTGGAGAAATTTTCGTTTATTAAAAATTAATAAATAAAAATAATTTCTATCCTTGTGCGATCGGTACTCACCGGAGGGACAGCAGACGTTCGGATACCATTAGCGTCTTTTAGCAAAGACAATGACGTCGACTTTGCTCAGTATGGAGACAATTACTCTACACACACACACACACACACACACACACACACACACACACACACACACACACACACACACACACACACACACACACACACACACACACACACACACACACAAACACACACACACACACTACACTAGGTACCTGACTGTACCATGCCAATGATCTTAGTTGTCGAGGCAATAACTCAATATTAAAACAATAAATGATTTGACGTGGAAAAAAAAAAGTTAATAATTTGTTTTCTATATCGATGAATTTATATTATATGAAATATTTATATGAAATATTTATATGAAATATATCAATTTTGGTACGGAGGGCATACTTTGGTAGTTAAAACGGATGTAATAAAATATACTTTGATAGTTATAGCACGGAAGATAAGACAGGAAAAGAGGAGGTTATTCTAAAGACGAGGAATGTGGCAGAAGTAAAAAAATATATAGATCGCCCATTAAGGTTAAGAAACTGAAAAAAATACTGTGCAAAAATAAGAACAATAGAAATAAGAGAACAACAAGAAGAGCAAAGAGAGTATAGATCTAAACTAAAGGAACTCAGAAAAGACACTAAAAAGTTCAAATAGAAAAACAGGCAAACCTAACTAAAAGTGGAAGAATCAGAAACTTTATAAGATGGAAAAGGACAAACGACGGATAATTATAAAAAAAACAGGAAGTAATAATAGATAAAGAGGACTAAAATATAATAAAAATAAAGTTACAAGATTTCTTAAGCAACACTTAGGTACTACTAAAAATGAATACAAAGGTAATAAAGAGCGCAAGAAAAATTGGAAATAAAGCCTGTCTATTTGAGCTTTTTAACGCAGCGGACAAAGAAACAATAATGAAAAACAATAGTAAACTGAGAGAAGTTAAGGGAAAAGAAATAAGTATTTCTTCTGTCCATATAACGATGATATGGAAAAACCGGAACGTATGATACAGGACAAGACCAGGATGAAGGCAAAAGAAGCTAAATCGATAGGAAAAAATGGTGGGGAACGATTTCAAATAGAGGTAAACAAAGGGAAATTAACATATACAATGGACAAGACAATAATTTGGATTAAGGACAACAAAAAAGGTATATCAAAATTGGGGTAATGGCATGTAAGAGGTACACATGTAACGGGAAAAAATAATTAATTAGAAAAATAAAGAAATATGTAATTGAAGTACATCCTTACCCTGCTATATACATTGAAAATTACAATAGTCATCATGAACAGTGGAAGTACAAAAATAGTGATGCAAATAAAAATGTTTTATAAAATTAGCAGAAGACAAACGCCTGTACCTTTTGTTGGATGCCAAAGATCAACCAACCTTCAGATCCGCGGCATGGAGGCGGGAATACAACAGCCTATGCTTCGTCTCGACCGACAAAAATGACTCACCTCTCGGGGCTTCACGAAGAGTTTTAACTGATTTTCCACACAGCCAACATCGACCAGTAATTACAAAAGAAGGGACGCAAATCCATTAATTAGTTCTAATCCTCGTCCAAGATGGAATTTTAAGAAGGCCAACTGGACTGACTCCTCTGCAGATCGGGATAAATGCCTAGGGTGGATTACACCTAATATCAAAAACTACCACAGATTTGTTGGTGCTGTGCTAAGTGTAGCCAAAAAAACACATATCAAAAGGCTATTGCTAAGAATATATCCACCAGCGAAGACATATCAGAGGCTCTTAAAGACGTTAAGCCAGCAAAATCACTAGGAATTGATAATATTTACTCTAAATTCCTAATAAATTGTGGCAAGTATACAAAAGTTTGGCTGGTTCGATATTCACAGACATCATGGAAACTGGAAAAATTCCACAAGAACTAAAGCGCTCTAAGATAATAGCCATACTAAAGCCAACAAACCCGCCGATAACCTGAAAAAACTACAGAACAATTGCGCTTCTCTCTGTCATCTACAAACTATTAGAGAGGCTTATATATAGTAGAATTAGTATAGGGCTGTTCCAGCTGATCTCAGTTGAACAAGCGGGTTTTCAAGCAGAACAAAGCTGAGCAGACCAGGTAATATCACTCACCATCTAAATCAAAGCGGGTTTCCGAAGAAGTCTTAAAATTGCATCATTTATTGATCTCTCGGCAGCTTACGATACAGTATGGAGAGAAGACCTTATATACTCTCCACTACTATTTAGCTTATATTTAGCAGATATGCCGAAGACAAAATCAAAAAAGTTCGGATACGCCGATGACTGGGCCCCCAATACATGATGCAGAACACTAGAAACGCCTAAAGAAGTTCTGACGGGAGACATATATATTGGACAAATATTTTCGCAAGTAGCGACTTCAACCAAATGTATCCAAAACAGAAGTTAGTTGCTTTCAAGTGAACAATAAACTTGCTGGAAAGGAACTCAACATACGGTTTAAAAAATACCACACTTACTCACAACAAAACACCGAAGTACCTAGGCGTAACACTGCAAAAACGCTATCATTTAAAGAGCATTTAACAAAAACTGCCCAAAAGTTAAGTACAAGAAATAACATTATACATATTGTCTGCGGTACTACTTGGGGAGCATCGGCTTCCACTCTCCGCTCTACTGCCTCAGCCCTTGTTTTCTCGACCGCTGAATATTGTGCTCCAGTTTGGCTACACAGTCCACACGTAAAAAAGGTCAACACTCAGCTGCACAGCACTATAAGGGTGATAGCTGGTACAATTAAATCAATTTCCACCCAATGGCTTGCAGTATTAAGTCACATCCCTCCTCCACATTTACGACGAGTTGACGCACTTACACGTAAATACAAAACGATCATAAACAATATAAACCTGCAGATCCACCAAGATACCGAGGATGCACGAAATACCCGTCTCCGTTCTAGAAAACCACCAATGAAAACAGCAAGAATGATATGTCACGAATGCATGGTCCCAAGAATGGAACACATGGCAAAATAACATGCCCTGCATTACCCACAAGCCACCAGGTTTTGATCGTTTATGCAAAACATGGTCCATTCTAAATAGGATCCAAACCAGACATGGCAGATGTGCATACATGCTACATAAATGGAGAAAGAACCCGTCTTCTTAATGTGACTGTGGGGAGAACCAAACCATCGACAACATTATTGAAGAGTGTCCCTCAAGATCCTACAATGGTATTTCTGAAGACTTTCTTTTTGCAACTTCAGGATAAAGTTTGTCATATACCTATATTACTAATGTTTGTAATTTTATTCTATATGTGTTGTAATTGCCATACGATAAATAAATAAATAAACAGAAATAGTGAAAATAGAGGATAAAATATTTTTTAAAAGTAATGGGAAAAACATATTGCTAGGAAACATATTTTATGGCACAGAAACAATATAAAAACACAGTGATGTGTTTCAAGCCGATATCAGATAGAATGTGTATTCATATTAAAAGAGGATAAACACAACATAAGCGTAATAAATGTACATCCACCAATAGAAGATTTCACAGAAAAAGACAAAGATACATTTCATGAACAACTAGAAAGAGAATATAAAAAGCTACCAAGATTTGATATTAAATAGTAATGGGAAATTGCAACGCAAAGTGGAAAAAGAGGATTATATTATGGACATATCGAATGATAACGGTCAAAAAATTGTAGGTTTTGTGACACAAAGACAAATGGTAATAAAAATTACACAACTACGCAGAAAATATATTATATACAAAGAAACGTGAAATTTCCCAGATAAAAAACCGTACATTAAATAGACCACATACTAATAGAGACAAAACACGCCCGCAATATAATAAATAAGAAAAGCATGACAGAAGAAGAATGTACCACTTTTTGAAAAGAGCATGGTATAAAATGAACTTGCATATAAAGAATGATAATAAAATGACCAAATAAACATAATTAAATCCAGAAATAATACAACATAATACTATTCAAAAGAAGTACGAAGAACGAATAACCAGCATACTAAACGAAGAACCAGAAATATAAGACCCGGAAGAAAAGTGGTAAAGAGTAACAAAAGCAGTTGTAAAAACGAATAAAGAAATCTTAATGCAGACTGAGTGAAAACACAAAACAAAAGAATAGTGTAATAAAGAATGTCAAAAAAATAGTAGAAGCAATTAGAAAAGTAAAAGAAAATTAAACAAATAATAGTGATAATAGCATACAATAATACAGACAATTGAGAAGAACTATGACAAGAATATGCCAAAACAAAAAAAAAAGTACAATAAAACTATTTTTAAAGGGATAGAAAAAACCTTACAAAAAAAGGGTTTAAAATCAGTTTAACATAAAACAAGAAAAATGGAAAGGGATATCAGAAAAATAACACATTCATGAAAAAATAACGACGGTAACCAAAGTACAGAGAATATAATATTTAGAACACATTGAAAACATAGGTAAGGAATGAACTCAGTAAATGGTACCATCACGAAGGTCAATACAAAAGTGGAAAAGGTAGACAAACAAAAAGATTGAAGAACAGTATATATAAAAACTTACAAACAAGTAATTTTGAGAAATGAAAAAAAAGCATTGGATATAAATCAATGAAAGGAAGTGGTAGAGAAATGTATTGAAATATATAAATATTACAATTAACAAAATTATAAAATTAAATAAAATATAATTATAAATAAAAACATATTACAATTTAAGCCAAATTGCTTTAATAAAATGTTGGTATTAAGAAAGATACAGGGTGTAAAAGTGCAAATTTAAAATTTAATTTTTTGCTATAACTTTCATGTTCATAAACATTTATGTATAAAAATTTACCGCTGGGTACTTTGAAATATAAAAAATTATAATTTAATGCATATTTTAATGTAGCCGATAGAGCGCTCCACATATGCCACATATGTGGCATAAATTTGAACTTAACTTTTCTGCTCTTTACATTACCTGTATTATTGTTAAAAATGTTAAAGAAACAATATTTTAACAAAAAACGGTATACTTGTTAATAACCTCAAAACTCAACAGTTTTCGAGATAATCGCATTTCACAAATCAGCTGCATAATTCTGATTTAAGGCAATTACTTCATGCAACGAAAGAAAAATAGACAAAAACATTATTACTTTTGAATTTTGGTATAAAACATCTTTAACTAAAGTTAAAAGTTAACGAAATATTAAATAAAATAAATATATCAGCAGGATAATTTATAATAAGATTTGACAAACAACAGAATAATAAGATTTTACATAAAAAATTTTACGTTTTATGTTAAATTAAAGTCATATTCAAAACATTTTTATTACAAAGCAAATTAAGAAATAGTTAAACTAAATAACATAACTTTTCGTTAAAGTAAGTGTTCGATGTCCACCATTTTCTTTAATTAATTTGTCAATATATTTCATAAAAGATAGTCTCATATTCGCTGTAAAAATAATAGCATCATTGGTTTTAAAGAAACTGCTGCAGTATGTATTTCTTGCCATAGTTGGTTGCGAATGTTTATGAGATTCTTATAGACACGTTATTTTAATGCGCCACATGCACCAAAATTAAGAAAATTAAATTCTGGGCTACGTGGTGGCTATAATGTATAATGGATGAATATATTCTTTTGAACATATATCCAAATCTAATGGTATATTATGGAATAACATCTTATTTGTCGCAGAGGTTAAAAATAATGTATTAAAATGTGATGCATCTCGTTCATTGGTTACTTACATACACACGGAATAACCTATCGATAACATATATTTTTATGATTACGTTACAGCTTACAAGTAACTATAATTACATCTCGAACAAATGGACTATAATGATTTACTATCAAACTAATATTATGCTGTACTAAATTGCCTGTGTGTTTACTATATTCACAACTATATCGATTATTAGGACAACGATGATATTTTTGTAAAAATGCTAAATCTTTAAGGTTAGATTTGTAGCAAAAGTAATATGAAACAAGACACATATGTGTTATTCAATACTTGTGCTCCAGTTTCTAATTGTCCTAATTAATAGGTAAACAATTTACGTAATGAATAATAAGTATTCTTTTTAGGGATTTTTTATGAATTCAATAATTATATTAGTAGCTTACCACATTGCCAAGGAATATGACTACCACGACCAATCCAACGTTCAAAAAAGTTGTATTTAAGTATGTTCTCTCTAGAATGTGGTGGTGTAACATCTTGCATAAACCACATATTTTCGGTGTTCAGCATTTTACAATAGAGAAAAAATAACAAATATAACGCCAGTATAGAAACTTAAGATGCGATAAAAGAGGGAAATTGTAGACATAATGATGACCAACGTCTGAGTACACGGCACCTAAAGAAGAAGATGAAGAATATTTTCTCCAATAAGACGTTAAGCAGCCATAACAACGCATTATGTGATGTAGTATTATCATCTTTGAATTGTTTTACTAAAAATAAAATATGAATTATGCTTATCTACAGGTATTCAGTGCTTTATCGCACAAATATCACAACTAAGAATTATTATACAGCTGACTTATAAAATGCGATTATCTCGAAAATGGTTGAATTTTATGGTTACTAACAAGTATATCTTTTCTTTGTAAAAATAATGTATCGTTGATATCTTTTAACACAAATAAAGCTAACCTAAAAAGCAAAAAAGTTAAGTCCAAATTTATGCCACACATGTGGCATATCTATTTATCAGTTACATTAAAGTATGTATAAAGTTTTAATTTATCCTACTAAAAAGCATCCAATTTTAAATTTTTGTCCAAAAATATTTACAAACATAAAAGTTATAGCAAAAAATAAAATTTTAAATTTGCACTTCAACACCCTGTATCTTTCTTAATATCAACATTTTATTAAAGCAAGTTGGCTTAATGCAGGCCATTCACGTTCCGACTTGTGGTACGACTAGTGGTCCAACTTCTGCAGTTGGATTTGAAATCGGACCGTGAGTGGGCTAGTTGGATTAGTTGGACAACTAGTGGTACGACTAGTGGGACGACTTGAAGATCCGACTTCCAACTGGCGACGAAGTCGGAGCGTGAATGGTGAAGTTGGAAGTCGGATCACAGGTTGGATCGAAAATTTCCTCAGTCAGTTGACTTTCGGCACCTGTTACGTATGAGATTTCTATGAAATACTTTACGCAAAGATCTCTAGATTGCGAATATTTAATAGAAAATAAACTTTCAATTGCACGAAAATTACCTTTTTGTTAGGGCAAATCATTTTCCTTTCTGTAGATCTATTTCGGACATTCCTATACAGGTAAATTTCCATACTCCGGATTGGCTACGGAAGAATTATCAACAAACAATGAAAATTAAATCATAGTTGTAGCAAAAGATCCCTAGTTCGCAAAAAAAATAATATAAAATAACTTTCAATTGCACGAAAAATTATTCCTATTAAAAATATACGACACACACACAACAAAATAAATCCCAGCTCCAGTTTAAAACAAATAAAATATAGATTTTATACCTATACAAATCTTTAAAAACTATAATTTTTTCCTACCTCTTAAAAAGTCATAAAAATCAAGAGTTGAAAAAATTAATTAGTTCAGCCCTAGACAAATAACTAGAGAAACGAAACCTAATTTTTAAACATACATATCATATTATTATATTTTGCGTAGTGTTTATTCGATACATTTTTTGGTTAAGCGATGTATTATACACCATCGTGAAACCAACCTAGAACTGAAGTTGGACCGCTAGTTGGATAGAAAGTCGGAGCGTGAGTGGAGACGAACATCCAACTAGTAGTCCTACTAAGTGGGACCACAAGTCGGAACGTGAATGGCCTGTCTAAATGGTAATATTTTAAAATGCAGAATCTATGGTTTCTGTTTGTTCAATTACTTAAGGACCACCCTGTATAGTTGTAGAATTGTTGTACTCAATTTCTAATAATTAAAATACAAATTGTTTACTTTAAGAGTCTTAAGGTAGGAACTTATCTACCGCATTTAGTTTAGGTATTTTTTGTTCCAGGTTGAAATATCTAAATGAAATAAATATTAAAAGTAATAAAGCTTTATTTGTGAATATTAAAACGAAACAAAACAGATACAGCCAAAACAATTTCGTAAATAATTTATGTACGTTTATGATCCAATAGGGTTGAAAAGCGCGTTAGCCAAAGGATTTGCGTGACTGCAGGCAGTAACACTCACGAAAGCCAGTAAATTTATACCGAACTCTGCGCATAACTCTTCTATTATCACTGTCCGAACGAAATGCTACACAAACCGACTCGGCAACCGCCTTGCATTCATAACTAAAACTCTTTTTAGACATATTTCTAGCTGACAGTCCTCACCTGATAACTCATTGCATATAAGTTAGTTTCTATTTTGTTTTTGGTTTTATTTGTCACAAGATATAAATATTAAATAATACTGATAGTACTACGGATACGAAGTCTGGTTATTTCGTATAATAATTCATCAATAGGCGATGCCGTCATAAAAAGAATGAAGCTCAACTGAACTAAAATATGATATTAGTCCGACAAGTAATGTAATATTTCTTTCAAAAATGGCCCAGTTGTGCAATCAATCTTAAAAATCTGAATATGTGTAGCTCTTTACTTAAACATGTAACGCATTTTTTTAGACGTTCGTTTTCTTATTTAGTTGCTTGCAATTGTAAGCTTGCAAAAGTAGTGTCCTACTGTATTGGAAAAATGTGTTTTTTCAAAAAGAAAAAGAAGTCCCTGAGCTACTTTGCTTTAAATATATTTGAATTTTTCAAAAACCTTTTTTGGTTATGTAGGTAATAGCGGGTAGCGGATAGCGGGTACGAAGCCTTTAAATTCTTGAAGATAGTCCTATAAGGGAAAATGAATTAATCCTGCCCTCGGCATTTTCCGGGGGTTTCCTGACCCGGGAAATAATTGGTACCTGTTTCGGGTCCCCTGTCCAGGGGGGTTACGGATTAAGTCCACAACGGCAGCCACGGCGGAGAAACAAAACTTCGGTACGGTGCGGATGACGTAAGTCGCAGCCCTCGATTTTAGTGTTGGTATAGAATGAAGTCAAATACTGGCCAACGGTTATGGGCGGAGGAGCTGGTAGATGTAAGGGCACTCTTTTATCCAGAGATAGAGAAATCTATCTCAAAGGCTGATGAACCAGGGACTGGTAAACGGCATAAGGATGCAGAAGGCAACGGAGAACCACTGCATTAAAGACTTGTAGAGTACTCCTAGAAATCGTCATGGCAGTTAATGACAAGCTAACTAGTCATGGTTCTCGGATGCCAAGATTCGGCAGGGTCACTTGCCAATGGTCGACTTTTCTACTCTATTAGTACCGACAGCCAACATCGATATGGAGTAGCAATTAATGTCAGTAAAGAAGTTGCAAAATTAGTTGTAGGCTTTATATTAATATCGGAAAGAATTATGCTAATACAAATGATGACAACACATGGAAAATTAAACCTTATTCAGATTTATGCGAAAACCGCCGATAAAAAAAAAAGAAAAAAAAACCTTCAAAAAACCCTACAAAATACAATATCTAGAGATATAACAGTAGTCATGGGTGATTTTAACGCCAAAGTTGGAGAAGGAAGATGTAAGTCTACTGTAGGACCATATGGACTCGGTGTCCGAAATGAGAGAGGAGAACACCTTATACAATTCTGCATAGAACATAATCTTGCGGTAATGAATACTTTCTTCAAACTGCCTAAACGACGCCTTTACACTTGGAAATCGCCAGCTACCAAGGTCGATAAAATCGTTAGAGACCAAATTGACTATATTTTAATAAACCACAGATACCAAAACACAATACAATCAGTGGAAGCGTACCCAGGTGCAGAGGTGGCGTCCGACCACAATCCTCTTGTAGCAAAATTCCAGCTTCATTTAAAAAATATGCCAAAAAACTGCGAAATTGATAATCTAAACATAAAAAAATTAAAATCAGAAGACGAATTGAAGAAATCTTGGAAATGATGAAGGACAGAAGAAGACAAAAGAGTATCAACATAACTCAGTATCAACAGCTGCATAATCAAATAAGAAGAAAAATAAGAGAAGCTAAAGAGACTTCTTTCGCTGGAAAATGCCAAGAAATAGAAGACTTAAAAAACAAATATGATAACTTAAATCTTCATAAGATAGTTAAAGAATTAGTTGGGATAGCAAAACAAAAAACTTGAAGCATACTATTGGACAAACAAGGAAACATTTAGTGGAGACGGAACAAAAATTAGAAAGATGGAAATAATATATAGAGAAATTATTCCGTGACCAGAGACAGCAAAATATATCTGAAAATAATCAAAGTAAAGACGAGGGACCCAAAATAACAAAGTCAGAAGTTATGCATGCAGTAAAGTCCATTAAAAATAATAAAGCTGCTAGTCCAGACGAAATACAAGTGAATTGCTAAAATTTGTCAATGAAAAAAACATAGATCTTTTAGTCCAACTACTGAACACAATATATTGGACAGGAATTATTCCACGTGAAATGCTGACATCAACATTAATTTGTTTACCAAAGAAAGTAAATTTAAAAGAATGTAGTTATTATCGAACGATCAGTCTAATGTCACATACCCTAAAAACTCTGCTAAAAATTATCTATAATAGAATACACGCTAAGCTTTAGATGGATATCAGTAATTCCCCGTTTTGATTTTGGAATGGAGTGGGCACAAAAGGGGCACTATTTTCTTTTAACGTGCTGACCCAAAGATGTTTGGATGGTAATCGAGATCTTTATGTATACTTTATAGACTACAACAAGGCATTCGATAAAGTAAATCATGACCGACATATAGAAGTACTCAAAAACAAGAATCTGGATGTGATAAATGTAACATTGATATCAAATTTATACTACAGCCAACGATCAAATATGGAAATTGTAAGAGAAGTGTCAGAAGAAGTGGAGATAAGGAAAGGGGTTAGGCAAGGTTGCATACTGTCGCCTTTATTGTTTAATGCTTATTCTGAAGAAATCGTACAAGAAGCTTTGGTAAATAAGACAGTTGGCAAAATAGTGAACGGACGTTTAATAAACAACGTTAGGTATGTTGACGACACAGTCATAATAGCCGACAACTTGGAAGACAGAGAAAATAATGAACAAATTATTAAGATTTAGTGGAGAATACGGACTTTCTCTTAACATAAAAAAACCAAATTCATGAAAATTAGCAACAACAACAATACAAAAAAATACAAATGGTAGGCGACCATCAGATTGAGAGAGTAAAAAGATATACTTACTAAAAATAGAAAATAACGATTATACGGCAGAGGTAAGAGTCAGAATTGAAAAAGCACGTGCCAACTTCGTGAAACTGAAAAAGATTTGTTGCAGCAAAGATCTGACATTGGCCCTTAGAATAAAGTTAAAACCGGAATACAATAAATGGACTTAACACGTTGTGGACATTTAGATGATTGTTAAGGATTTCATGGGTAGATAGAGTCACGAATGTAGAAGTGTTATGGAGAATAGGTAGAGAGAGGGAAATGGAAAATACAATAAAAGAAAAGAATTGCAATATCTGGGACATGTAATAAGAGGCGAAAGATTTAACATCTTGAGACTCATAATTAAAGGAAAGATAGGGGAGAAGCGTAGGAAGAAGGCGCGTTTCCTGGTTGAAGAACCTAAAAGAGTGGTTTGATTGTAGCTCAAGACAATTGTTCAGATCAGATGCCTCGAAGGTCACAATAGCCATGTTAATTGCCAACGTTCGTCGCGGAGATGGCACTTAAAAAAGAAAGTAATTTTTGGCAAACTTATAAATAATTATTTTTTATGTATTTCTTCTTGGTTTTTTAAATAGGGGGAAGGGTTAGATTTTTCATCTTCGCCCCGGAAAAGCCGCATAGGTTACGTAGGTATTTTTCGGATTTATAATTATTTTTGATGTACTTTGTTCCGTTCTTTTAAATGGATAAATTATATATTTTTATTAAATGGATTATTAGATAAAATATATTTTAAATAAAATAAATAGAATAAAATAAAATAAAATAAAATAAAATTAAATAAAATTAAATGTTATGGTTAACAAAATATACATCAAGTGAAATACAAGACTTTATTAAGAATGTAAATAAGAATAAATTCTGTATAATATTAAAAAAAAAATTTAAAATTACTAAAATTATTAAACAAAATTAAAGAAAAAAAATTAAAAAAAAAAAATAAATTTTAAAGAATTTAAATGGGTGGCGTTAATATTAAAACAATATTAATAATTCAGTAATAATCAGATCTACAATGTGATCTACAATGTGGGTGTGTGTTTATTTGTGTGAACATAAATCCTTATACAAACTTCATATTGATTTATACACCGGCTGAAAATCATCTGCATTAATTTATATATTAAACTCAAATATCAGTGTCATAGCTTGTCATTCAACTTTCGTGCACATAAACATTACTTTTTCATGTGCACGAAGTAATATTTTATTACCTCTCGCTCTAAGTTCTACCCCAGTGTCATATCGACCAAAATCCAATGGCCGATCTTCCGGCCAAATGTCGGATCGGTGAGTTAGCAGTGTCCGGCCGTGATCCCTCCAGAGTGACGGTAGGGGTTACAACGTTCGCATGTCTTGGATTGGGATAATTGTTTACGAATGTGTTAATAATATTAATATCACATTTCACAACATGACTAATGGATAACTTAGTGGATAATACTCGGGCTCATATCAGATTGTTGGAGCGAAAATAAAGAGCTCACCGCACGCGATGCTATCTACTAAAAATGTGAAAAATGCACTAGGTAATCGTGCTTTGAGTCACTAAAAAGATTAAGGGAGATTCTAAACTAGGGGAGGATCTATTACTAGTGATAAATGCGTAGATTTATTAAAAACCGTCGAAAACAATTAATGTTATAAAATGTAAATGTATATATATATATATATATATATATATATATATATATATATTTATATATATATATATATATATAGATATATATATATATATAATATATATATATATATATATATATATATTATATGTATATATATATATATATATATATATATAATATATATATATATATATATACGTGATTATTTCGACCAAATACAATTTACAAGTATGTTGGAAATATCAAGTATGTGGTCTATATTAGATAAAAATCTTTGTTTTTTCTAAAGCTCAATATTTCGACATTTATTTAATAGCTTCATCGGCAGTAACTGTAAAAAACAAACATTTCAAAAAACTGTTTAATATCCACAATTATAATAAATTTAATAATAAAATAAAACATATTTTTTGGTGACAGTTAAGAAGGCAATGGAATTCTAAGAGGGGCAATATGTATCACTATTGTCTTAAAATGATTTGATAATAATTTTCATAGTTTTTGTGATACAAGGCGTTGAAACAAAAAATTAATTAAACAGTTTTATAAACTGTTTTTTGTTTAATAGAAGGGAAAAAAGCGTGATTATTTAAATAAAAAAACTTTCACTTCTTGGAAATAAGCCAGACTTTGCTTAAATTCCCACAGCATGTTTTGAAGAGTTTCAGGCTGAAGAGTGTTACTTTATTTGCTGACCTGTTTCAGTAAATATCACTAAGACATTATTCCACTCTATTTTAGGTATTAAACTAAGTTTATAAAGATATCAAAGAGGATATCGAAAGCTCGGAGTAATGATAATCGACACGGTTTAAGCATGACTGTTAAATTTAGTATTAATTTTTGTAATGTTATTAATCTTAGCTCTATATATATATATATATATATATATATATATATATATATATATATATATATATATATATATATATATATATATACATATATATATATATATATATATATATATATATATATATAATATATATATATATATATATATATATATATATATATATATATATATACAGGGTGGTGAATCGTCAAACGGGTTATGGGAAATTCAATGGGAAATTCTAAATTGTTAAATTCCTGCCTCCCTAAATATTTTATATCAAAATTCATCAAAAATTATTTGTAGATGACTGATATATGTATTAAAAATAAATGCTAAAATTGTTCTACCAGTTAAATTTATTCCAAAATTTTGTAAATATATAATACATTTTTCAGGCCACCCCTTAAAGTCAAACAACACGAAGTACAAGAATATGTATGACATGTTGCGATTGGTCATATTTGTGTTTCTGATTTTATTTGATAAACAATACAGTTGAAATGTTTTATTCGGGCAATACTGCGCAACTTGCCAACTTTTTATTTAGCCTAAGATATCCCAATAAACTAATTCTAAGTCATTAAACAATTCAAGGATTTTACAAAATTTTGAACATACTGGGACCGTGATTTCTTATTGTACCTATACAAACAATATTGCTGGTTTATCTAACAATATGGTTATGGTTTTATCTTTGCAAAGATAAAACCATAAATAAGTTATATATATATATATATATATATAATATATATATATATATAACTTATTTATAAGTTATATATATATAAGTTATAAATAAAAATTATACCTTAATAATGATTAGAATTTATTTAAATGAAATTTAAAAACTGCTCAAATTAATTTTATTACCTAAATATAAATCCCATTTTAATTTTTGGATTGTACAGCAAGACTATGCAAGGCTAATGATTTAATATTACGACTTCTTTTAATTAAGATGAAAATAACCGAACATTGCGAACTCCTTGCAGCCGAAATTATCCGTATTTTATATAAAAGCACTTTTGTAGTTTGCCTCTGCAGACTAACCTGCATGCAAAAATCAAGGAATAAACTCCGAACTCGCAACTACTGCATTCACCTTAAACAAAAAGTTTCTTCCCCATTGAATTTTTCTAATTTTCCGTATAAATTAAAACGCTGCCTAGGCGAATTGTATCACACCCCATTAGCTTTTATTGCGATTTATGGATATTAAAAATGCAGCTCCGTGCTAAAACTCGAAAGCGAACTTTTCTGTTTTTTTTTTTTATTTTTATCGGATTGTATTAACGGTGAACTATCCGGTTTAAGCAAAATTTTTTGCTTAAATTGTCTATCAACAAAGTTGCACATTTTGTGACTTGTTTAAATTTTCATCTTAAATCGCATTCTTTATTAGTGGAACAAGAGTTGCAAAAATTATAGATAAAATTAAAGTAGAATTTATAATAGTGATTGGAAATTAAATAGTATACTAATGAATGTAGTATAAAGAAATATATTCTAATGGTAATTGTCTTCCTCTTTCTGTGTCTGCAAATAATAAAAACGCTTTTAATTATAATTGCATTCTATATTTGATTTTGCCCTTCGACTTCCAATCCGCAAATGGTTTTAAAAAAATTCTAAAATAGAAACGTTAAAATAAATATAACAATATATAATCCAATTATAATCAAAAGTATTAAGCTGCTTACAAGTACATTGCGTGTATACCATTTTTTAAAGTAAAACACTTGCACGTCACGATTTATACAAAGTGACGTCACTATTAATTGAAATTTCCAGAACATTAACCTTAGAATTCAGATTTTCTCACAGCTTATAATACGAAACACATACGGAATTGCTCGATCTTTCATTGACGTCAACATGTTGTAATAATCAGAAAAATGTAATCATCAATATATTGAAAATTTTAGAATTATATTGATTAAATAACCAAAAACATTTGTTATTATAATAATATAAATTTAGGACAGTTAATTTCGGAAACGGCAAATCTGCAATATAAAAATTGAGAAAGGTTTTTTGAAAACTCTTAACCCGTAACTGCTACCGACAAAAAGTTATCTCGCAGCTGCTATTGACGGGTCACTGTGACCCAGTTTTAAAATTTTGAAATAAAGAAAAAACATTAGCTAATACATTTATTTTAAGTCAAAAACACTTTTTTATATAACGGTAAACTAATTTAATGTAAAATAAATTCCTATTTACAATTTGGGCATATTTTTAGAGCACATTGTACACATATAGGTAATTTGCACACAAAACAGTATGTATTTGTTTTTCGTTCTTTTTTTTTCGGGACAAATTGCGCATCTCTTCCTTTTAGATATATTCTGTATTGGCAATGGTGCAGGTGTGTCATCTATATCTACTCCAAGGATACTCGCTGCGAGACATCGAAGTTTCCGGGGTACATTTACGTTGTAAAGTCTTTTCTTCATATGTGGCGTGTACAGTGCAATGCCTAGTTCTTTTAAAAAATTGTAACGGGATATTTCTTTTCCTCGGGAAAACTGATATATTATTCGGCTGTTTACACCAGACACATTTAAAATACAGTGAAAAATTGCCATAGGCCATCGACGGGTCCTTCGGGAAGTGGAATATGTTGCACATTTTTCGTCCAAAGCATCCACACCTGCTTTGGTTTGGTTATAAAACATAATTATTTCGGGTTTCCCAGTGCTCTGATCAACAGTACTGTCGTGATGCATTGATGATATTAAAACAACAGATTTTCCCTTTTTTGGGACATATGATATCAGAGTATTGTCTGATGTAAATCCGAACTCTGAAGAACTAGCAGGTCTCTTTCTGTCGGCCATAAATTCTAGAGGAATCATTCTTTTATTTTTCTTCACTGTACCTACATATGTAATTCCTCGTTTTCTTAACTCGTTGGTTAATTCCATTGATGTGTACCAGTTATCTCCAGTGACATTACGGTTGGAATTTTCAATACATTTTATCATTCAAAGAACAACCTCAGTTGGATGTGAAAATAGCGATTTTTGTTTCTGTTGGAGAATTTTTCCTGTATAGACCTCCGCGTTATACATGTAGTGTGTTTGGGAATCGGCTAAGATCTTTTATACCATATTTTGCAGGTTTATTAGGTATGTACATTCTAAATGCACACCTTCCCCTGAATGGTACCAGCATTTCATCTACTGTTACGTGAGGACCTGGAACATAGTTCTGTTGGGAGATTTTTACAAAAGTTTCAAATAGGTTGTATATAGCTGCCAATTTATTAGTTTTCACTCTTTCAGACCTTGTAAGATGATTGTCGAGTCTTAAACAGCTTAGCAAAAACAAGAATCGCGCAATTGACATTGAACATCTAACCAAATCTCTCCCTGTACCATCTGTTGCCCATAATGATTTTAAATCTTCATGGTTAGACTTAAATATATCTTGCAGAAATAAAAGTCCAATAAAAGCTTCTATCTCAATTTCATTTGTTCTTTCAATGACAGTTCTACTAATACTAAGTCAATTCTTGTGTTGGTATGTTCAACAATAATTTCCAACATGTCATCAGTTATTAATAATTTCCTAGCTTCTTTAAGACACAGTGCTGGATTCTGACGGGTAGAACCTTTCAGTCTTGGTAAAACTCTTATAATGTTATGAGATTTTACTTTGGACCTTTTTGGCGATTGTTTTGCTTATTTTGTAGAATCTTTTCCATACCAAGCCAATTTTGAAATGTTTAAAGTAGCTGTTTTGTTACTTGAAGAGTTATTCCTGGCATCATCTCTGTCTAAGGTGTTATCATGCAATAGTTCAACCTCAAATTTACTGTCAGAGTCGTGTTCACTGTAAATTTCATTGTCTATTTCATCGCTGTCACTTTCACCTGAATAGTTAAATAATTTGTGTGCAGCTTGCTCCTTATTTTCTACTTCTTGGAGAGTATCTGTCGTTTCATCGGCATCTTCCAAATCTTTCCAAAACTCTTCACTGTTTAAAATGTCTTCCATCTCAGACAAAGTTAAATGCTTACTTGATGAAGCCATTTTATCTAAAACAAAAAATGTGTATTAAGCAAATGATATAAATATTTAAATTATTCAAGCCGTTAACATAATAAAATATATATATATATATATATATATAATATATATATATATATATATATATATATATATATATATATATATTCTTAGAAAGGGCTTTAGTGACTATGTGAATAATATATACGGATATATTGGGTTTAGTAGTCAATATATTGGCCTTTAAGTAAAACTCTTTTAGGTTTGCTAAGCTTTCGAGTTTATTTTACTCTTTTTCAAAACATACTAAAAATTAACATAAAAAATTTACATTAGAAAAATGAAGTTCTTATGTCTTAAATAGGCTTACCCTTGTGAGAATTGTCTTTTAAAATTAGCAAAATTTTTACATTTTGTCATTATGTCATTAACATAATGACATTAAATTTGATTTACTTTTTATTTCTGTCAAAACTTATTACTAAGGTTTCCATATCTCTTCTATTTTTTATATTTATTTTAGGTGAGTTTGAAGGTTTGCATAAACATAGACACTTCTTCTGTCAAACTCACCTAAAATAAATATAAAAAATAGAAGAGATATGGAAACCTTAGTAATAAGTTTTGACAGAAATAAAAAGTAAATCAAATTTAATGTCATTATGTTAATGACATAATGACAAAATGTAAAAATTTTGCTAATTTTAAAAGACAATTCTCACAAGGGTAAGCCTATTTAAGACATAAGAACTTCATTTTTCTAATGTAAATTTTTTATGTTAATTTTTAGTATGTTTTGAAAAAGAGTAAAATAAACTCGAAAGCTTAGCAAACCTAAAAGAGTTTTACTTAAAGGCCAATATATTGACTACTAAACCCAATATATCCGTATATATATATATATATATATATATATAATATATATATATATATATATATATATATATATATATATATATATATACATATATATATATATATATATATATATGTATAATAATAATAATAAAAATAGGTACATACCTTTATAACCAAAAAATATTATGTTACTTAAATACTATAGACGGGTCACAAAAAAAGACACAAAATGGCAGACATTTAAATAGACTATTCTAAAAATTTTATTATTATTTTTTTGTTAAATTGTAATACACTATCATAAAGGAACACAGAGCAAACAAAATACATCAAGGTTTATTAAAATCGACCGAATAGATACCGAAATTATAGTTTTGAGAAGAACAACGTTTTTAAAATACGAGTAGTTAATAAGAATATTATTCAATGTCACATGTAGGAAAAATTCAACTAAAATATTAAAACATCCTATGGAATGAAATGATAAATTTTAAATGTTATTGTTAACAGTACCTAGGCTAGATATATAGCCGATTTTTGATGATATGTAACACGGCATACTTGATTATAATTGTTACAGTTTACAAATAATCTTTAAATATTTTAAAAAATAAGGGAGATAGTTATAGAACACCCTAATATAGATTGAAACCTAAGAAAATTTTTCATACAACGGACTAATAAAATATGGTGTATTGTCTTTAAAGTTAGTACGTGTTTACAGCTTGAATCTGATAATAGAACAATCTTATATTTGAAACACACCGTAATAAATGTTGCTCTAATAAACATCTGTTTAAATGTGACAAATAGCCGTTTATTAAGATCCACTACAAAATTTGTATCCAATTTTTAGATTCGTAGATATTTAATCTTTTTTAAAACCTTACATTAAAAAAAATCAAAATAAACACAGTGTATGGTGTACGGGGAACCCTTATAAAAGTATAGTTTATTTTTTACGACTTATTGAAAAATGTCATCAAATACATGATGTTCTATAAGAAAAAATATAACTTTAATATACAACTATTTTTTCTATAGAGAAAGTATAGAACTTGTATAGAAAACTGTATAGAACTTTGTATAGAAAATGGTTTTAGATATTAAGTTGTTTTTCCAATCAAACTGAGGAAACCAGAAATGCGCATGGACCATCTTACTAAGGACGTTTCAATAAGGCCAGTCAAGAGCATTTCAAAAATATAGTGTCCAGAGATTAGCTGGCATCAGTAAAAATCCTTAAACAGAAGGTTTATTACTCGCCATTTAGGATCAGGTAATACCAACCAAAAATTACCTGAAATATATCGTCAAAGACCCCTAGGTCCAAAATGCCACAAATGCTGATGGATGTCAGGCTCAAGAAAACATCCACCATCTTATCGGGGGCTGCTAGACAGTTGCTAAAACTAAATATAAGGAAAGGCACGACTCGGTAGAAGAGATCTTTCATCAAGAGATAACCATCACACTGGGACTTCTCCAAAAAAACCATCTCTCATATTATCAATACGTTCCTGAAAGTATACTTGAGAATGACAACCACAAGCTATACTGGGACCGCACTGTGCTCACAGAACAAACAGTGGTACATAATAGACCAGATCTCATACTAGTTAATAAACTTTAGAGACAAATAACACTATTCGATGTGGCGATACACAACAACAATAATCTTCGTGTTAAACAGAACGAAAAAATCGCCAAGTAGAGAGATCTGGAAATTCAAATACGAATATAGTAGAGAATAGAAATTATCCAGACAATAACTATTACACACACAGGCAGTGATCAACCCTGCCTCTAGGAACATGTGTATACCAACATAAGAATGGGATCCACATGTCCGAATATCAAACCGGTCACTAGTTGAAGTGGTACCTTCTGTTTTTATTGACTGTGGTTATGCCACCTTACTGTAGGGGTAGCCACATCTAGGCTTTTCTCCCTATTTACTTTATTGACTCTATTGATTTTACTCTATCATCACTGCGGGACTTGAGTCCCTAAAGAAAAAGAAAAAAAGCGTGTGTTTCGTCCATGGAGCTGACTTCATGTCCGGAAAAGAGTGTGTGTTCGGTCACTCAGCCGCCGATTTGGCAAAATAAATTTTGTTCTCCTCGCCGGCTGGGCGCCCGAAAAGGGTCCGACCAAGCCCATGTTTGCTGCACATGGCCTTTGTGCTCGGGTGTCGCGAAGTGGATCAGTGTTCATTCGATCCGCCTTAAGGGTCAAGTCCGCATCAGCGGTATATAGAAGGCCTGACGGGTCTGACGGGCCTGACGGGCCTTCTATATAGCACAACAAAGTTAATTTATTACGTTGAAACGTTTATTAAGAGAATTTTATTTTAAAATACTGAACATTAAGAGAAAACAACCGTTTTTTACTTGCCATTTTATTTCTTATATGCTAAGGTGTGTGGGTGTATTGGGGTGTGCATCTGTACATTTCAGGGTGTATAGGGCCTTTACACACCCCGTGTATAGTATTCTTACCTAAGTGCCTTGGCACCTGTATCCCCTCGCCAGAGTACAATAACTATTATTCTCTCTACTACTGGAGTCATTCCAAAGAATCTCATAGAAAACATCCTAGAAAAGCTCGGTCTGAATGAACATCTCTATAAAACCATGCAGAAAGCTATACTACTCTCAACGATCATATGTGTACGAAAATTTTTGAGACATACTTCAGCGTACCAAGTGACCTAGGGCTTGATAACTCGAAAAGAGTCCCACCAGAGCTTAATCCTTTTGATACCGTAGGTATCTGGTATGAGTGAATTCTACCCTCAAAGGGAGTGTAAGCCGTATGGCTAAATCTAAATAGTTTGCATGGTTTTAAGTGGGAAAGATACTTTGTATTATATTAATTGGAATGTTTTAATGGAAATAATAATAGTATAAATAAATTAAAATAGGTGTAAATAAAGACCAAATAGACTACATGATAAACATTTTAAAAACGAATTAAAAGATAATTAAAACAACACCGTCTTTGATTTTAATAACTTCTGTTCTTCGTAATCTTTTTTATACATCATATTTTTTTTTTGTTACCTTCTCCTATTTTTGCATTTTTGCGTCTTATATTTTTTGATTTTTTCCTTTAGCTTTTTTGTGATGGTATTTTGTTTCAGTTCCAAGTAACCTTATCTCACCTTCTTCATTCAATATATATATATACATATACATTCAAGATATATATATATATATATATATATCTTCTCATAATTCTCTCTTTTTTATTTTTGTTTTTTTCTTTTTTTGATACTATTACTACAATCTTTGTTACTACCTTTTTCCGTATTTTCGTTACGTCGATTATTTCATTTATGGTTCTATTTAGCTGGTGTTAAAATTGTTTAGTTATTTTCTTTTTGTACTTGTAATGTCCACCATCCTTATTTCCAATCCAAATTCGTTGTATTACAAATATGGTCTTTACTTATCTATGATCATTGTTTGTTAAATTATTATTTGAAAGGAATATATCTAAATAAAATGCATATTAATTTTTAACCACAATACCAATTCGTAATTTAGTTCTAGAAATTATAAACTTTAGTCTATTAGATGACACAATAATTTACAGACACAAGCCCTCGGAATATTATTAACACAAGTTCAAAACATGCATTAATCTCGGTTTGTGCCATAGATGCCTTTCAATTCGCCCATTAATCGGAAAATTAAGCCTCAACTCGGATTCGCTCTCCTCCAGAACGTGCAGTGTTGAATTCTCTGTCGACTTCGAGCTGAATGTTGCTTTTAGCAGAGGTAAATTACAACCGGCCCGTCAGAAATTAATATGAAACAACCACCGAATAGAGGCCGCAACCCGTCGAGTGACAGTTACCTATAAATTTCAATTATCAGCTTTGAAAGTGTTATTTCTAGAAACGAATTGATTGGGTACATGGCGCGGTTGGGAGGATTATTTTTGAAATTAGACCGATACCTTTTTGAGAAGCACTAGTAACACGATCAGAATTTATTATAAAAGATAAGATTGTTAAATAGTAATTGGTTAGATACTTTTTATTCATATTTTCAGTATATATTTTCTGTATTTTTTTTTATAATTTTTGTTATATAATGGCCAACTAAATAAATATTATTTACAAATATCATATTCAAATAGCTTCATATTTGGAGGTATTTTATTACCAAATTATCGAAGCCATAGAAAAAGAAAAGAAATTATATTAGGTCATAATTTGCTAATGTCTATGTTTTTTTTTACGGTTTAGTTTAATATTTTTGATAAATGACGGAAAATTATGACTTCACCTTGTCATTCTTCTTTCTTCTTTTCTTAAACGTTGCCGCTTTGATGCATTCGGACTCTCCCGCTGACCCCCTACATTCGGTATAATCTTCTGCAGGGCCGAGGTCCTCTCTTCTGCCTTCCGACATGTTTTTTGTATATGCTCGTGTTGTTTGCGCTATGTTTTACTGCATTAAATCACCAGCACTCCAATTAATAGAACCTCGTATAAGGATGCACTTCGCGAACAAACATCTGACTCGTATGTTGCGCCTTTAATTGTTGCTTTTCTTGGTGAAAATGTTCTATATGACAAACCAAATTAACCCATTAAGTAGGTAAGATGCGGAATATAGCCAAGGAAAGCAGATAATAAGACCCAAGAACAGTGCCATCATTCTCATACCGCTGTATTCAAAGAGTGTAGTGTAACTTTCTGCAAAAATTTCCCTAATTTACCTTAATAAAATAACAATATATGGACCTAAATGTATCTTGCTGCCCATGTTCTCTTAGTTTATACCTTTTGTAAAACAGTTTTTCTAAAATCACTAGTTGTTATTATTTTGTGATAAAACTAGAAGACATAGTCCAAAAACCTTTTTGACTATCAAAAATTCATTCGTTTATGATACTATCACCACTTAATTTGTAAAAAGTAAATATTTTGATTATGTTTAAAATAAAAAAAGTTTATTTATTAAAGAAAAACAGAAACAGTAAAAGTATGTACCAAAGAACTCATCCCCACTTACAGGTTTTTATTAAATTTATGGGTGTTTTTTTAAAAAACTATTAAATTAACATAAAATTAAATTTATTCAAAATTTAATCTTTTTGCAATATAATGAAAATATGATTTCTGGCATATAATCGCCACGGCTGACTCTGACGTAGTCCAATCTAGAGGTAAAAGTTTTGATGACTTTTTTTAACATTTGTGGGCGTATATCGGCAATAACGCGGCAAAAATGTTGTTCTATAAGTGATCAATCATTTAAGGCTTATCGGCTTAGACTAGCGTCTACATATCACCACAGAAAATAGTCTGGCGGAGTTAAAACGCACGATCTTGGAAGCCAATTCACATGTTCGAGACGTAAAACTATGCAGTTACCAAACATTTATACGAGCTGTGTGACATGTTGCGCTCCGTCTTGTTAAAAACACAGCTCCTGGACATTACGGGTTTTCAAATAAGAAATAAAAAACCCAGTTTCCATGGCCCCGTAGCAGTTACCATTGACTGTAACGTTCTGGCCAACATCGTTTTATGGTGTAGCTTCAATTTTTGCACGAGTTGAATTTTGTAAGAAGGCAATCCAAGATATTTCCGCAAAATCCGCAAAATTACTTTTTGGTTTGAGTATGATTTATTTTCATTTTTCACAATGGAATTAAGTTTCTTAAAAGCGCCTTCTCTGGATGCTCAAAAAATATATGGTCGTAGTTGCTTACTTTCTGTCTCCTTAAGCGGCCTGGATAAATGAGTTTTTGTTTTATTGTGCTTAGGAATTGTTGAGGTGTCTTGTTTTCTGGATCATGTTGTTTGTCTTAGAGTGTTTAATAATATTTCTTGAGTTTTTTTCTCATTTCTACTTTTTACTTTTGGTATGTATTCCTTCATTTGTCTATTGTCCCTACGCAATACTTCAATCTTTCTCAGCAGTCGTCTTTCCCAGGATGGCATTCTGTTGTCATGAAGTTGGTACCCCTTAGAATTTTGGTCTTAATGTCCATAACATTAGCAATTGCTGTTACTGTACAGTAGCATATGAAAATATTCTGATATATGGGCTTCTGTGATATAATAGGGTAGGATTTCAGTATTCACAAAATTAACCAGCGCTTCTAGTTTCTTAGAAGAGAATATTTTTGGTAGCGGTGGTTTGCTAAGTGGGTTTGTTCCACTAAACTCTTTACCGTGCCATCTCATTTACCAGACTATTTCCAGGAATTTCATTAGAGACTTGGTCTACAACTTGGTGAAGCTCCCGTTCGACTTCGCTTCTGATTATACCGCGTTTGATCTCTAATTCTGTTATACTATTTATAATTCATGTATTACAAAACGTGATAGTTATCGTTTACTAACGATGCAAAGTTATTGCCTGCGTTTAATACATGGTATCCGTAGAAATCAATAAATAAGTTATAAACTTAAAGAAACATGGTGATTAAGTATGAAACTCAGACGACATTTTCATTTACCTTGTCAATTCAAAAAAAGTTATTTTTAAAACCCTAGAATATCTGTACAATAAAAGAGAATTCCGTACTGATGTACATAATATTAACATTAGATATAAAATCATCATTTCTATCCCTTATCATTGCACACAGCACTACAAGCTCTTCTTTACATGTTTACATAATATATAATAGTCAATGTTATTATTATTAACTACGAATTTTTATACTAACATTTTTTAATAACATGATATTATACATGCTTTCATATTTACCTACCACTAATTAGCAACATCAAGTCAGTGTTAAATATGGACTAGAAATTAACGTTAATAAAACCAAGTTCATGATTATTTCTAAGCAACATACAGTAGGAAGGCTAGATATCGAGGGAAAACAAATATCTGGGAAGCTGGGTAAACTAAAACAATGACCAAGGTAAAGAAATAATGACACGCTTTGAAATTTCAAGACAAGCATTTATAAAATGAAAACAATGTTTGTCAATCGAAACCTTCCTCTGGATCTGAGGATAAGAACCTTAAGATGCTACGTGTTGTATGGAATGGAAATCTGGACACTAAAAGTGGATATTTTCAAGAAGTTGGAATAATTTGAGATGTGGTGCTATAGAATGATTTTGAAAATACCATGGACCCAACGAGTTACAAATGCAGAAGTGTTAAGAAGGCCACAAAAAGATTGCGAATTCATAAAACACATTAAAACAAGAAAGCTGAAATATCTAGGCCACATTACCAAAGGTGCGAAATATGAGACGTTAAGGCCCATAATGCAAGGTAAAATCTAGGGTAAAATATTCATAGGAAGACGAAGAAATGTATTTCCTGGCTGAGAAACCTAAGAAAGTGGTATAGTTGCAGCTTAGTAGATCTTTTTAGAGCAGCCGCCAATAAGTTACGGATAGCTGTGATGAAAGCCAACCTCCGATAGGAGAAGGAACTACAGGAAGAAGACCACTAATTTCTAGAAATATGGGTCCTTGAGCTAAATACTTCCACTACTACACCAATATTCATCTGCTTCTCGGTTATATGCTTGCTAAATACGTCTTACTTGCTATAGTTTGGTGCCTGTACGCTATTTTATCCAGGAACTTTCAACTCAGGAGTTCTTTGTAATGGGTGTGTAATCGATTGGTACCACCCAAGACATCCCCTAATAATTTTTAACCTAAACGTTTCTTGTCACTCTAATCCGTTTAAGCATTCTAATTTCCGATATATGCAGCCATTGTTTCTTCTTCATTTTAACTGCCCAACGTTGTTTTGTATATCACAGCAGGCTTTTATCAGTTTTATAAAAATTTTCTTTCAGTGTTATTGGGATCTTTCTGTCACATTTATGATCCAGCACTAATTAGAAAAATAAAGCATAAACAATAAATCTTCATGTATATATATATATATATATATATATATATATATATATATATATATATATATATATATATATATATATATAATGTAGGGTAGGCAAGCCCTACATTCCATTTTTGACACCTAAGCTAATACACATCTTTAAAAATGTTAGTGGCTTAAAAATTACAACCAAAAATGTAAAAACAGTATCGAAGCTTTACACAAAAACAAAAGATCCTTTCACAATACAGGAGTCATCGAATGTTGTTTATTCTATACCGTGTACTAACTGTAATAAAATTTACATAGGAGAATTATCTCGTAATTTTCACAGCAGGGTGATATCACATCGTAGATATATAAAAACCAAAAAAATCAATGCATGTGCATTGACAGAACATGCACTAACTCTAAAACATGAATTTAATTTCGATAATTTTTGTATTTTGGCAAAAGAAAAGAACCATTCAAAACGTGTTTTTTTGGAAATGTGTTTCATAAAATCTAGCACATCTTGCTTCAACAAAAAGTCCGACATAGACAAATTAAGTAACATTTATTGTAATTTACTAGAAAAACACCAAAAATAAAATAAATATTTACCTGTACAAAAATTACACCTCTATGTATAATATGTTGCATACCATTAAGACAGGTTTAAAAAGTATAGTCACTTAAGAAGGGCCTCTAGTATTTCTTGTAAAGACAGATAACATCAATTACACCTAATTACATATTAATTACAGTGTTTTTACTTTCCACTCCCTGTACGAGTTAATATGCACCAGTAAAACATGCCATCAACCAAGTTTTACTATTTTTACAATAAATTTTAAAAATTTTATGATGTATTATGTCCATAATTGTATATTTTATTGTGTGGTATAAATGTTGAGTGTCAATGCTTACAAAAATAATCTCAACGACTAGTAAGTTACACTGAAGAATTGTGATATTTTTTAAATATTTACATAATTGTCTTTTACAGTGTCTTGAAACAGGAATAAAACCATTCCGAAAGCTTGACAAAAAGTCAAAAGAGTGTTTTTTTTAACATCCCGGCCAATATTCTGACTGTAACCTTAATAAACTGTGTTGTTTGTTTATATCGACAGTCACTAATATCCAGTATTTCTTTTATATATATATATATATATATATATATATATAATATATATATATAATATATATATATATATATATATATATATATATATATCTACATGACTAGATTTTTACCTGAAATTTATTAGTCTCCACCTCACCTGTCCTGAATATAGAACTGTTATGCCCTTATACATATCTGACAATTTTCACATATGCTTTAGGAACTTCTTACTCATTGAGCGCCTAACACAGAAATTATCTAATAACTTAATCATATGCTTTCTTCAGGTAAAAGAATACTAAATAAGCGAAAACAAATTTGTTTTTTTATTCCTATATTTTTTTGTTAGTTACCTTTTAATAAAAGTTGTATCTAATAATATTTTCGTGCAGAAATCCAAACCGATTTTTAGATATTTCAGTAGAAATAATTTGTTTTAAACAATGCTCAAATGCATAGACAATATAGAAGAGGTCAGAATAATAATCGAATTTAAAAGTACGTGTCTCTCACAATATTTATAATATACTCAAAGGGAACTTCTTTCTTATTCAGTGCCCACCATGGAATGTCTCTATAATAATATGCTTAATTAATATAAATGAAGAACACATATGAGCGTTTGTTTAATTATTCATGTATTTTTCATCAACTTCTTCTTTTTTTATGATTGGATTTACAATTGTCTAAATCCTCTAAATCAAGCATTTAACGCCCAACTCAATGACAAGTGGTATTAGATCTAGCATTAGCCAGGACGAATTGTTTCATTTAGGTCTTAAGCTCCATTAGGCATTTTGAAGTACTTCGGGAACTATCGCCGGGAGTACGAAAAACGAATCTTGCACTAAGGTAAGATGTGTTTTGAAGATTGTAGACGTCCACTCTATAAACACAAAGGAAAAAATATGTCTTCACCTTCAGTTCATAAGTATAGGGAGCTGGATAATGGTTAATACTAATATATTACAAGGTGAATATTCGGATTAAACATCACTGCATGCTGTATTGCAGCATATTGGACTTTATCAGTAAAATTTAATCGTTTGGAAAATTTGACGACAGCACCTACTTCGTTAGTTTGTTGTTACATGTGGTAAAACTTGTGAGGTTGTGATGGCGGCTCCAAAAAATACAGTAAGTTGTAGTGTTTTTTTTTTGTATGAAGTAAATGTATCACACTTCTAAGATCTCTCGAGTTGTTAATCGACGAACAAATGATTTCGGTCAACAAATCGGAACAAATGACCTCCATTAATTTACTCCATTATTTATTAGAAAAATAAATACTTGGTATTGGTACCATTATAAATAATCGAATTTCACGAGTAATTAGGAGCAAAGTAAAAAAAATAGTCTGATTTATTAATAGATTATTATCTACTAAAAGTTATTCCAAGTTAGATAACATCAATGGTAATATGAAGGTAATGTACAATAGACTTTTACAACATTTTGATAATCTAGACTTAACCTCTTTTTTGCATGATGTACAGGACAAAGTTAACCATTGTGCTTCAGTAAAATTTTTCAAACTTAATAATAAACTTCACAATCTCATTCAACAGAAGTCACAAATAGTGTCCACCAATTCTTCCAATAATAGATCCAAATTTTCTAACTTCAAATTTCAGCCTAGAATCAAAAATTTATCCAATATAAATTTCTCACAAGACGAATTAGAACTCTTGATTCATGGCCTCCAATTTTCTATTCCCATAGACATCTCTGAAATAGACCTACAAGAACTCTCCATAGAAATAGACATAATCATAGAAAAACTTTCAACTTCTTTACAACAAAAAAATGTCATTAGAAATAATTGTTTCAAAAAACTTCATGCTGCATACAAAAACTTAACTTCCAATTCACATTTTCATCATCCAAATCACAATAGTTTAAAAATTCTAAATTCAATAAAAAGGAAAATAAAAAACCACAATTTAATAATATTTAAATCTGACAAAGGTAATTGCTTAGTAATTCTGGATCACACTGAATACACCAACAAAGTTTCCACTTTTTTGAATAACAATGGTTTCATAGTACTTCCACATGACCCACTGAACAGATTCATTAACAAACAAAAAGCCTTTTTAAAGAAATATTCTACTTTTTTCACAGATTTTCATGCACCATATTACAAAATCCCTAGTAATCCATTAATTCCTAGATTGTATGGTCTTCCAAAAATCCACAAGGAGGGCATTCCAATCCGTCCAGCAGTCAGTTTCATCAACACTCCGGTCTCCATAATTTCTAAATTCATACTCAGAGTAATCAAAGACATAACAGGTTTTTCTCCCACTTTTTCCATCAAAAATTCATCCGAACTAATATCTAAACTCAATCATATAAATCTCCTTCCAGATATGACTATGCTTTCATTTGACGTTAGCAATCTCTTAACTTCTGTTCCTAAACTTGAAACTATTCAGTTAGTCCACAACCTTCTTACATCTAAATCAATTAATCCCTCAGTCATCACACCAATAATAGATACACTTTCCTTGTGTTTATCACAAGATTACTTTTCTTTCAATAACATTTTTTATAAACAACCTGATGGCTTAGCCATGGGAAGTTGTCTTTCCCCCTTCTTAGCTGACCTCTTCATGAATCATCTAGAATCCACTCAAATTATGACTAACAATACAATTCTACACTGGTTCCGTTACGTTGATGATTGCTTAGTGTTCATTAGAGGTAACTCAAATACAGCTTCTTCATTACTAAATACTATCAATAATATTCACCCCAATATTAAATTCACTATGGAATTAGAATCAAACTTCTCCATCAATTTCTTGGACCTGTCCATCAATAGAATCAATAATGTCTTTGATTATAGCATCTACAGAAAACCCACACAAACAGATCATGTCATACATTTCAATTCTAACCATCCCATTTCACATAAATTATCTGCATTCAACAGTTTTATTCATCGTTTAGAAACCATCCCATTATCCAAAATTAACTACAACCAAGAACTAAACATAATCAAACAGATTGCTTTCAACAATGGCTACAACCCTGATATAATCCATAAACTCATTTATAAAACGAAACGTAAATTGCTTCAACAATCATATACTAATACCCTAACATTACTTTAGATTCCCCATCTTATTTTTCATTACCATTTCACTGTCCAACACTCTCTGAATCAATAAAAAACACTATCCTGAATTCTGTTGAAAATATTAAGATTTCCTTTAAAGTCAACAATAAATTGAGTAGATCATTATGCAATAGTAAGGACCCTATTGACTTCACCAAACGCAGTGGAGTTTATAAACTTCAGTGTTCTGACTGTGATGCCACTTACATCGGTAGAACTTGTAGATCTCTAGTAACCAGGGCCATTGAACATTCTAAGTTAGAGAACACTTCTTCTTTTTCACATCATCTTAAATATCACAACCACACAATCAAGGTACCAGATGATATCTCTCTTCTTCATAACATCCCTGGTAGAGATTATCTCAAACTAGACCTTTTTGAGGATTTGTAAATAGTCAAGGAAAAGAAAAATAGTCCCAATTGTGTTAATCGTCACACCAGCATCAACAGAGACTTCGTTCCACTTCATCGACAATTATTCTCCTAATCTAACTTTCTCTCTTTTAACTACACATCCAATTTTAATTCACTTCTACATTTCTTTTTATTTCTCATAGCTAAATTTCAACTTACATAATCATTCATACTTAACTCTATACTTGTCACCATTAATACACTAACATCTCCCCTTTGCCAATATCCAACTACCCATCCTCTCCAATAACTACCATCTCACTTATCATACACAGTTTCTTATAAATATTCATTTTACGTCTATTAATCTCTTATCACAATCAGTTTTAATATCCCCAGCTTACATCGCTATATTCACCTTCTATTTCCTTTTCTTGCTTTCTCGTTTATTTCTTTTTTCTTTTTCTTTTTCTCTACTCATCTTCCATAAATTACAATCCTACTTTTATATATACTCATTTAATCATACACATACAATCATACACATTTTCTTATAAATATTCATTTTACATCTATCGATCTCTTATCACAATCAGTTTCAATATCCCCAGCTTACATCGTCACATTCACCTTCTATTTCCTTCTCTTGCTTTCTCGTTTATTTCTTTTTTCTTTTTCTTTTCCTCGACTCATCTTCCATCAATTACAATCCAACTTTTATATATACTCATTTAATACAACGAAACAATTAGGTAATAACATCCTTTTCATCCCATTTAAAATGATTGATTAATTTTAACCACTTCCCTACCTTGGTATACCGATTTATTTTACATCGCAGTTACTCATTGATTTATATTCTCCCATCAGTTTTTTTAAAATAACAAAAATTGCTAATGATCGTACTACACACAAAACACATTTCTTCACTAAAAACTGCCTACTCACAAACTTAAGCACAATGACTTTGTTCTCACCACATCATTCCTCTTGACATTGACGGGTACTAACTGATTTTTCATACCATCTTTCTATCAGAGCCCTAGACTCCTATACAGATCAGAGGTAACGTAAGTCAATAAAACCTTACCAACTACAGGGGGTCATATAAGATGCCCCCAGTTTCATTTTTTTATATTACACAAGTCAAGAGTATATTGCATTTACCTGAATAAATAACATGAAGATTATTATTTTTTAAATCCAGATGTCCATCGAATGTTTTTATGTGGCCACACAATGTTTTTTAACAACTTTTTATGTAGGTAGTAAAAAACCAACTTTTTCTTTTTGTATGTTCAAATTTTAACTTTGTTGTTTTTAATATTGGTAGGTATTTTTACTCTCTCTTTTAGTAAACTGATGATGGAATGATACAATTCCGAAAAGATCTTCTTTATAATAAAAAAATTTTAAGCTTTTAATAAGCGCTTTTTTTATACCTTAATACACATGAACACCACGTGCTTTGTATCTACTAAAAGATTTTAATCCCACAGGCACCATGGAGAATGGGTACGTGGTGATAATAAAGTATCTATTTTGAGATAGATGGGCAGTAAATATGTGACAATGGCTTCTACATCTGCAGGTTTTTTGCCATTTGCTGACGTACATAGATGAAATAAAAAAATTCAAAGTACATTCTGGTACCTTGCCCAAATACAATTATTAAATACCATCAGTCAATGGGAGACGTGAAGTTATGTAACAGATTTATTTCGTATTATAGAATTTGTATTCGTACTGATAAATGACCTGTACCTTTCTTTTGGCACTTTATTGATCTTGCATTGACCAATTTATGGATAGAGTATGCTCAGGAGGTGCAGCGTTTGGCGATAAGATATCAGAAGTAATTAATTTACGGGAATTTAAGCTGTATGTTCAAAGGTCGCTACTTCTAGGTGGTAAACCTAGAAGCAAGAGGCAAGCTAGTTCGTGTATTTAAAAAAAGCGAAGACATCTGAAGAGGAAGAGCCCATAATTCCTATAAAAATATCTGAAATTGTCCAGTTACCACCTTTAGGTGTAAGAAAAACCAGTAATGACCATTTTCCTATATACTTTGTCAGCAATAGGAATTATTTCATGCTTTACCGAAACCCTGCATGTATTAAGAAGAAAGACGAGGTTGTTTTGTACAAAATGTGCAAAATTTACAGACTTGTGTATTTCTCCTGAATGAGATTTTTTTTCTTTTAGATTCATCCTTAAATTGTATGAAAGTTAAGTTCTGATTTCCATTATACTGGACCTGTCGTATTATGTCGTAATATATTTTTTTATCTTTGGAGATTGAGGAGGTTCTAATTCGAACCGTTATATTTTGGTTGTTTTAAATTTTTACAAATACTATCGGTATATAATAAAAGTTTTGTACTAAATATTTCGAAAAGATACTGTGTACATTATCCGAACTTACCTGATAATTGACCTGAAATATAACGCTTCTGAATGCAATAGTGTTGACTTCAAAGAAGTCTTAAATTATGTTTCTCATATTGAAATTGTTCTGTTTATTTTATAAATTATTAATATTATATACATATTAAACTATACATAATTAAGATAAATATATAGAAATATCCATTTGTATATATTAATATATAAAACGTTGTAGCAGTTGTTTTACCTTTCACTAAAATAACAACTAACCGTCGCGCGTCGCCCTTTTCCTCTAAAACATTTATGCTATTTACAAAATTTATAGATATCGTAACATTTATTTTCACGAAAATTTCTCTATGCTCCAAAGTACAACTTAAAATGACCTATAAATGTCCATTAAAGCAACTGAACACATTTCAGATAATTTATTAAAGGCCTCCCTCAGTCAAAATTCGCACCGAAAACTCCTTTCTAAGCAAGTTTTATTTAAATTTGCAGCATTAAAACGTTTTGCACCACCATAAATCAAAAGATACACCAAATTAAAAACGAAATAAGATAACGCATTCTACCACTCCACACTTTTGGCGGTAGTCTTCGTTGTAGTTCCATGGTTAATGTACACACAAAAAAAGAACGACGGTATGATTCGACGGTAAAGATTTTCAGTTTTATCAATTTTCAATTTTCTCAATTTTCTGTTGTTTTTTTTTTAATGTAGAGAGTAAGCCAATTTACTATTTTGCTTGGGTAATATAACGTATTAGTACATTCTTCTTCTTCAAGTTCCACTCCTATCGGAGATTGGAAATCATTCTGGCAATTATAATTTTATTGGTTACTCGCCTGAATAGTTCAATTGAACTGCATCCAAACCACTCACGGAGATTGCGTAGCCACGAGATTTTACGTCTTCCTACGCTTCTTCTACCTTTGATTTTACCCTGCATTATATTCCTTAGTAGTTCGTACTTTTCACCTCTCATGATGTGCCCCAAGTATTCCAATTTCCTGATCTTTATGGAATTTAAAACTTCGCATTGTTTTCCTAGTTGTTCGAGAACTTGTTCGTTTGTTTTGCGATCCATCCATGATATTTTCAAAATGCGTCGGTAACACCACATTTCGAATGCTTCTAGGTTTTTAGTGTTGGATTTTTTAAGTGTCCAAGCTTCAACTCCATACAAAAGGGTAGAGAAAATATAACATCGAAGCATTCTTATCCGGAGCGATATATTGATATCGCGATTACAAAAAAGTTTTCTCATTCTATTAAAAGTTGACCGCGCAATTTCAATGCGGCATCTTATTTCTTTTGTCTGATCAGTATCTTCTGTGATCCATGCTCCAAGGTATTTGTACCAAGATATTTGTTCAATTTCTGTATTATCTAGTACTAGCTTAACTTTGATGTTTTGTGCTTTTGTAAATACCATGAACTTGGTTTTCTTCAAATTGATTTTTAGTCCATAATCGTTGCAATATATATTTAGTTGTTCAGCAAGGTGTTGCAGTTCTTCTAGTGTTCCTGCCAAAAGGACGGTGTCGTCAGCATATCTTATGTTATTAAGTGGCTCACCGTTTATTATAAGGCCCTCACTGATCTCGGCAAGCGCTAATTCTGAGATGGCTTCACTGTATAAATTGAATAACAAGGGTGATAAAATACACCCTTGGCGGACCCCACGGCGAACCTGGATATCCTTGGTCAGTTCGTTTTCAACTTTCACTTTTGCTGTTTGATTCCAATAGAGGTTACAGATGATTCTAATGTCTCTACTATCTATGTTTTTATTTAATAAAATTTCTTTAAGTCGATTATGCTGCACTCTGTCAAATGCCTTCTCAAAATCAATGAAACAGGCATATACTTCCTGATTAATATCTAAGCATCTCTGCGAAAGAACACTTACTGCAAACAGTGCATCTCGTGTTCCCAGACCTTTCCTAAATCCCATTTGTGTATTACTTATGCCTTCATCTAATTTCTTATGTATTCTATTGTGAATTACTTTTAAAAACAATTTCAAGACATGACTCATTAAGGCTATGGTGCGATGTTCATTACACTCCTTTGCATTGGCTTTTTTGGGAAGCAATATGAATGTTGATTGGAGCCATTCTTTAGGTATTATACCTGTTCTATATATGGTATTGAATAGATCCAAAAGAAGATCAATAGATTCAGTATTCACAATTTTAAGTAATTCGATAGAAACTTCATCAGGCCCGGGAGATTTACCATCTTTAGCTTGTTTCATTGCATATTCAATTTCTTCTCGTATAATGTCAGGCCCAGTATCATCCTTAAATTCTTTTGGTGCTTAGTCTAGTAGCTTAGTCTTAGCCTAGTAATTAGTACATTATAACGTCGCATTAGTAGGTAGATCGAAGAGAACGATCTGCAGCCAGCGCCTCAGAAAAGTGAGGTGTTAGTTGTCAAAGGGACCCGGGAGAAATTCCCTCTTCACTTTATAGTGGAAGGTGTGGAGGTTGCACTGGTAAAATCAAATAAGTATCTGGGAATTTGGTTGTCGAAAGCTCTCAGGTTTGGAGTACACATCCAAAAGACAGTAAAGGAGGCGAACAGAAATCTCGAGGCGTTGATACAGCTGATGCCAAACATTGGAGGTCCAGGAAGCACCAAAAGAAAGGGGCTAAATGGAGTTTTCCAATCGGTGGTAACCTACGCTGCCCCCGTGTGGTGTAGTGTACTAAACACTGCGAAATACTCTAAGCTGATAGAGACTTCGCAACGGCGAATGCTCTTCAGGGTATCTAGCACATATAGGACAGATTCCAATTAGGCTTTATATGTCATTGGAGTGGTGATACCGATCGTTTTGTTGTGTAAAGAGTGAGCGAGGATGTATGCGAGCATGATGGATGTAAATATAGATAAGAATGAGAGAGAAAGAAAGATAGTAGATTAGCAGAAAGAATGGTCGAATAATAGTGGAAAGGCAAGGTGGACGAAACAGCTTAGTCCCGATCTGAGACCGTGGTGGTACTGTAAGTTCAGGAAACTAGACTACTTTCGGACGCGGTTTCTAACCGGTCATGGTAGTTTTGGCACCAGTTTCGGTCATGGTAGTTTTAGACTGTACTGTTTGTGAAGTACCGAACGCTTCTGCCCACATTTTAAACTACCAGAGATGGGCAAATGAGATGGGAGTCTTCGAGAGGCGGATGGGTTTCGGGCTGGATGAAAGAAACATTGTAAACATAATGTTAAAAGAAGAAAAAGAATTGAGAGAAGTACACTGTCTGATTTCTAGGGTAATGAAAAAAAGGAGCAGGAGGTGAGAAGAGAAAATTGAGCCACAGATCTAAAATTTATAGTTAATATTATTTATTAGTTTATGGCCTAACGTCTAAACATTTTCTGATGTACGGTAATAGGTATGGTTATTTATAAATTTTTAGTTTTTAATTTTAGTTGTGTGTTTAGTGGCAAATCCACCTCTCTGAAACGGTGGTTAAGGTTTTAGCCAGAACACAGTTAATCCAGCACTACCCTGGCGTCTTCTGGCCTAGTATGCTACTCAGCCGAAAGATGCCAGGGTGTTTTGTTCCGTGACGTAGATGTCCAAAAAAGATTTACTTCACCGTTGCCTGTCAGAATTCAATGGATACCTTATTAGGCTCTTACTGGAATCTGGGAATACGGCAATTAATATATATATATATATATATATATATATATATATATATATATATATATATATATATATATATATATATATATATATGTATATATATATATATATATATATATATATATATATATATATATAAATATATATATATATATATAATATATATATATATATATATATATATAATATATATACATCTATATAACGTATTCATATATAAATATGTGTAGACGGTTGCATTTGGATTAAATCTGAGTCTCTTACCATTCTATAACACATGTTTCTGGGTCTACCCGTCATCAGGGAGACTTGCAAGAAGACTCAAACCAAATTAAAACGCACCGACTAGTGTGGCAATTATAGGAAAAATAATTATCAGAGTATGCTTTTAGTGACCTTTAACGATGGAAAAGGAAGTGAAATGTCGATAGCAATTAAAGTAAATTGTATACCCAAGCTTAATCAAGCTATTCAGAGCGATGCTGGGAATATTTATATATTAAATATGGAACAATACACATATTTCCACTGGCAGAATTTTAGGCTTTCTGTGCGATTGTTTAGTACTTTTTTCATATATGAAAACGACAAGATCCGAATACGACAACAAATGAGGCCAATAGTTGCAGCTTGTATCACAATTCATGCAGGTAATTTTAAATTTTTTTTGTAGCTATGCGCCTATTTAAATTATATGAATGGTACTTTCTATTATTTTTCTTGTTTAATGATATTATAATAGATACTTCTTGATAATGTAATGAAAGAATGAAAAGTACGCGTTAAGATGTTTTTTTTTGTATAAAACGGCGCATCCTATGAAAAAAGAAGAAATATTTTAAAAACCTAATAAATATCTCAAAAACGATTTTTAGTTTGAAAAATTTCAGTGGCGTATCATTTTTTTCCTTAAAAAATTGACACCATCACCCACATGCACGCCAATAATCAATATAGAATTCCTAAGTTGTTTGTTAAAAAATACGCAATAACCAAATATAACCCTTAAAACCTATCAAATTTTCTTTTGCATTATTTTTCATGCAGAATCTCTCCCTTAAGTTATTTACTATATTTTACGTATTTACTAAAACTAAATGTGTATTATTCAAACGCACTAAAGCTAAAAACGGACATTTTGAAACCCTGTAACTCGAAACAATTGATTTCTGTGTCATGGTGTAACGATAACTAATTAGCATTACCAAAGCTTACCAATCTCTCCTAAATAGTCGCAATGTATAAAAATCTATTGATTACTTACGTGGACCCACAATATATGAGACCAAGAAATGTTGGAAAAATTATTAGTCCTCAAAACATTACAAAATTTGTCAACATTAACAACATCTACACAGGAATTGGGGTGAGGCAAAATATTAGTGATTTTGATCATGAATTAAAACCATATTTTTATGAAAGATGCAGGCGTTTCTTGATTATAGCTTGTATGAAAGTAGGAAAGGGTTTTACAGAACGAGTCAATGACAACACACAATGTCCAAATTAAAGTAGCTTAAACAGTGGGCAAAGTATTTTACAACTAATGTCAAAATTGCTCCTGAGTTTTTTTATCCATAAGACCTACAAATAATGCAAAAGATCGACCACGAATTAAGAAAACTTCAAACAGTACCAGGATATTATACTAGAATTAGAAAATCTGGATAAAATATATTTTAAAATGGGACTAATAAAACAGTTTTATGGTAATTCTTTATTTAATAATTTAAGTGAATTCTAAATTTAAGTGCAAGTTGTAAAAACACTTTTCAAAAAAAAATTAATACAGTTTAAGTAAAGGAACTCTTTGGCAACGGACACTTTATAGAGCGTTATTCATTCCTCCCAATCATTTTATTTTCAAAATGATTGTGTCATTTTATATAATGAAGAAGCTGATGATAAACTGCATGAAGTTGAGTTCACATATTTAACTGAATAATAAATAAATTTCACTTTCAGTTTTTTAGGCTAGGCTAGACATTATGTGAAATTATGTGAAAATATAACAAAAACGACCAAACCAGAGAAACTTTTGTAAATTAGGTTACAGAGAGCACCTTGTAATTTATTCCAAAGACAGAGGCAGATGCAGAACAGCATTGTGGAATGGAGAGTGCCAACCCTCTAACACATTACAAAATAGTCTAAACTAAACCAATCCTTTAATGCGACAAGAAAAATGTTTGGAGATTTCCCAAGCATTCCTATTTTATTCATTCATTTATTCATTCCCAGGTGGAGATGGAATTATTGAAAAACATACTGATCTGCATTTCACAAGACCTTGATAAGGTTATAAGGTTGATTATATTAACAGTACACACGTATAACAGATTGTTTGGCAGCATAACTTTAACAGCAAAAAGTTGATTCCAAGAAGCGTCTCAAGGAATGCATCTGAGAATTTAACATTAAATATCGATTCAATACAGAGTTTCTCTAAAGAATAGATAATGCGCTCAGAAAAAGATGAATGGAAAAAACGAAAATATTGAGTTTCCAAAATGTAATCAGATAAACGTAGAGCCTATTAAAAAATGTAGTGCAAGCCTTCTGTAAAGATCCACTGGTTAAGCTGGACCAGATAGAATGCAGAAATATTATTTTTTTTTTGTATACCCTCAATAGATTAACAGTGTATAAGATGCCTTAAGAAATAATTAAGTAGATTACGCCAAGGAACGCCTCTCAACAAAAAATAAATGCAAAACACTAACGTAAAAAATTAATATTACGAATGAATGGATGCTCATAAAATAATTCTCAGGATAGGTACGTAAAGAACAAATCTGCCACTTAAAAGAACGATTATTTACTGATTTATTATATGGTTCGAATATCGTTAAAATTATTCTACGACCGTTGGTTAGATTGAAAACGTAATTTCTTGAGTGACTTATTGAACAAGAATTTCTGAAAATACTTCTCAAATTAAAAAGGTATAATTCTGTTCCCATTTAGATGCATTTTTATTGCAATTATTATGGTTTATAACCTTATACAAAATATTTAGTATTCTACATTTTAAAAATATGTTATATGACTATTAGTGAAATCATCATCATCATAATCATTAATATCTTTGCAGATAGGTTATGGTTTATCATTAGGCTTCGGCAGCCCGGATAGTTTGATTATTATTTCTCTACTAGTCGCAGTCGTCTGTTGCCATTGTGGACACTTTGTTCCATAGTTTGTACCATTTGGCCCTCAAGGGCCATGGTATAATCAACAGGACATATCAATATCGGGATATTCTTTGGCTTTTCCTATGATGTTTGTTACATTAAGGATTTGTTTTCCAATATATCTGCCCTTCACAAATACAGTCAGCTCATTAGCTATTTACCAAAGTTGTGGACCTTTTATATGTATAAGTACGAT
This sequence comes from Diabrotica balteata, assembly GCA_918026665.1. Classification (NCBI taxonomy): domain Eukaryota; kingdom Metazoa; phylum Arthropoda; class Insecta; order Coleoptera; family Chrysomelidae; genus Diabrotica; species Diabrotica balteata. The sequence goes on from CAKJVB030000036.1 coordinate 83,444, forward strand.
TATGGTTTTCTCCAATCCTCAGGCCAGATGTCTATGTGTCAAATTTTATTACACAATCAATGTATTATTTTTATTCTACATACCGAAAGATGCTTTAAGACATTAGCATAACATAAGATTATCTCAAAAGTGCAGCAGAAGAAGCCTTTGATAAATATGAAAAAACCGAACGAAGGAAGCCATATTGGTGGGATAAAGAAATAGAAGAAAAAATAAGGATTAAACGAGATAAATACCACAAACACTTAAATATAAAAACGGATCAAAGTAAAGCCGAATATCGAATAGTAAAAAGAAACGTACGAGGTGCGATAACTAAGAAGAAAAACGAAAGCTGTGAAAGAAGCTGCTCCATAATAAACACTTACACATATGGACGTAGTTAAGCAGAAAACGTCCAACCCACAAATTGTTAAAAATGAGTTCTTTACACCAGCGAGCATATAATTTCTTGCTTTATAATATGCAGAAACCGTCCAAGTGAAAACATTACATACTCTTTTAATAATCGTCAAAGTTCTAACCCACAAACTAGGTTAACTGAGATTTTCATTGATAATAAAAAATCCAAGTGGGTTGAATTTTTTCTAAAAAATGTATGTCGATCTAAGTAATCGTGTTAAAAGAGTGGTTAAAACAGGCTAAGTGGGTTGGATCACTTTAACGCTCCATGCGATAACAAAACTACTGTGCATTTTTTTGTGTTAAAAACATCCAAGTGAATTGGATGTTTTCTACTTATAAATTTCGGTATACTTGTTAAAAATAAGAGTATAATCAGAAATCGTCCAAACCACTTGGTATCATTTTACGTTTACTATTTCATTAATATGTTAAAAGTAGTTTGAATCTTCGATTTCGGTCGATAATAAAATTTTATTACGGGAATGTGCCCTATTAATGTTTAAAACGTGCCTTGTGCGTATAAACCCTGGAACTTGGTCGATAAAAATTAATTTATTATAGGTACTCATCTTAAGCATAGTAATCACTTTCCTTTAGTTTTAAGTAAATGTGCCTATGTATTGATAAACATTTCTTTTTATTCAGTTGTGTCTGATTTTTCTGACTGTTCGGGTTTAAAAATACTTATTTAATAATAATTATGTCGAAAAGAAGCAAATACATGTGTGAGCTAGCAAAACTTATGGAAAACCAAACAAATAGTGTAATGTCTAGCGTGGAATTTGATTCAAATATTACCAATGTTGAGGTAAGTCGGAAATTTTTTATTAAAAAATAACTATATGTTGTTTACTGATTATTTTTTTCGTGGTTTTCGGCCAGATTGAAGAAATAACACAAAACTCTCTTTTTTTTTACGACGTTTCAATTTATTTTGTTACTAAATCTTAAAAAAAAAATAAAGAAAATAGAAGAAAATAGAGTTTTGTGGTATTTCTTTAATCTGGCCGAAAATCACGAAAAAATAATCAGTTTATAAGACACGGCTTCTAAAAGTTTATGTTGTTTACTAAATTTTTAAAATAAATGCATTTTATACATCATTACATAATTTAAATATATTGTAGAATATGGATGATACCAATGTGACAGAATTCTACCGTCACAGCGAACCATCGTCATCCAATAGTCGTATTCGTGAAATGGTTTTAAACGAGAAAACTGGATGTTTTGAATCAGCTTCTACCATAGATTCTGTTGATGATTATGATGTAAGTATTAAATCTTTGTACCTATACTGTTTAGTAAAATGCTTTATAATGCTATTCGCTATATTATTTCTATTTAATGAAAACTAAACTTTGATGTACCTATTGTTACAATCTAAAAGAAAAAATACAACTTCCTTAGGTACACACAATTTTGTAAACACATATGTATTAATCTTATTATACCAATGTTAAATTGATACCTATTATTATGATCATCAATTATTATTGATTAAAGTAATTATACAATAATGTAAAGCATATGAAAATTATTTTTCGATGAGTACCTATAGTAAACTTTATGAAAAAGATTAATTTGAATGAATTGAATTTGTTTTATTTTTTGGTAGGGTAAACATACCAGTTATTGGACAGTTAAGCTTTTTTTCAATTTCAAGTCGCTGCCGCTGGTGTAATTTTCAACGGATATTATTCGGCTATGCCACATCATAGTATACATATATGATATTTTAAGTTAACGGGTTTTAAATATTTCTAATATAACAGATTTTTTAGAAAACTTGAAAAGACCTGAACGGTTACGAAAAAGTTAGTTATTGGACAAAAAATTCAATTATTGGACACATAATTTTCAGTTATTGGACACTGTCAAAGTAATGATTAAAAACAAATAAAAATATGAAATCAATGTTCAAAAACTTTTATTAAATCTACCTAGGTACTATAAATCACTTATATTTTTTCATTTCATTTTGGTACAGATTAAAAAGTTCTTCGACGTCCATGTCGTCATTTGAATTATTTTCTAACATATGGCCCACTTTTGTTCCATAATCTTCAAATTCTTCTTCACTTGCCATTTTTGAATTCTCACACATTTTGCTCTTAATTCTTATTTGATGGTCTGTTCCGATTCCTTCTCCATTTTCTATTTCTCTCGGGTTTTTATAAACTTTGTTGTTGGTTTCATTACATTGGCTACTTTCTATTTGTTTTGGTTCGTCGCACAAATTGCTGTCATTTTTCTGAGCATTTATTTCATTATCTTTTTTATTGTCAAATTCTTTTGGTTCTTGATCGGAGTAATAATTATTGCTTTCTATTTTTTTCGGCTCCTCGCGTATTTTAAAGTTGGATTCTGTTTGATAATCTATTTCGATATCCTCTTCGCTTTCTATTTTTTTAAATTTTTTACACATTTTATTGTCAAGTTCTTTTTCATTATATATTTCGCCGTCTTCTTCACTTTCTATTTCTGAAATAACGCCATCATCGCTTTCCTCAGTGTAACACATATGACACATGAATAAATCCTCATCATCTTTTTCAGGAACATGAACGTTATATTTTTTCGGAACACACCGTCGATGAATTCTTTTCTTGCAGCTATTACATGTTAGGTAATTATTTTTTACTGTTCGAATCTTGCACAGAAAACATGAATTATTTTTGTCGGTATCTCGGGCAGTATTTTTTAAAGCTTTTGCTGCTGCACTCTCTTCTCTTTTTCGTTTTCTCTCCAATTTCTCATTTTCTAACTCTAATTTTAAGGCACGTTTCTTTTCAAAACTCTCTTGATACTCTCTTGATGTTATAGCAAATGAAACTCTTTTGGTATTACGTTTATTCTTTCTTGTTGATTTTTCTGGAACTATTAAGTAGTCACCTATACTTTTACTAGTAGATGGCAAACTATAGATAATGTCTTTACCAGGTTTTATGACAATATTTTGTGTTATATTAATTTTTTGGTCTTTTGAAACTTGATTTTCAGATGTATTTAATTCAGCATCCAAATTTATTTTAATTTCTGATGCACCTGAAGGTTGCACAAGTGCAATATTAGGTGGATCTAGTCCAGGTTCAGTCTCAGTCGAGTTCGATACTTGATTATTGAATGATCCTGGCACATCTCTCATATCCAAGTCAATTTTTTTATTATCTGGCCACGAATCAGGTTTTTTAAAATAATTCCATATTTTGTATAAAGTCAAAAATTCTTCAGTAATGCCTTCCTTAACCAAAAGATCATCAAAAGATTGAAATCTTTTGATTAAATCTTCTCCAGCCAAACTGACGAATGTTGTATGGTCCATACGAGGGAGTAGCTTTTTTACCTAAAAATGTGTTATTAGCTTATAGGTAAATAAAAAAGTTTTTATAATATTACCTCAGGACGCTCTTTTTTATTTCCCAAACATTTGCTGTAATCAACTGCATCTGGATTAAAAGGGAATAAACCACACACACGAAATCCATTAACTAAAGTGTCCCTCTTAATATTATTCACCACTACTTTTTCCAATAGTGGAGCAAATGTCATTTTATTTACAACTTCTCCAGGATTTTGTTCGTAAAATTCTCTGATGGCCTTTTTCCATCCCACTTTTACGGGCCTGAATACTGCAACATCACAAGGCTGAAGAATTCGGGTTGCATTCGGATATAAGGCTATAACTTCAATGTTCAGTTCATTGCAAAGTCTACTTAACTCATAAGTTAAATGAGACTTATGTCCATCCAAATATAATAACACAGGAAACTGTATATTATTTTTTAGCAAGAATGGATGGAATACATTTTTCACATAATCATAAAACGTTTCTGCCGTCATCCACCCATTATCGGATCTTCCAATGCCCCAATCAGGATCTCTGACAGTCTGGCTTATTTTTTCTGGAATTCGCTTGTAAGGATAAATGATCATAGGTGGACAAATTATTCCGGATGCAGAAAACGAAAACATGACAGTGATGCTTTCCTTAGATGATCCCTTTTCCACAGAATAAACATTTTTCGCGCCTTTTCTAGCAAAAACTTTGCCAGTTTCTGGGCAAATCTGAAAACCGGATTCGTCGCCATTGTAAATTCTTGAAGGGTCATTAATGATTAAATTTTTGGAAACAAGATAACTGTTTATATCTTTGAACCATTTTCGAATGTCTGCTTCCGAAACACAAGCGCTTGCACCACTTACTGCTTCACTTGTTCGCTGCACAGTTGTTGGATGTCTTTTTAGGAAAGCCTAAAATATAAAGTGCAATTTTAGTCACCTCTATTTTACAAATATCCTTTATTACCTATTACCTTTAACCAACTATCACCAGGTCTGTTGTTTTTAAATGGATTAGGCCGTGGATTTTCAGTTAAAAATATTTGAACACTATTTAAAATTTCCTCTCGTTTCCTAGGAAATCCTTTTGTTGCCAGATCTTCTATCCATCTGCAAAAATAAAATGTCATTTAACAGTTAAACATCTTACCTAATTAAATTAACTTTACCTTTCAAGATCAGACTCTTCTCTTGCCGAAAGAATTGGATTTGGACCGCATGTGTCTCTATGACCAGGATTTTTGATTTTAAATTCCAGCGTCGATTTAGGTACACCGTATTTTTTTGCCGCATTTCTGTATGACATATTGTTATTTTTAACTTCATTTAGTGCAGCTTCCATCGATTCCGCATTATATACATTTTTCTTGGGCATGATTGCAAACTAGAGACATAAAAAAACTGTGTAAATAAATGTTTCAGTTATAGGACAGATTGTAAACCAGTTATTGGACAGGTGTCCAATAACTGGCTACACTGCGAATATTGAAACCAAAATTGAAGTGCCAGAAACAGAGAAGACGCACGAATATTTCACTGTATAAACACAAAAACTGTATAAACTTTGCAAAATGCAGTTATTGGACAGATGTTCAATAACTGAAAATACTCATATGTTAGTTGTAGTTATTGGACACCCATCTAATACATAACCTAGACTTAAATATGCTAATTAAACCTTAAAAATACTTACTTTCACTCTACCACTAACTTGTTTATTTATGAGGAGCACTGTGATACAATTTCACCACTAATTAGAGCACTAAAATTCACCTAAGGTTTCTTAAAATAGGGTTAAGAAAACCGTCTTTTTGGTGCATAACCAAAGAACTTTTCATTTGGCGGCAAAACAGAAACGTCAATCAAATGTTATTTACGTCAATATGGATACTAATAGTACAAGGCGACATCTGAACAGAACTTAGCTCACTACTGAATACAGAATTCTTGTTTTAAGTTAAAATAATTGGTACGTCCAATAACTGGCAGTGTCCAATAAATGGTATGTTTACCCTACCTGGTAATTGATTAAAAGTTAACTTCTTTAATTAAAATAGACGCTTTCTATAATTTTTTGAAATTTTTATTTAAAATATTATCTAATAATACCTACCTTTTTATTCTTACAGAATATGTCAATAAGTGATGTCTTTAGTAGCGGTTCCTCTGATATGTTTATACCATCGTCACATGAAGAGAGTTCCGATAACAATGAAAGTTGTGATGATAATCCATTTTTAGCCAGTACATCAGGTCGTCCAAAGAAGGGTAGAAAAAAGAAATTTGCAATGACGCGAGCAACATCAAAGATTAATAGGAACAAAAATGAATCTTACATTGACTACAAAGGAAAATTGAAAGCTGCTAAAGAATTTCAATATGACTACAATTGTAACTGCCCGATGAAATGTTCTGAGTTGATTTCTACAGAGTCACGAAAACAAGAATTTGATCGTTTTTGGAGTCTTGGGTCTTATAATGCCCAAACTATCTTTATTGCCAATAATATCCACGAAATGCCGAAAAAAAGAATGTATGGAAGAAACACTGAAAGACGTCTGTATTCCAGACAATATTCCTTACTTAATCAGCGTATTTGTAGGCAAATGTTTATCAATAGTCTTAGAATAACTCCGTCAAGAGTAACAACAGCTCTGAGAAAGGTAAACAATCGTGCTCCAATTCTTGATCAAAGAGGTAGAAAACAAGGTGGTTTAAACAAAGTCCCTGAAAATAAAATTCAGGAAATAATCAACCAGATCAATAAACTGCCTAAGTACATATCGCACTACTGTCGTGAAAACACGTCTGCATTATTTTTACCGGCACATCTCTCATTATTAAAGATTTATGATCTATACAAATCTGAAGTTCAAAACCCTGTGAAATTTGGTATTTATAAGAGGATTTTTTACGAAAAATTTAATTTGAGATTTAATGTTCCCAAGAAGGACACATGCCAGGTATGTGATTCATTTAAAATAAAACTAGAAAATGAAACGGATGATCATAAAAAGCAACTTTTACAAATTGAACTCGACACTCATCAGGATTTGGCCCAAAAATCACGAGAAACATTAAAGGCAGATTTAAAACGAGCTAAAGATGAGGATAATGTAGAGTGTTTAACATACGATCTTCAAAAAACTCTACCTTTACCCAAAATTCCAACCAATGTAATATATTATAAGAGGCAAGTTTGCTTGTATAATCTCGGTGTATTTTCAGGCAAACGTAATAAGAGTTATTCCTATGTATGGCTTGAAGGAACTGCTGGAAGAGGAGCTCAGGAGGTTGGTTCCTGTATTGTAAAATATTTAGAAAACATAGAAAGTACTGTTGAACATCTTATATTGTGGTCTGATTCTTGTGGAGGCCAGAACCGTAATATTAAAATAACACTCCTCATGGCCAGTCTTCTTCAAACCAGCCATAATATAAAAACTATAACATTTAAATTCCTGATTTCCGGCCATAGTTTTCTACCAAATGATAAAGATTTTGGGGATATAGAATGTCAACTCAAACGTCAAGAACGAATATATACACCTTTAGACTATATAAATATAATAAATTCATGTCGTAAAAAGTCTCCAATAACAGCTACACAAATGAAAAAGGAATGGTTTTTGAGTACCCACCAGCTCGAGAAGGCCACAATAAACAGAAAAGTTGGCACCAATAAAGAAAAAATAAATTGGTTGGAGACAAAACAAATTATATTAACAAAAGAAAATCCTTACCACATCTTTATGAAACCTAGTTATTTTGGCGATGAAAGTGTATGTTTGGATATTGAGCGACGAGGACGATTAAATACAGAGAGCTTTTCGGCGCTGCTTATGCAACTCTGGCCCAATGGTAAACCCCTGTCAGAGGATAAAATTAACGATATTAAAAGCTATTTACATCTAATTCCTTCAGACGCTAAACCGTTTTATGAAAATTTTACAAGTGCTAATGTAGTCGAAGACGTTGATGGATTTAATGTTCCAGTTCTAGATTTTGAGGTAGATACCCACAATAATTAAAACTTTTTTTAAATTTACATTTACATAAGAAAATCATTGTAATTTTGTTTCTTTGGATCATTAAAATTTTTATAAAAATATGACATTATTTATTTATCTGAAAGATTCCAACCCACATAAGTATGTTTTATCGAAATTTTTTTCGGATTTTTGTTTTTTGTTAAAAACGTCCAACCTAAAATTTTCAAAATAACTTCATTGAAACTTACATTTAAAAGAAATTACAAACGAGGTGCCTACGAGATGAATATCATTATCTTAAAATCATTGCCAGGCGAATAAATTATGCATAGTTTAGCTAGGGCACACTAAAATCTTTTAAACTCAATTTCCCAACAATCACTTTTTTTGGGTTGGACGTTTTCTGCTTAACTACGTCCATATACGATTACCTTGTCATAAGGGAATAAGAATAATGTAACGATTTTTTGGAACAAAACTTCATAGAGATAAGGTGTTGAGTTTTCGGCAGGGGGGGCTTGGGAGGGAGAAAAAAAGTTTAAGTTATTTTATTATTTTTTTGGAAAAGGTGAAGAATTACTTTTGGTTGTTTAAGACGTATTTAGTTTTTGTGCCTTAAGAAGTTATGTTGTTTTATGGAAAATAAAACCTCTAAATAAGTTCTGCCTGCCGGCAACAACTAAGACTGGAATTACACTTTTATTTGAGATGAAGGATTTTTTTGGATTTGGGGAAGAATCGTCACTTTTATTTGGGAAAGAAATTTTTTTTGAGGTATTTAGTGTATATAAGTATAGGGTTGGGATAGCACAGTAGGATTATAATATAGTCTATAAAGCATTTCAGATTTTTGTTTGTTTGCTATCATCTTTTATTTTCAGTTAGTATATAATTACATATATCCAAAACTGGAGTAATGTTCTAAATTCACCCTGGCGCCCATCTCAAGATCACCTTAATATTGATCTGATTTAACCTTAAGTTACTACAGGCACGCAAACGTGCCAACCTCCTCTCTGAGCACAACCCTCATTCTCTTGAGCTAAGCGTATTCTATTATAGTGCTTCCAGTAAATTTTATATTTTGTTTTCTATGGGTTACATTCCCTTTTATTATTAATTAATTTTAAATTTATTTTAACCATAAACTTTACATAATTTCTAATATTCGCTTCATCATTTCAGGCTTTCCGCTTTCTCATATGCAACAATGAGCTCTCTCGATTTTAATTAGCAACAATTAGCTTTTCCCTATAATTTCAAATACATTCTTTAAGCTACCCAAACGAAGACTGTACACATGGACGTCCCCTCAACACACTAGGGAAAAAACAATTAGGAATCAGATAGATTATATTTTAATAAATGAGCGATACAGAAACTGTATAAGATCAGTTAAGGCTTATCCAGGCGCAGATGTTTCTTCAGATCATAACCCCCTGATAGCGCGGGTACACATTAGACTCAAAAGACCTTCAAATAAAACAAAAATAGATCACATAGATACCAGCCGCTTACAAGATCCAAAAATTAAAGAAGATTTAAAACAACATATCAATGATAACTTACGAATGCTTTCTACAAAGACAGAGAACACGCATGTAGAAGATAAGTGCAAGATTTAAAAGACGCCATAATAAAACGTGCCAAGAAAATGCTTACCAAAGAGAAACAGAAAAAAAGGACGAGAATGGATAACAGAAAAAATTTTAGGTCTCATGGAAGAGCGAAGACAGTTAAAGGGAAAATGCAGCCAAAAATATAATGAAGTAAACAAACAAATCAGAAAAAAAATAAGAACTGCAAAGGAAAATTTTTATACAAGAAAATGCGAGAAAATCGAAGAACTACATCTCAAACATGACACTTTTAACTTACATAAAAAGATAAAGGAACTGACAGGTACACAAAAACGAAAACATCCCAATCTCCTATGCAACGCAAATGGTGAAATAATAGCCGATCTACAAGAAAAGCTTAGGACCTGGAAGAACTATATAGAAGAATTGTTCGACGATGAAAGACAAGAACCTAATATAGATAACTTGCAAGGCGACGAAGGACCAGAAATAACTAAAGAAGAACTATTATACGCTATAAAAATAATGAAAAATGGTAAATCACCGGGTCCAGACGGGCTCACATCAGAACTTCTTAAGCTTGTGGAAGGCGAATCAGTGAATATTCTACTCGACCTTTTTAACTGCATCTACAAAAGAGGAGAAATACCAAAGGAATGGCTACTTTCAACTTTTGTAACCTTACCAAAAAAGGCAAATGCAAAACAGTGCACTGACTACCGCACTATAAGCTTTATGGGGCATACATTAAAAGTATTCATCAAAGTAATCCACTCAAGAATTAACAGAAAACTAGATGCAGATATTAGTAATACTCAATTCGGATTTCGGAACGGGCTTGGAACAAGAGAAGCACTATTTGCACTTAACGTCATATGCCAAAGATGTCTAGATATAAACCAAGATATATATATATATATATATATATATATATATATATATAATATATATATATATATATATATATATATATATATATATATATATATATATATATATATATATGTGCTTTATTGATTACAACAAAGCGTTTGATAAAGTTCGTCACGACCACTTAATGAAACTGCTAGTAGAAAAAAACACATTAGAATTATCTCTAAGATTTACTATAACCAGAAAGCAAATATCCGAATAGAGCAAGAGACAACGGAGGAAATCGAGATCAAGAAAGGCGTAAGACAGGGTTGTATACTCTCACCGACCTTATTCAATTTATACTCCGAAGACATTATAAACACAGCACTTTCGGATCAAAATATAGGTATTAAGATAAATGGCATCCGAATAAACAACTTGAGATATGCCGATGACACGGTACTAATCGCAGAAACTTGGGAAGATCTTCAAATACTAATTAACAAAATAGTAGAATGCAGTGAAGAACACGGATTATCACTTAACATAAGCAAAACAAAAATAATGCTAATATCTAAATCACCACAAAACTTCCCTGACATAACCTTGCATGATCAAAGAATCGAACGTGTAAGAAGATATAGTTACCTGGGAACTGTTATCAACGAAAATAATGACTGCTCTGAAGAAATCAGAACCAGAATAGAGAAAGCTAGAGCCACATTTACTAAATTAAAAAAGGTGTTCTGCGGAAGAGATCTAAGTCTAAAACTTAAAATTCGCCTTTTGAGATGTTACGTTATGTCAGTTCTCCTCTACGGGATGGAAACATGGACATTGAACAAGATCGATACCAAAAAGATAGAAGCATTTGAGTTGTGGATGTATCGTAGAATATTAAAAATACCCTGGACAGAGAAAGTAACAAATGTGGAGGTTTTGCGGAGAGTGCGAAAAGAGAAAGAGCTGATACTTACTGTTAAAAAGCGCAAACTACAATATTTGGGACATGTTGTGAGGGGAGATAAATACCAGTTGCTGCAATTGATTATACAGGGAAAGATAATGGGAAAGAGATCTATAGGATGAAGAAGGCATTCATGGTTGAAAAACTTGAGAGAACTGTACAATTGCACCAATTACCAACTGTTTAGATCTGCAGCATCAAAAATACGCATAGCTTTGATGATAGCCAAACTTCGGAACGAAGACGGCACTTAAAGAAGCTTTTCCCTAGCTTTCCCTTATTTAATTGGTAACAATGGGAATCCCTCTAAACGACGCAATATTGTACACACTGAGTTTTGCAGATGACCAGATAGTGATGGCCCAATATTATGAAGACCTCGAATATATGACCCGTAAACTTATCGAAAAATTCAAACTGTGGGGGCTAGAAGTAAATATCAAGAAAACTGAATACATGTGCATTGGGGGAATTGAACAAAATCTAATTTTGGAAGAAATAGAGCGAGAAATAAATTACTGTAAAAAATAAAAATATTTAGGCATGCAAATCACCAACGATGGCAAATTAGACGAAGAAATTATACACAGAAATAACCAAGGAAGACAAGCCATTAGACAATTAAATAGTGTACTATGGAATAAAACAATCTCAAAAGAAAATCAACACAAAATCTATAACAGCATTATAAAAAGCATTATTATATATAGAAGTGAGGTATGGTTACTGAAAGGAAAAAACTTGAAAGCATTAGAAGCAACAGAAATGGACTTCTGGGAAGAGCGGCTGGAAAATCAAGATTAGATAGAGTTAGAAACGAAAGAATACGAGAAATTATGGGTGTTTACACACAATTTAACAGAGGACATCACAGTAAATCAACTAAGAAGGTATGGACACGTCCAAAGAATGAATGAACACAGAATACCAAAGAAAGTATTGAACTGGACACCGCATGGAAGAAGAAAGCAAGGTAGACTAGACCCAGATTAAGTTGGAGAGAAGGAATCGATAAAGATTTAAGGGACAAGGAAGACCTTTATTCTATTCACACTCCATCTCAATAGTACTCTTAAATACATCAATTAACATTTCACTCCGACTCTGCAATAATAAAATTTAAAAAATAAACAAATCTTCCTTGCACATATTTGGTTTCTATATTTCAGGTACCAAATGTTGAACAAACATATAGGGCTTTTTATAAAAATCTTTAGTCTGCTACTGTTACTATTAATAAAATTTTAGCATATTCAATTTTAAATATTGCTGGCTGCTGTCATTTTTAGACACATACCTTGGGTTACATTGTCTTCTTTGTTCCCACGTTCGTCCTAACATGTCATTTTAATCAGTTGTTATCAACAAGTCCTCGTAGACACTTTGTCTCAGAACTAGTAACATCCAGTGGAGGGATAACGTTGCCATGTTATCTATTAATGTTGTAACTTAACACACGTAGTTTTTAAAGTTAATGAAATTTAGCTCAAAGTTAATGTACCAACATTTAAAGGGTTTTTACCTATGTATTTAGTGGCTTCAAACATGTACATCCAGTAAATATTTACCACCCTTTTTGTAATAAATTTGGTCAAAATTTTAAATTTCATAATAAAGTGGTTATACTTTTAAAAAGCCACTGATGATGGAATATTAATTCCGAAAACGTTCTGTGATGTAGTCCAAAAGGGTTTTTAATATTATAGCTTTTATAAAAGAATTTTTAAATAAACTTTTTGTTTAAATAACACTGATCTATTGTTTTGATGCGTGTTTCTTGTGGCGTTTGAATTTAATTTACTTCTTTTATTGGAAATTATCCTTAATTTTATATTCATATGCATTTATTTTAACGTTTCAAAAATTACAAATTATAATAAGACGTGAAAATAAACGTATTTTAAACTAAAATTGTGGTTAATTCTTAATAAAAATAATAAAAAATGCTGATTAAGTTTGCACTAAATTTTTTTTAGTGTATTAATTTCCCTCCACCGTAGTCCCAAAGTTCTATTTGGAAGAGGGGCGCGGAACACATGGCCATCAGGGTGATAATGACATTATATTTCATAATATTAATTATCCCATAGGGCAGCCGTCACCAGCACTTTGATATTTGTTACTATTTACCTTGTGCAGGAAGATAATGAATGGAAATGGCTTTTGAGTTAGAGGGGAATGGCTTGAATACCAGATTAGTTGACTTTTGGGGGTCGGGAGATTTGGGGGACATTAATTTTCGTTAAGAATGAATACTGACTTTTTTATCATCGGTTTTTATTATAGCGCCACGTCATGTGCCAGTGATACCTTTGTTATAAAAAAATATTTATCTAAACGATATACACCACGATATTCAGCCAACTGTGACCGTGGTGGAAAATAAAACGTTAGGCTAGGAATTATTATCAAAATTACGAGCCGATTGATAAAATTCGGGAAAATCTTTAATTTTATTAAGATAATACAATCAAGAATATATTTAATGCGGTAGATATTTTTAAACTATTTGATATTTTTATTTTTATTTGATAAAAACTAATTGATATTTCACATATTTGTACAAAAATAAGTAACTCATTATGTTATAAAACTTCTATTACAATAAATTAGTCCTAATGCGTCAACCAAATAGTGTATATTTATATAATGTATTCTATATTTTTACATGCCCCCACGACAGCTTATGATAACGAAGATATCGAACTATTTTATGAAGATATATCAAAGGCTACGGACGAACATAAAAATCTTCTTACACTAGTACTTGGAGATTTCAATGCCAAACTGGGTAGAAAACTAAACAAATAAGACACTAAAATAAGAGATTTCGGGTATGATCAGAGAAATTATAGATGGTGCTACTTTAATGAACTACCTAGAAGAAAATCATGTATACGCAATGAACTTTTACAAAAAGAAGCAGCAACGAAAATGGACATGGATCAGCCGTAATGGATCCACAAAAAATGAGATCGACTACATACTGTCCACGGAACGATATGTCATTAAATATGTAACAGTTCTTAACAGATTCACAACAGGTAGCGATCACAGGATGGTCAGAGCAAAAATTAGTATTGACAGTAACTATGAAATGAGAAGAAAAATAATTAGAAACTGGGATCTAGTAGATAGAAACAAACTATGACTATTTAAAGAGATAAACACCGATTAAAAGAACAACTTACCCAAAAATTAGATAGTGATGATAAAGATATGGACGAAATAGACAACATACTTACAGCAACCATGAAAACATCAGGAAAAGAAGGATCATAGCAAAAAAGGATCTAAAAAAGAACAACTATAACAAAGAAGCTTATGGATAAAAGAAGGAAGCTGAACGAAAAAGGCAAAACGAAATGTATAGAATATGTAGAATTCAATAAAACAATAAGCAGAATGATACAAGCAAATAAGAAAAAAAAAATAAAAAACAAAAATAGAAGAAGTAATACAGAACAACAAAAATATGAAATGCTCAAGGCCGAAATTAGGTAAGTTTGAAATAAATAAAATAAAAGATGTAAACGGAGTAGAAACAAACATTAAAGATGACATCATAAATATAATCCACCATTTCTACTCAGAATTATAATATAAAACAAAAAAGGACAACCAGAAGAAATTAAAAACTTATTAAACAGTGACGGCGATAAGACGCAAACCTGTCTCACTCCTCGTCAATTTTGTATACCTTCGGATGTTGTGTGCTCTATTTCAATTGTTGTCGTTTGGTGCCAGTATAGTTCTTGGATAACTCGCAAATTTTGTTCGTCAACTCCAGTTGTTCTCAAAATTCTGATCATCTTTTGATGGTTAACACAGTCAAATGCTTTTCGAAAGTCAATAAAACATGCATATACATCTACATTCATGTTTCTACATCATGAGTGTTACTCATCTGAAACTCGCACTTCTTGTAAATTCGTGTATAGATAATTCTGAGAAAAGTTTAAGGACATAAGACATCAAGCTTAATGTTTGATAACCATCGCATTGTGAGGAATTCGATTTTTTTGGTAATGCTACGAATGTTGATTTTAGTCACTCTGTTGATATTTACTAACTGTAAGACAATACGAGAGGTAAAACACTACGAGAACTTGTATCTCCTTCAACCAACATTTTTCTACCATCTTTGATCTTGTGGTTTTACATGACTTAAGAAAAAAAGAGGCTACTGTGACGTCAACAGATGTTGGACCTTTTCTTGTCTATTGTTTTTTTTACCAATACGTTTCTATTGTGCATATACAGTTGAAACTATTATTAATAAAAATAATGAGTGTATTTAATAGAAACCATCTAGGTATATCCCAGGTTAAATTATAAGGATATAATAGTTATTTATGCAAAAAGGGTGTTATTAACATCATTACGCCAGAAGAGAAATGTATTCCAGGGCCGCTGACCTAAGGGATGAATATTGCTTGATGGACATTATCATCCGGTAAGACCAGTGGTATATACAAGATTTTTTACAATCTCCTAATTTAAAAACTAAAAATAAGAGTTTTTTACTTTTCATTTTAGTGCACCTAGAAAATATATAAGCATATTTTTAATAATCGATGACATAGCAGATATATCGAAGTATATAAATTTTAAATTATAATAATTACTATTTAACTGGGAATAAGCCACAATTAAAGATAAAAATACGTTTATTGACGTTTCAATTTCCACTTCGGAAATCGTTCTCAAAATACAAACAGTGAATTAAACAAATTTTGTTTTTTTGTGACATAGTGAAAAATTCTTCTAATAATTTAATTTTATCTGACTCATTTATATTGACAATTCAGATATACATTATGCATTTTAAAGTAGACGACTTTAAAATGATATTGCCAATATTGTAGAGTTGCGCTCCTGGGACGACTTTACTTATAAGATAGTTCATTCGATTACATGAAATCAACTTTAACTTGAGAATATCCGTCAGAAAAAATCATAGCATATAATTCTTCTTTAAAAAGACAAACACATGACATGATGACATTAAAATTCTCCTGTTAGTGATTCCATAATTATGAGGAAAAAACCAGGAAAAAAACCTCATAATACTATCCCGACATTGTAAGTACTTGTTCGTGAATTTAGTTTACCTTCAACAAACATCAAAATTCTGATTTTATATGTTACGTTATTTAAAAAACATAAATCATGTATCCTCTATATGAGTCCGCTAGATGCAAAACTCTGTATTTGCAAAAATTGTAAAAATTGAGTTTTAGCTGACAGTTATTTGTCACATGTTATAGCTATCTGCTGATATAGAAATTCAGCAGCAAAGTAAGGTATTTACTAAGAAAAAGGCATTAGAAATCTTGAGTCAGACGCAAAACTCTGTATTTGTCAGCCTATGCCAGTTGCATAACTGTGTAATTGCAATTGGCCAACCGCTTACATTGTTTGAGTCACATGACACGTCTCATGTGCACATGTCAATTATTCCATCATTCGCCATTACCGGTTTCACTGTTTGTTATTTGAGTACTAAAAACACCAAGTTTATTGCAAATAATTAACATTATGGACCTTCATGTGCACATTAGACCTTGTGAAAAAGGAAAAGGGAGAAAACGAGTTGTACAAACAGAAAAATGGAAACGAAATGTAATAAAACTTAAGAGGTAAGAGGTGTCTACAATTAACTAGATAGGTTTGGGACTTATTGTCAATATTTTTAGGCATAAACCTAAGGATTTACCCGGTTTTCCCACCTGTAACCATACAAAGAAAGTGTATTGTTGTATAGATTTAAAGATGCGAGACATTCAGCGTTTCCATAATAATCTGTATTTAACAACTGATAAAATAAAACAAGATATTTTTTGCTGAAATTTTGTGAAGTTCAAAAGCCCAAGAGATCAGGTACAAAACTACATCGAATTTCAATTAAATACTTTGTTCCTACAGTAGAGGGTGGACTCTTAAGAGTATGCAAGACAGCATTTCTTGGAATAACTCATTTAAGTTCTGAAAGAATAGAGCGTGTTGTAAGAACGTTTGTTATCCGGGGTGAAATACCAAAAGAGAGAAGAGGGGGAGATACAACAAAAGGTAGATTTGATCCAATAAAATTATCTATCCAAACATTTATGGGGCGTTTGAACGGTGCAAAATCACTATAATAGAGGACGATCCATGTGATCAGAATTTTACAGAATCAACGTCATCCACATCATTCCGTAAAGTTATCATATTTCCGAACATACGTTAATGAACACTACAACATATCATTCGGCCCTCCCTTAGTAGATGCTTGTTCTGCGTGTCTCAGAGCGAAGGAAATTTTGAGAAAAGAAAATTCAGAAGAAGAAAAGTTAAAGGTTATAACAGAGCAGAGAGTTCATACGTTAAGATCTAAAGCCTTTTATTTTTTGTTAAAAAATGAATCAAATCATAACATACAAATATTTTCTTTTGATTGTCAAAAAAATCTTTCTTTGCCAAAGCTTCCCGACCAGGCGGCTTATTTCTCACAGCAAATAAATTTTTATAATTTCACCATCGTGGCTGGAAATTCGAAATCCCATCTTTCTTCTGCAAATGTGACGTCATATGTGTGGCTGGAGTTTGTAGTATGTAAACCAACCAGTAGATGATAATATACTGGTTGGTTTATGAAGCACCTGGTCACATCAAAGAAGTGGAGTTTACGTTTCCTGTTGTTGGTCATTCATATTGGCCACGAGATAGAATTTTCGGTATGACAGAAAGGGAGATAAAAAAGAAGAACGTTGTAATAAACAGAAAAGAATATGAAGACATAATTGGAAAACATTCAAAGGTGCTGACCCTTGGTAAAGACTGGCAGATATCAGACTGGAGAAAGACGAGTGACGTTGTTGTTAAAAAACCTTCCCAGTGGCATTTTAAATGTAATGCAACGAAACGATTTATATTTTCTAAGGACAAAGATTATACGGCTACGGTAAGGGGGGAAATATTTTATCGTTCTGACATAGGGATCAGCAAGTCTATAATACGAAAAGGGAAAAAGATTTCTTTATTGAAACCAAAGTTACAACAGATTGGATGTTCATTGAAAGGAGATAAATCGTCCATAGGCACTCTCCTTAGTAACCATTTTGGTGAAAATTGGAGAAACCAGCCGGATCTCAAATTTTATAAAATTATAGATACTGGCGTACAAGCAAATAATAACGAGAGTGCTGCAGAAAATGATCATATTGATGATGAGGACCCAGAGGAACTTAGAGTTTAGGAATTATTATAAATATATACATATTATAATTTGTAATACCTTTTGTACTTTGGATAAAAATAAACTTCACTAAAAGTTTACTTCCACATGCTTTCTTCCTTATTCCTAACACACTAGGTTTAGAAAACAGACTAATATAACAACCACTAATATCGTTAATGGTTGACTATTATCATGTATTTGCAAATGTTAGTTGCATAAATCTGTATTTACATAGTTCACTTGCAAAACTCGGTATTTTCAAATTTTTCTTCCTTTTCTAGCAAACCCAATAACTTTTCCAAGAAAAAAAATCATTATATTTTACCTAATAAAGCATTTATCTATCACAAAAAAGTGCCATTTATTATGTCTAAGGTTTTTTGCAAAATTTATCAGTTTTTTGCAAATAACTCAGTTTGACTTATACAGTAAATACAAAGTTTTGCATCTAGCGGACTCGTTACTGACTTACTAATACTGGTATTTTCTTATTAATAACTTCCTCTTTCAATATTGGTAACCAGATCCTCCTACATTCTGCCGAGGAATTTGCGACACAATTGGCCTCATTTAGCATAATTAGAGCCGCTTCTTTGATTTTTCTTTTTTTACCATCCGTTTCTTTTAGGACTACATTTGAATTATTCCATCGAACCCTATGTTCATTATCCCATGCGTGTTTACATATTTGAGATCTATCAAATTCTCTATTTTTAATATAAGATTGATGTTCACTTATTCTAACACGTAATGGCCTTGATGATTCACCTAAATAAAACTGATCGCATTCACAAGGTATTTTATAAATGCAATGCTTTGTCCTTTCTTGTTCATTGTTAGGTTTGGTTTTGGACAAAATAGATCTCAACGTGTTTGTTGTTTTGAATGTTGTTGAAATGTTAAATTTATTTCCTATCCTTTTAAGTTTTTCTGATAATCCTTTTATGTACGGTATTGTTATTTTCCTCATATTATTCCTTGTGTATGCTGTAGGATCTCGTTCTAAGTTGTTCTGTTCTATTCGATCGATTGTTGAAAATTCCTTATTTATAAACGATAAAGGATAATCATTTTTTAATAAAACAGATGTTAACAAATGTTTCTCCTCCAAGAACGAATTTTCGTTAGAACAAGTAATTTTAGCTCTACCGTATAAGGATTTAATTATTCCCTTTTTTACATTAATATTGTGATTTGATTTGAAATTTAAATATCTATTGGTGTGTGTTGGTTTTCTATATACCTGAGTCTCATATCCAGTATCGTTCTTAGAGATTAAAACATCCAGGAAAGGTAGCGTGTTATTATATTCATTTTCCACGGTAAATATTATTGTCTCTTCTTTATCGTTTATATCATTTAGGAATGTGTCCAACAACTCTGATCCATGAGGCCATATTGAGAATACATCATCTACATACCTCCACCATACTGTGGGTTTGAAATTTTGTTTAGAAATGATATTTGTTTCAAAATCTTCCATAAATATATCGGCTAAGAATGGAGATAAACTAGAGCCCATTGCTAGACCAAAATTTTGTTTATAGAATTCATTATCTAGTTGAAAATATGTATTATCAGTAGATAATGTTAATAACTCCATTATAGCCGATATTGTTTAGTCTTGTTCTAGTTGCCAATGAATCATGACTCTCTAATTTTGTCTTGACTATACTTAAAGTCTTATTTAATGGCACATTCGTAAATAAACTATTTATGTCAAAACTTACCAAAGTAGTATTTGAATTAAATTCAATATTTGATAATTTATTTAAAAAATGTTGTGTATTTTTAATGAATGTGTCATTTTTGTTTGTAAATGGTTTTAAAATATTTAATAAAAATTTTGATAATTCACTACAAGGAGAATTCATGGTACTACAAATGGGTCTAAGTGGTATATTCGTTTTATAAATTTTCGGTACTCCATAAAAATGAGGAGTCTTACTGTAAGGAGGTGTAATTAATCCTCTCTGATAACTTGTTAAAACATCTTTAAATTTGAATAAAGTTCTATATATTTTGGATCTTTTGTTAATTTTGTATAAGGTCCGTTTATTAATAGATCTTTAATTTTATTTTCGTAATAAATTTTATCAAAGGATATTTTGTCTATTACACAAAAGCTTCAGAACAATATTTTAAATTATATATTTAAAATCAAAGACCATATCTATAATTAGATTTGTCTAAGGTTGTACTATAGAAATAAAAGAAGAAGAAGAACTAATAAAAAAAAACATAAATACCAAAAGTAAAATTCTTCCATATATTGAATTGAAATAAGATTAATAATAGTATCCAAAGTAAAATTCATCAATATCTTATATCAACATAAAATTAATATACCTACTATATAAAAACATAAAATTTTCTAAGAGAACAAAAACATACCATAAATTGTGAACATCTAGAACATACAGATCATATTTTTCTAACGTGCTCTCTGGTTCTATAGAAGAGGAAATAATATTTATATATATAATATAATATAAATATAATTTCTGCTCAATCACCGATAAAATATTTTTAATCCACTCTAAACTTCCTGTGAATGTCTTTTGAAAATTAAAAACAATTTAATTCATTATTTGAATCTTTTTCAATGGTTCCAGTTCCTTCTGGTTCAGCTACTCTCCTACTAAGTTAATCTTTGCCCAAAGAAAACTATTTCTTATTGAAACTGAAATTGCTAATCTGCTGCTGCTTCTAACTCTCCGAATCTGGTGTCCTCTCAAAAAGGCACAGAAAGCCTAGCTGAATTAATTTGTATTTAAAAAACCTGCAATTTTGAACTTTCGAGATCTACTTTACTCGCCGACAAAAAAAAACAACAAAATATCCTTTTTTTAATATTTCACGAAGAAACCAAAAACACCTTTTTGACGTTTTTCTCTTGCCCTTTTACCCGTTCCTTAAAATATCTTTCTTAACCAATCACAACACTCGAAGAAACTACATATATTGCCGTTATTCCTATTTTTTTAACTCTCATTTCGTCCTTCTATACAAACAAAATATATAGAGGTTTCTTATTGACCCAAAATCTACTTCATCCTAGCCCTTTTGAAAAAACCAATATCGAAATAATATATTGTTTTTACTGTATAGAAAAAAAACTTACCCACGTTTTTATACTAAACAGTTTATGCAAATATTTCTTACTAAAATTATAATCTTTACTACTTTTACATCTCTAGGTACAATCGCTTACAAATAAATTTTAACAGTAGGAAAGTCCCGAAAAAAACTTTTAATTTTTAATGCTTACTGTTTCGTAAAACTCTTATAATTTGTCCTTCTATTGAGGATAGACAGTTCTTCAAATTACTTTTAAATTCCCCAGAATAGATCTAAACGATCAAATTCAACCATAGAACATCAAGTAAATATTATTGTATGGAGGCACATCCAGGTCCTTGTAATTAACCAGATATTGGTTATAATTCTAACGATTTAATCCAAAAACATTCTTATAAACCAGATAAACCCAGACCAGTTTGTCCTTCTTTGTCCATGGTATTTTTCTCGAATGATGAGGTCAGTTTCAAAAAGGAACTAGAACCTGAAGTTTGATCCAGATCACACCACATTCCTAACACTTTCAGAAATTTTACTTTTGAAGAGGAAATGAAGTCGAATGTGCTTATTTGTTCAGAAGGGCCTATCAAATATGTAAAACATTTTTTTACTAATTATTGCATTAACAATATAGTACTGCAATCTAATGTGTATACAGCATTCATCTTAATCTGACAAAAGAAACATTTCTAGCTTTTCATGTTTGTAGTACCATGAATTCTCCTTGTAGAAACTATCAAAATTTTTATTCAATATTATTCAACAATTTGCAAATAAAAATGACACATTTTAAAAAAATACACATTTTTTAAATAAATTATTAAATACTGAATTTAATTCAAATAATACTATGGTACGTTTTGACATAAATAGTTTATTTACGAATGTGTCATTCGATAAGACTTTAAATATAATCAAGACAAAATTAGAGAGTAATGATACATTGGCAACTAGAACAAGACTAAACATGGAGTTATTAACATTATGTACTGATAATACATATTTTTAAATACATAATGAATTCTATAAACTAAATTTTGGACTAGCAATGGGCTCTAGTTTATCTCCATTATTACCCGATATATTTATGGAAGATTTTGAAACAAATATTATTTCTAAATAAAATTTAAAACCCACAGTATGGTGGAGATATGTAGATTATATATTCTCAGTATGGCTTCATGGATCAGAGTTGTTGGACACATCCCTGAATGATATAAACGATAAATAAGAGACCATAACATGTAGCATGAAAAAGGAATATAATAACACACTACCTTTCTTAGATTTTTTAATCTCTAGGAACTGTACTGGATATGAGACTCAGGTGTATAGAAAACCAACATATATCAACAGATATTTAAATTTCAAATCAAATCACTATATTAAAATTAAAAAGGGAATCATTATATTCTTAGACGATAAAGCCAAAATTGCTTGTTGCAACGAAAATTTGTTCTGGAAGAAAAAACATTTGTTATCACCTGCTTTATTAAAAAAATGATTATCCTTTATTGTTTATCAGTAAGTGATTTTCGATAATCGACCGAATAGAGCAGAATGAGATTCTACAGCATACACAAGGAATAATACCTGGAAAATAACAATACCATGCGTAAAAGAATTATCATAAAAACTTAAAAGAATAGAAAATAAATTCAACATTTTAACAACATTTAAAACAACAAACACATGGGGATCTATTTTGTCTAAAACTAAACCTAACAATGAACAAAAAGACAAAGAATTTAATTTATAGAATACCTTGTAAATGCCATGAGTTTTATTTAAGTGAAACATTAAGGCCGTTAAATGTTAGAATACGTGAACATCAATCATATATTAAATATAGAGAATTTTATAGATCTCAAATATATAAACACGCATGGGATAAGTAACATTGGGTTTAATGAAATGATTCAAATATAGTCCTAAAAGAAACGGATGGTAAAAAGATCAAAGAATCGGCTCTAATTATGCTAAATGAGACCAATTGTGTTTCAAATTCCTCTGCAGAATATAGTAGGGTCGGGTTACTCATATTAAAAGAGGAAGTTATTAAAAGGAAAATCCCAGTGTTAGTAAGTCAGTAACATATAGAGGATAGGATACAGCATTTATGTATTTTAAATAACAGACATACAAAATCAGAATTTGGTGTTTATTGAAAGTAAACTAAATGCACGACCAAATACTTAGCATGTCAGGATTGTTTTATGAAACTTTCTTCCTAGTGTTTTCCTCATAATTTAGTAAGAAATCACTAAGAGTAGAGTTTTACTGTCAGGATGGCATGTGTTTGTCTTTTTAAAGACAAATTACATGCTATGATTTTTTCTGACAGATATCCTTAAGATAAAATTGATTTCACGTAATCGAATGAACAAAAAATTTAAAAAACAAAATTTATTTAATTTTAATTCAATAAACTTGCTGTAACCTGTAATTGTGGCTTATTCCCATTTAAATAGTAATTACTTTAAAATGGAACAAGAAAATAGCTTCAGAACAATACGATAAACTGAAGAGAAAAATAGGTCTTGGGTGGGCAGCATATAGAAAACTGAGAGAAACTTTGCAAATTGAGCTGTCTACATGTCTGAAAAGAAAAGTAGTCAATCAATGCGTCCTCTCAGTATTGACATACGAAGCAGAAATACTTACTTTGACAAATGCCTCGGTTACCAAACCAAGAGTCTCACAGAGAAAAATGGAGCGATCCATGTTGGGAATAACTCTGCAAGACAAAATAAGAAACGAAGACGTTAGAAAAAGAACCAAGATGAATGATGTCATTGAAACGATAGCTAGACGAAAATGGAGATAAGCAGAACTAAAATGAAGGATGAATGATGGACAAAGATATTATTGGAATGGAAACCAAGGGGTTACCAATGATAAAACAAGCAAAGAGCTGAAAAAGAAGTTTAATTAAATGTTATGTTAATATCAAACTATGAAAGAAAACTGGTTTAATTATATTATAAACTTGAGATCTGTTCTTGTATGCAAATTATTATAAAAACAAGTGATTAATGATTTATATACTAATTAAAAAAATATAAATATTGAAATGATGTTAATAGTATCCACTCTGTAAAGTTTTACAATTTATTCCACGATTTCATACCTGACAAGTGCCTTTATATTTAATATTAATAACTATGCCAATAAAATGATCTGATTATACCGTTATTTATCGGAAGAACGATAACTGCGTGATTCCCCACTTATATTAGTCCCGAGTTATAGGTTGAAAATTTAAATAGATATTTTAGTTGATGTTTAACTCTTATTGCTTCCTCTTCGGCTTTCGCGGTCTGCACTTTAAACAGTGTAATTGGAAGACGAGAATGGGAAAAGCACTGTTTTCATAAATATTGTTACAGAGATCGTGAAAGGGATCCGCTTTTGCGGTGAAGAATATTATACAGCGCCTTTCCTAATGGAGCGGTATTCATTTTAGCGAAAATTGTATAACCGATATATTTGAAGGGCGTTTTATTTTAGAGTATTATTGCAATTTTCCGTTTTAATCGAGTCATTTTGTACACCCTTTTAGAAAATCTGAATACAATTTTAATGTTTAAGATGAACAAATCACTAGTGTATTAAATAGATCTACGGGACCAAACGACCACTTTGAATTTTACCATATAGTTATTAAATCATGTGTTTGTAGGTATTTCGCGAAGTACGTAGACTCAAAACAAAATATTATATTTTTAACATAGCGGTGTGTATTATTAGTGATAGCTCTTATATTATTATAGTTTAAAAATATTTCTGTAAATAAATAAAGACAGAAAATAGACAGAAAGAGTGGATTACTGATAAAATCCTAAATATGATGGAGAATAGAAAAAGAGCTAAAAACAGAGACATGTGGGAGTATAAACGAATTACCAAAAAAATAAAAAAAAACTATTAGAGAAACCAAAAACAAATGGTTTGAAGATCAATGCAGAGAAATAGAATCATTGGAAAGTAGACACGACTCGTTTAATCTCCACAAGAAAGTAAAAAAGGCAGCAGGAATGTACAAACCCAAAATATCAGGACATATGACATGAGCGTGGCTACCCGGTGATATATATTAAACAAAGAAAGAATATATGCAAGAGATACGTTGAGAAGACATTCGATGACGACAGAGATAACAACCAGATAATTAAGTATGACACAGGACCACCAATCATTCAAGACGAAGTCAAAGACGCAATTAAAGCAACCAAATAAGGTAAAACATCAGGGCCCGACAACTTTTATTCAGTATTTCTAAAAATCATGGGAGACGAAGGAGTAAAATGGCTTACGACAACATTCAATAAAATCTATGACTCCGGAAAAATCCCAAAGAGTTGGTTAAAATCTACACTTATTGGTATACCTGAAAAACCTGATGCAAAAAATGCGAAGAGCATCGTATTATCAGTCTAATGAGCCACATTCTTAAGACCTTCTTAAAGATAATACACAGAAGAATTTATCAGAAAAGCGAGTCACAGATCTCACGAACGCAGTTTGGATTTAGGAATGCGTTAGGTACAAGAGAAGCCTTGTTCGCGGTTCAGGTAATATTCCAAAGGTGTAGAGACGTCAACTGCGATATTTATGTATGCTTTATCGACTACCAGAATGCTTTTGACAGAATCAAGCACGATAAGCTCATGGATATACTAAAGGCAACTGATCTGGATAACAAAGACCTTCGAATAATCAAGAACATATACTACAACCAATCAGCAATCATTCGGGTGAAAGACCAAATAATAGAGGAAGTTGCAATAAAGAGAGAAGTACCACAGGGCTGCATACTCTCTCCCCTATTAATAAACGTCTATTCGGAACATGTCATGAGCCAAGCCTTATTGAAGAGGGTATTCTCATAAATGGTGAGCGCCTGAATAACATCAGATATGCCGACGATACCATCCTCTTTGTAGACAGGCTAGAAGGTTTACAGACACTAGCAACGCAGTTGTGGAGAATCAGTCAGGAGTACGGGCATGGTCATTATTAAGAAGCATATTCCACCCAGAAAATTACTGGTAGATCAGCAACAATTAGTCCAAGTGCCCTGTTACTACTATTTAGGAACCACCATAAACGAACAATGGGACTACTTAGTTGAGATAAAACGAAGAAATAAAAAACCAGGTCAGCGTTTGTCAGAATGAGCAAAATATTTAAGAGCCACGACCTACCCTTAAAAACAAAAATTCGTTTATTGAAATGCTACGTGTTTACAGTACTACTCTATGGAGTTAAATCATGGACACTAAACGAGGCCAAACACTGAGTAACAAACATTGCGGTTTTACGTCGGATGGATAAGACATGTGAAATTATATCCACAGTGAAACAGCGCAAGCTGGAATATCTTGCACATATAATGCGAAACGACCATAGATATAACCTGCTGCAACTTATACTACAGGGAAACGTCTACGGAAAGAGAGGACCAGGAAGAAGAAAAATATCTTGGCTCCAGAATTTACGAAAATGGTTTTCCTTGACCACTTCAAGACTATTTCGAGCTGCGGTCAATTAAGTTAGAATTCTCATGCTAGCTGCCAACATCCGTAACGGATAGGCATCACAAGAAGAGAAATAAATAAGTAAAACACAGTTTTACTTAGTAGGAAAAATGGGTATCATTCGGCACATTGGACTTTGGCGATCAAAATCTAAAATATAGCTAATGATAATTTGTTCCAAATTTCGGTGTTAATGGGGGATATTATTTTACACATATTTTATACTACTAATTCGCTAATTTTCAATAAGCAAATATAAAAATATCGATTTATAGATTTTCTTACATATTGTTGAATGATTTCCACCGGTGGGAAACATTCATATACCATGTAGGGATGATTCGGCCCTTAGTCTGGTTTGTTAAAAGTTAAAAGTAAAAAAAATAAGTAAACAAAGGTTTTTGATTACCATTAAGCTAACCACCAAACTATATGGTAGGTACCTAAGTAAACTAAAACTAATCGTCATTAATGTGGTCAAACATTTATCTCACGTTCAAAGACGAAAAGTTCTTGAAGTTTCTTTATTCATCGGAGTAGGTAACACTGCTGCAATATCTTTTTTTCTTTAACTGAAAAATTATCGATATCAGAAAAAAAACCATTATTTGCTTTTTTCCTAAAAATATAACTACAAAATCGGCATCTTGTAGAGAAATGATTTTTCCCATGTAATAAATTTCTAGTTTCTTAGGAACCACAAATCGTACAAGTATAAAGGCATCTATAGATCTGTTTCTTACCAAATCTCTTTTAACTGACTTTTTCGCTTTTACTCTTTTTTCTTCTATTTTTTAAAAATTTTCAGTCAAAAGTTTTTTTTCATACTCAAGCGTGTCTGTATACAGGGTGGTGAATCACCAAACTGGCCGTAGAAAATTTAATGGGAAATTCCAAATTGTTAAATTCCTGCTTCCCTAATTATTTTACATCAAAAGTCATAAGAAACTATTTATAGAGGACTGAAACATGTATTAAAAACAAATGTTAAAATTGTTCTACAAATTAAATGTATTCCAAAATTTTGTAAAAATAAATACCATTTTTCGGGCCACCCCTTAAAGTCAGGCCAGGCCACACGAGGTACAAGAATGTGTATGACATGTTCCGTTTGGTTATATTTATGTTTCTGATATTTGACAATCTTTGAATTGCCAAAATTTATCATTTATTGTTTAAAAAACAATATTTAAAAAATGTATTCAGTTGATTAGATAAAAGCAATAATAAAAATGTTTTATTTGGAGCAATAAAGCAATTAATAGTGCGCGAATTGTCAGTTCTTTATTTAGCGTAAGATATCCCAATAGAACAATTCGAAGTCATTCAATAATTCAAAGGATTTTAAAAAGTTTTAAAAATACTGGGACTGTGATTTATAATTGTACCTGTACAAACAATATTGCTGAGGTTGTAACAACAATATTTTGCCTACCACAGGGGTCATTAATACAGGGGTAGAAAATTGGTGGAAGAAACTATTGGGGTGGAGATAGGGCAAGCAAAATAATCGCTACTGATGCGAACGGCACTCAGGGTTTCGTAGGAGAGCTTGGGTAGTGGATAAGTAAAAGATAAGGGCATTGGAATGAGGCAACTACAAAAAAATGAAATAAAGGGCTCTTGGGATAAACAAAATAAAAATAAACAAGAAACACCTCAAAAAATTTAATATAGGGCGCCACTTGAGGTGCCTAATTATGCCTAATACAACCACTTGTTGTAACTAGGGAAATAATTAGAAAACAAAATCAAAACATAAAAAACATATCTTTTTCAAATAAACTCAAAGAGGGTTAGCTCAAAAAAAAATAAATAAAAAGTTCCAACAAAATTTAACCTTTATTTATGTGTCACCACAAACAGTTACATGGAGAAATACAAAATTCAAAAACTTACATGTGTCATCCATTAACAAACTCCATTGGTGAGAAAACTTACAAAATTGCATGGAGGTTAACCTTTTAGAAAAAAAAAAACAAAACAAATCAACATCAAAAATACTTAAACGAGCTGTCATAAATTAACATTAAATTTCAAAAAAAACTAAACACATATTGACAGCTTTACTCAAAACCTAAAATTTACAATTTTAAATGTCAACGAAAGCAATTATTATTTTATAAAAAAATGTCTGTCTTTAGTTTAAAATTTGAACAAAATGTTACCTTAATTCACATGATCACACTTAAGTTTCTGAAACCATAACTGGAACCTGGAACTGAGGGCTCCACTCTCTCTGCATCACGAAAACCTCCATCTCCAAACTGCTAAAAGCCTTGGATAAAAGCGGGAAAAAAAAACAAAACGAGGATGTCCTCCAATCCTCACTCAAAACATTAATAATTGGAGCATTTACTGCCACAAAACCAATAACAAACTGCTACATATTCTTCATAACAAAAGACGAAAACAGAATACTTTACAAATTCGACGTGAATTTGAACATAACGCTGAACCGCTCTTGAAAGCTGCTTCAACGAGAGTGAAGAAATTCTATTAAAATTAAACGGATACATACAAACGCTGACATAACAAAACACCACGAAACGACGTACATATCCTTTTGCGACGCATTAAAATTGCGACTTCTAATAAAACAAGAATTTGCGGAGGAAGTTAAAATAAATAAACAACTCTAAAATGGTTTATTTCAACTTGGCCGACCTAAGAAAGAAATGAAAAGATATTTGGGTTTAAATACGTACGAAATATTTTTAGATCTATGAAAAATATATAAGGTGATTTTAATATTTCGTAGATGAGGGGACTTCAATATACTTCAAAGAATCAATTAAATTGAAAATTCTACAAGGTACCAAAAAATTTAGAAAATCAAAATGAAATAAATGTATTAACAGCAGTTGTAAAAAATCTTAGAATAAGTTCCCGGACCATTGCAAACCAGTTTAACATTCATAATTCTAAGGCCTTAAAAAATGTGAAAAGGAATAAATTCCGTTCATAGAAATTTCAATGTCATCAAGAACTAAGAGAAGGAGGATAAAGCTGCTGAGCAACAAGCGAAATTTTGTTATGAAATTTTAGAGAGGACTAATGGAGAGAAAAAATTTTTAAAAAACATTTTGTTTAGTGATGAATGTACATTTACATTAAATAATGAACCAAATGTTCAAAATTATAGGAATTTTTTGACAAAAAAGCCTGAGGATATTATCGAAAGCCATACCCAATATCGTCGAAAAATTAATGGCTGATTAGCAATATTTAGACACAATATTATTGGACCATTTTTCTATTAGGAAAATTTAAATTCAAAAAGTTTTTACACTTGCTTCTAGAAGAGATTTTACCAAGACGAGTAGAAATAGCTCCAGATGAAGAAGAAATTTGGTTTTAAATAGATGGGTGCCCTTCGCATAATAAATGGAAGGTTAAGGTGTTTCTTCAAAACAGCTTTAATAATTGATAATTTGACCTGACTGTAATATTAAGTGGCCCCCGATATCAGGAAATCTAGCTCCAAACGATTATTTTATCTGGGGTCATCTAAAATCAAAAACCTATTCTGACCAAAAATTTATAGATATTCAAGCATTAAAAATGCGAAATATTGAAAAGTGTGCAGAAATAACCATTCTGGCTAATGTTAGACGAGAATTTTAAAATCGAGTGAAATACCATCTTAGTACAAAATGGCTTATTGTTTGATCATTTGTTATAGTTTTATGTTTAGAAATTATCATAAATTTTTAATAGGAAGAATCACAGTAAAACTCTATTGAAATTCTTTGAATTGTTGTATAACTTGGAATTGAATTGGAGTGTATTATGATCGTGTTGTAAAAATCTGTCAGTGCTCGCAACATTGCCTGAATACTACATTATAGCGATTTTTTGTGATCTGAATTCATTTCATCAATTTTATTGCTTTGTAGACAACATAATTTATTTTGAGGGTATACAAGGCAACTATCGAACACGGTGATTAATTTAATCTTGCCCAAGTACTTTCGATCAATAGATCATCTTCAGGGGCATCTGAAATAAGCCAAGAAACGTTTTTTATAAAAAGGAAAATTAATTCACTTGGATAAAAAACTCCAAGTTTATGGTTGAAAAAAATTTTTATATGTGATAAACGTTTATAGACTTACTTCGTCAATTGTGGACTATCCGACATAGTAGAATGTCATAAATGTAAAAACTGGACATAACAATACAAAATACACTACACTAAGACAAACAAACACTTTAAAATTTATATGGCGAAGCTACATATTGTGAAGAAGCCGAAAACAGAATGGGCTCCCGGTCTGACGGAAATGTAGAGATGACATGTGACAAATGACAGCTTATGAAGGGCAGTTATGTGATCTGCACCTTTCAAAATTCTATGACACTAAGTATTGACCAAAGGTCCAACTGACACCACTATAGGAAATCGACTGATGAAATATAAAATTATATAGTATATTTTTTATGTGGATTGAATAATTCCAATCTCACACTCAAACCTGTCTATAATAATTAGGATGTTGGTTTGAGAGCAATTGAAGTTGACATAAAGTATGAATGTGAGAAAAGACTAACAATATATTAGACAGTGGATGGTTGACTACAATAAAATGGTCCACCAAGCGCTATCAGTACTGTAAAAAAGAAAAATCTGAATATGCAGTTAAATTACTAAAAGTTAAAATCAAAATTGAAGACAAAATATATAAATGTGTTATAGTCCACGTAGTTCAGTTGAATCCACAGTCAATGGAAGAACTTTAAAATTAATATTGAAATATTCAGTGCATGAAGTCTAAACAGTCGAGCTGGGTCCTCTACGAGGTGAAGCTGTAATAAGGTTTTTAAATATAGGATTAAATTTAGTACAATTTAAATTAATTTGAGTATTAAGACAGTGAGAGTTTTTATTTGTTTCCCTTGTAATCTCCAAATCTTCCAATAAATCCAACTCAAGATAGTTTTTCTTTCTGCTAATGTCATGTAAGATAGATGAACCAGAATTGATGTTAAAATTGTGGTTGCTGGCTACTAAGTGTTGACCAAAACTTGAAGAATTTGGTCTTTTCAAATGTTCAGAGACTCTAGTGGATAACTTTCTGATGGTTCTACCTACATAAGATGCATCACAATCATCACATTTTAATTTGTAAATACCACTTTTATCAAGTGTATTCATCCTATCTTTGGTATTGATTAAGAAGGAACCTAAAGTGTTATGTGATTTAAAGGAAATTTTGATGTTATCAATTGTAGAAGAAAAAAGTTTAGATATTTTATTGGAAATGCTACTAATATAAGTGAAGGAGAAATATCTGATGTTATCTGAACCATTCGGTTGGGAAAACTGTGAAGAATATGCAAGCTTTTCTGCAATTTTTAGTTTAGCTCTATTTAGAAGTTTGTATATAATGTTGGGATCATAGCCATTATTGAAAGCAATCTGCTTAAGAGTATTAAGTTCTGTATTGAAATTATCATCAGAGAGAGGAAATTTAAGTAACCGATGAATGTAACTGTTGAAAGCAGCCATTTTATGCTGAGTAGGGTGGTTAGACGTTTCATGTATAACGTGATCTGTTTGGGTGGGTTTTCTATAAATGTTGTACTCTAAAGAATCTTTCTTACGGGAAATAGTCATATCCAAGAAGTTCAACTTATTGTCAGATTCTGGTTCCAGAGTAAAAGAGATGTTAGGATGGAGGTTATTAAGATCATCCAGAATCTGTAAAGCATCATCTTGGGTTCCCTGTATGAGAGCTATACAATCATCAACATATCTAGACCAAAAAACTATATTGTTGTTGTTATTAACAAACTTCTGTTCTAAGCTATCTAAGAAAAGCTATCAATTCTGGTTCATCTATCTTACATGACATTAGCAGAAAGAAAAACTATCTTGAGTTGGATTTATTGGAAGATTTGGAGATTACAAGGGAAACAAATGAAAACTCTCACTGTCTTAATACTCAAATTAATTTAAATTGTACTAAATTTAATCCTATATTTAAAAACTTTATTACAGCTTCACCTCGTAGAGGACCCAGCTCGACTGTTTAGACTTCATGCACTGAATATTTCAATATTAATTTTAAAGTTCTTCCATTGACTGTGGATTCAACTGAACTACGTGGACTATAACACATTTATATATTTTGTCTTCAATTTTGATTTTGCAGAAAATTTTTTAAATTTGCAGAAAAGCTTGCATATTCTTCACAGTTTTCCCAACCGAATGGTTCAGATAACATCAGATATTTCTCCTTCACTTATATTAGTAGCATTTCCAATAAAATATCTAAACTTTTTTCTTCTACAATTGATAACATCAAAATTTCCTTTAAATCACATAACACTTTAGGTTCCTTCTTAATCAATACCAAAGATAGGATGAATACACTTGATAAAAGTGGTATTTACAAATTAAAATGTGATGATTGTGATGCATCTTATGTAGGTAGAACCATCAGAAAGTTATCCACTAGAGTCTCTGAACATTTGAAAAGACCAAATTCTTCAAGTTTTGGTCAACACTTAGTAGCCAGCAACCACAATTTTAACATCAATTCTGGTTCATCTATCTTACATGACATTAGCAGAAAGAAAAACTATCTTGAGTTGGATTTATTGGAAGATTTGGAGATTACAAGGGAAACAAATGAAAACTCTCACTGTCTTAATACTCAAATTAATTTAAATTGTACTAAATTTAATCCTATATTTAAAAACTTTATTACAGCTTCACCTCGTAGAGGACCCAGCTCGACTGTTTAGACTTCATGCACTGAATATTTCAATATTAATTTTAAAGTTCTTCCATTGACTGTGGATTCAACTGAACTACGTGGACTATAACACATTTATATATTTTGTCTTCAATTTTGATTTTAACTTTTAGTAATTTAACTGCATATTCAGATTTTTCTTTTTTACGGTACTGATAGCGCTTGGTGGACCATTTTATTGTAGTCAACCATCCACTGTCTAATAAATTGTTAGTCTTTTCTCACATTCATACTTTATGTCAACTTCAATTGCTCTCAAACCAACATCCTAATTATTATAGACAGGTTTGAGTGTGAGATTGGAATTATTCAATCCACATAAAAAATATACTATATAATTTTATATTTCATCAGTCGATTTCCTATAGTGGTGTCAGTTGGACCTTTGGTCAATACTTAGTGTCATAGAATTTTGAAAGGTGCAGATCACATAACTGCCCTTCATAAGCTGTCATTTGTCACATGTCATCTCTACATTTCCGTCAGACCGGGAGCCCATTCTGTCTCCGGCTTCTTCACAATATGTAGCTTCGCCATATAAATTTTAAAGTGTTTGTTTGTCTTAGTGTAGTGTATTTTGTATTGTTATGTCCAGTTTTTACATTTATGACATTCTACTATGTCGGATAGTCCACAATTGACGAAGTAAGTCTATAAACGTTTATCACATATAAAAATTTTTTTCAACCATAAACTTGGAGTTTTTTATCCAAGTGAATTAATTTTCCTTTTTATAAAAAACGTTTCTTGGCTTATTTCAGATGCCCCTGAAGATGATCTATTGATCGAAAGTACTTGGGCAAGATTAAATTAATCACCGTGTTCGATAGTTGCCTTGTATAC
Organism: Diabrotica balteata; assembly: GCA_918026665.1. Lineage (NCBI taxonomy): Eukaryota > Metazoa > Arthropoda > Insecta > Coleoptera > Chrysomelidae > Diabrotica > Diabrotica balteata. Next base: position 118,035 of record CAKJVB030000036.1, read on the forward strand.
CCTCAAAGTTTAATTATTCGAACATTCAACCTTATATTGATTTATTGACTATGGCAGTCTTGGTTGATACTTACAGAAGACTATCCTGCAAGAGAATGATTATATTCTTAAACATTTGGTTCGTTAGGCAGTGCATTTTACATCAAGTCACTCCTACTTTTGCTAAGGTCAAAACATCAAAAAATGTACCTGATAAGGATAAACAGATTTTGGAGAAAAAGATCCTGAAAAGAGAACTTAAGAAGCACTATACCAAACTCCATCATATCAATGTCAATCTGAAAATTACCTATGATCAAATTTTGCAACAAAATCCTTGGTTTCTTGTCAACGATTTCTTCAACAACATAGAAGATGAGGTCGCCCGCTTAAAATCTACCAAGAAGAGAAGTCTTACCAACAAACTAAACCGTTTGATATTGCAAAAACAACAGAGAAGCACCTCAACACCTATGCATAAGTTTTCAGATCACCAATTCCATCCTAGAGTCTTAAACTTAAGTAACACTAACTTTTCAGAGGATGAATTGTATTTTTTAGGATTAGGCCTTAAGTTTTCTTGTCAGAATTTTAGGTTAAATAACTCAGTGCTTGGAGGATTTGCAGTGGAGCTGGATACTCTAATAGAAGGTATGACTAAAAATGCTGATATTAAACAATATTTGAGAAACTCTTGCATTAGCTTACTTCAACAACAACAATGTAAGTACAAACGCAATTTTCATAGACATCACCATATTTTTAAAAAACAAAAGGATTTGCTAACATCAATTAAACATAAAATTGATAGAGATTCTCTTGTACTCAGCAAGGCTGATAAGGGTAATTGTGTTGTAATCTTAGAACAAATTCAATACATTGAGAAAGTAGAATCTTTTCTTTCAGATAATAGTTTTGTAGTTTTGGAAAAAAATCCACTTAACACCTTTATTAATAAAACAAAAGCTATGGTTAAATTGTTTAATGACACTATTACTAAATATAACAACAGAAAGTTAACTGTATCTAATCCTATAACACCTAGGTTATATGGACTGCCTAAAATCCATAAACACAATTGTCCCATAAGGCCTGTAGTAAGTTTTTGTAACACTCCAGTTTCTATATTATCAGAGTTTATTTACAACACAATACAGTCTATCACTAATTTTAAACCTAAGTTCTCTATTAAAAATTCTTTAGATCTAATAGAACGTTTAAACAACATTAGGATAGAAGAGGGTTTTTATTTAGTTTCTTTTGATGTTTCCAATTTGTTTACTTCTGTACCAAGAGATGAAACATTACCTTTAGTACACAACCTTCTAGACAATTGCAACATATCTGCAAAGGATAAACATGCTATATTAACTATGCTTAAATTCTGTCTGGATCAGGACTTCTTTCAATTCAATCAAAAAATATATAAACAACCAACAGGTTTAGCAATGGGATCTCCATTATCACCTTTTCTAGCTGATATTTTCTTAGATAGCTTAGAAAAGAAGTTTGTTAATAACAACAACAAAATAGTTTTTTGGTCTAGATATGTTGATGATTGTATAGCTCTCATACAGGGAACCCAAGATGATGCTTTACAGATTCTGGATGATCTTAATAACCTCCATCCTAACATCTCTTTTACTCTGGAACCAGAATCTGACAATAAGTTGAACTTCTTGGATATGACTATTTCCCGTAAGAAAGATCCTTTAGAGTACAACATTTATAGAAAACCCACCCAAACAGATCACGTTATACATGAAACGTCTAACCACCCTACTCAGCATAAAATGGCTGCTTTCAACAGTTACATTCATCGGTTACTTAAATTTCCTCTCTCTGATGATAATTTCAATACAGAACTTAATACTCTTAAGCAGATTGCTTTCAATAATGGCTATGATCCCAACATTATATACAAACTTCTAAATAGAGCTAAACTAAAAATTGCAGAAAAGCTTGCATATTCTTCACAGTTTTCCCAACCGAATGGTTCAGATAACATCAGATATTTCTCCTTCACTTATATTAGTAGCATTTCCAATAAAATATCTAAACTTTTTTCTTCTACAATTGATAACATCAAAATTTCCTTTAAATCACATAACACTTTAGGTTCCTTCTTAATCAATACCAAAGATAGGATGAATACACTTGATAAAAGTGGTATTTACAAATTAAAATGTAATGATTGTGATGCAATCTTATGTAGGTAGAACCATCAGAAAGTTATCCACTAGAGTCTCTGAACATTTGAAAAGACCAAATTCTTCAAGTTTTGGTCAACACTTAGTAGCCAGCAACCACAATTTTAACATCAATTCTGGTTCATCTATCTTACATGACATTAGCAGAAAGAAAAACTATCTTGAGTTGGATTTATTGGAAGATTTGGAGATTACAAGGGAAACAAATGAAAACTCTCACTGTCTTAATACTCAAATTAATTTAAATTGTACTAAATTTAATCCTATATTTAAAAACTTTATTACAGCTTCACCTCGTAGAGGACCCAGCTCGACTGTTTAGACTCCATGCACTGAATATTTCAATATTAATTTTAAAGTTCTTCCATTGACTGTGGATTCAACTGAACTACGTGGACTATAACACATTTATATATTTTGTCTTCAATTTTGATTTTAACTTTTAGTAATTTAACTGCATATTCAGATTTTTCTTTTTTACAGTACTGATAGCGCTTGGTGGACCATTTTATTGTAGTCAACCATCCACTGTCTAATATACTGTTAGTCTTTTCTCACATTCATACTTTATGTCAACTTCAATTGCTCTCAAACCAACATCCTAATTATTATAGACAGGTTTGAGTGTGAGATTGGAATTATTCAATCCACATAAAAAATATACTATATAATTTTATATTTCATCAGTCGATTTCCTATAGTGGTGTCAGTTGGACCTTTGGTCAATACTTAGTGTCATAGAATTTTGAAAGGTGCAGATCACATAACTGCCCTTCATAAGCTGTCATTTGTCACATGTCATCTCTACATTTCCGTCAGACCGGGAGCCCATTCTGTCTCCGGCTTCTTCACAATATGTAGCTTCGCCATATAAATTTTAAAGTGTTTGTTTGTCTTAATGTAGTGTATTTTGTATTGTTATGTCCAGTTTTTACATTTATGACATTCTACTATGTCGGATAGTCCACAATTGACGAAGTAAGTCTATAAACGTTTATCACATATAAAAATTTTTTTCAACCATAAACTTGGAGTTTTTTATCCAAGTGAATTAATTTTCCTTTTTATAAAAAACGTTTCTTGGCTTATTTCAGATGCCCCTGAAGATGATCTATTGATCGAAAGTACTTGGGCAAGATTAAATTAATCACCGTGTTCGATAGTTGCCTTGTATACCCTCAAAGTTTAATTATTCGAACATTCAACCTTATATTGACATAATTTATTGTTAACAAAGTACTATTGTTCACTAGTGGTAGTAGTATTTGTGAAAATTTTCGCATTTTAGTATTTGTGTAAATTTAATCACAAAAAAAATATTGACAATTCAAATATTGTCAATAGTTTTCTATGACTGTTGATGAAAATAATTAAGGAAGCAGGAATTCAATAATTTTGAATTTCCCATTGAATTTCCTTTGGCCCGTTTAACGATTCACCACCCGGTATATTATTGACTTAGATTTTTGGAAACTATTAATTTTGACATTTACTTTTAGGAAGTGTCTAATTTTATCTAAACACAAATAATTTGAAATATAGGGTATTGGAGCTGTAATTTCCTCGATAGTATTGTCTAGCATTTCTGCCGGAGCTGTTGGGGTTAATTCTATGTGAACGAGAGTATTTGGTTTCACAGAGAATACAACAAAAAATATTCTCTTTAAGTTTTCTACAAGAGGTGGGGCAGTTACTTTTTTGAGAACAGAACTATCACCATTTTTAGTGGATGCATTAATTTTTGACTGATTCTCAGCTAGTGGTTTATCGATTACTTCGCTTGCTATAAAGTCCGCCTCATTAAATATTTGGTGATTTAAAGGCCAAAGTCCAGTATTTTCGAAGGAGCTTTTAATGTTTTTAATAAAAAAAAGCACTTTCATATGCACGTTTTGTCAGAGCACCTAAATGTCTAGTTTTTATGACCTTAGCTGAATTTTTTAGCAGCTAGTCATGTTGTGCAACCGCTAGATACGTTTTTAAAAGGCTGTAGACTTTAACGTCTAAAGGCTGCAACCTGTAAGGGGTATGAGGAGGGAACGACAGCAGTACGATTCCATTTTCTCGACACAGTCTTATTACTTCCACAGAAATATGGGATTTATAGTTATCTACAAGCACCAAAACTGTATTTTGCTGAGTACATTTCACGTGACTGACGAAGTGTTTTATTACCCTAGGAAAAACTTCTGATGTCATCCATGCACTTTTGTTTCAAAAAGCAATAGCTGAGGCTGGTTATTCATCTTCTAAGTATTTTACTAAGTTTCTTATTCTATGGAATACAAAAAGCGGTTGAACTGTTTCTCCTGCTGCATTAACAATACCAACAAAAATAACAAGTTTTCCCCTCTGTTGGGAGACATCACTATCCTTAAGCCAGTTTTATTTTTCCATATTTATTCTGGTATGAATATGTACTTTTCAAGAATTTATATGTATTTGGAGAAAAATCATCAACGACAGGTTTATTGAATGCTATTACCCTACTGATACTTTGTTTTCTGGCTTGCGTAAAGATATATCTTTTTTGAGTGCCTTTTCATTAGGTCTCTTAACTAGTAAAGACCTAAAACAGGAACTTTTATTGTAAAACAATATAATAGTCATATGGCACAAACCTGCGATCCTGTTAGGATTAAAAGATATCAGCACTTTACACCGAGGTATGGAATTGGCATAATCGAAGGCAAGACTTCGTATTTGCTTATAGTTTAGTTCATAATTTAAATTAGAGCATTTTTTTATGTAAGATACAAGTTGTTCTTCTTGAACTGTTGGAAATATTTGTGTCGATGTATATTTGCTTAAAAACGACATATCCTTCTCAATTACCTTACCAGAATTCTCTCAGGTAGTAAGAATCTCTTTTTTTGGTTTCTTCTTTAGAATAATTTTTATAATGTGATTGTATTGTTTGTCATTTCATACTACATTCTTGGGCAGCTTTATACTCACTAAGACTTTTAAATAAAACTGGTGTAATAGTCAGGTTTATTCTCTGTTCACTTATGATACACCAGCTGGTCTGTTTATTATACTTTTAAGGCATCATCTAGAATGAACAAATAATTTGTTAAAGATTTTATATTATGTTTTATAGCAACGTTTAAATAAACAAAATTATTATTTTTGCATGAGAAACATTTGGCTGGTAGCCGAATATTATCCGTACAATCCAGCTGAATATTCATTACATGCACTTTAGACCTAATGTGTACAGAAAATGTAGAAGAAGAAGTATTTGAGGCTAGGTTAAAAAAAGACAGAATGGCACAAAAAATAAATTTATATAAAAATTTACAGTAAAGACAGTATTTTACACTTCACTTGGAAAAAATATCTAAAAAATGTGGGAGCACCAAGAACAACTGGCCCGATAAAATACTGATATACTTTCAACCATTTATACTAAAACTGCACACACTCAATCGGATAAATAACAACGGACATAATTATGACGTAATGCGAGTGCTAAGGTTTTCGTTACGGACAGAGACAAATTAACCCTCCGTTACTCGCGCGGGGTATTGTGAACACCCCATGCGTATATAACTGTTAATATTTTCTACGCAATAATATCATCGTCGCCGAGCGAATGTGTAGCTGCATATTTTCGTCGTCTCTACCACTTGAAAGAATCTGATCAGTGTACTGTTAGTCGTTGTACCGTAAGCAAGTGCTTGGGGTGCTGCAAACACCCCTGGAGTAGTTAAGTTACATTTTGTTTATCGATATTTATTTTTTGCCGGTAAGTATATTTATTCTTTTTACACATATATGGTAGTCTGAACATGTACTTTGTCTATATAATATTTCCAATATTATTTTTTAGAAAAAATGGGCGAATATGAGGCCAAACAAGCGCGATTACTCAAACTTTTTGATGAATGTACGAACGATGATGAAATACCATCAGAAGAAGAATACTCTTCAGATTAAGAATTGAGCCACATACGAAGTGATTCTGAACCAGATAGTGAGCATGAAGTTATGAATGAATCTTCTAGTTACGAGTACTTGACAAGTGATGACGAACAAGAAGACGGAAATCGTTTTTATCTTGGAAAAGACAAAATCACTAAATTGTCAAAGGAGAAGAGTCGTGAGCAGGTGAGAACTAGAAGTCATAATCTAATTTCCCATCGACCAGGAACAATAAATATTGCCAGATACTGTAAGTCTGTTATTGAATGTTTTTGTTTAGAACTGAAGACATAATTAAAGAAGTTACAGAAAGTACCAACATATTTATTTGTAAACTTTCGGCCAATTACAAACGTAAGAGGGACTGCAAAGAAACCAATGAGACAGAAGTTCGTGCTTTAGTTGGATTACTAATATTATCTGGCGTTTGTAAATCCAGCCATAGGAATATTAAAGATTTGTGGGATATTTCAAGGCTTGGAATTCAAAAGTTTTACAAAACAATGAGTTACAACCGTTTTTACTTTCTCATAAAATGTCTAAGGTTTGAGAATATAAATACCCGCGAAGAAAGAATATTGCTGGACAAGTTTGCTCCCATTAGAAGTATTTATAATCAGTTCAATAATAATTGCCTCGCAAATTATTCGCTTAGCGAATTCGCCACCATTGATGAACAACTTTTAAATTCTAGGGGTAGATGCTCTTTTCAACAGTATCTACCAAACAAGCCGCCACCATATGGTTTTAAATTTTTCGCTTTATGTGATTACAAGACATTTTATACTTTATAATTTAAACATTTAATTGGAAAGCAGCCAGATGGTCCTTTCCAATTTAGCTATAAGCCCATTGATATTGTGCAGCGTTTGTGTCGTACACTCTTCGATTCAGGAAGAAACATCACAACGGACAACTGGTATACCAGCATACAATTAGCAAAAACATTACTGTCTCATAAATTATCGTTAGTGGGTACAATCAGAAAAAACAAAAAAGAGATATCACCATGCTTTGTCACTAATAAGGTTCCTGGGCAATCTATATTCGGATTCCATCAAAAAATACCAATGCCTCTTGTTTCGTATTGCCCAAAGCAAAATAAAAATGTAATTTTATTATCAACTATGCACATAAATGACAATATTGTAGTTGAAGTTTCTCCAAATGTGAATAAGCCTGACATAATATTATTTTATAATAAAACCAAGAGTAAGGTTGATAGTGTAGACAAAAAATGCCAGACATATAATGTGTCAAGAACTTGTCGTCGTTGGCCCTTGAGGATATTTTATCATTTGTTAAATACAGCTGCAATTAATTCCCAAATCGTTTATTTCTCTAATAATCCTACTAAAAAATTCCCAGATCGAAGTTTCTAGAAGATATTGGATTTACTCTGATACAACCACAGATGGAAGCTAGGCCACAAATACAATATATTCCAAACTCTTTGAAAAGAGTCCTAGGTAATGCAGGAACAAACAATGATAATGTGCCTATAAAAAAGGCAAAATGCATTATATGTTCACGAGCAAAAGAAATTTAATGTAAGAGTGGTTGCAAAAATTGCAATAAAAATATGTGCCTAAGCCATATGAACACAATATGTGATGCACGCTACCGAGGCCAGTAAATTTATTCTAAGTTTCGTTATTGTTCTTTATATAATAAAAAATTTTTGCTTTCACCTTTTTTACTTTATTTATTTATTTTTTTTAATTTTTGCTCAGTTGTGTGCAATTTTATTCCTAAAATCTATGTTTATAAAATTCAGAGTGAAACCTCAATACTCCGGGAGTATTGAATTTTAGGAAGTGTAAGACTTCCAAATTCCAGAAGAACTGGAAGAGTGGTGATGAAAATACTAAAGATATGGCTAAGAGGAACAAATTTAAATGGCCAAAGAGACACTAAATCTCAAGTGAGTGTTCGGGCTAGCTTCAATGCACTGGGTTGTGGCTTTAAAGATATAAACAGATAGCAAGGATACTGACCTACTGAGACAAGAAACCAAATGAGACCTGGTAATATCAAATGTGATACAACTAAAGAAGGTCACTGGGAATAAATTTATAGAAAGAGAACAATAAGAAGAGAAAAAAAAGGGCGCCAGCTCAACGATAGTTGAGATTTTGAAGTAACAAATGACCGGAAACAAATGATACTAGAGATAATAACCCGAAATCCAAAAATACTAAATATTAATCTTGTCTTGCTATATTATATACTGGTTAGTAGAACTGAAATAAAACTCAAAATAATAACAATAAATATATTTATAAAACGTGTATATGGATATACATGTATGAACAATTTACATATAATGGAAAGCTAAATAACAGTGGTAGTGGGTAGTGTAAAGATACAATAGGACCTAATAGCCCCTCACAAGCGAATAGTCACTACCACTGGCCAAATAAAGTTTAAAATATTAGTAACACCAAGAATAGTCCGTATGGTAGCCAAGGTCTTAACAATAAAGGTTAGTAATTTAAATTTATATAATTCAACTAAAATGAGATACTAATTATAATATTGTAAAGGTATCAACCTTGATAAATCTATTACAATCATACTATATTACAAGTGAGTTGTTCCATGCTCATTATATCAGATTTAAAAAAAAACCACATAAAATTTATTTCCCTCCCCAATTAAAGTTAAAAAAAAATATTATATCAAAAGTGAATTCTATTAAAAAAAAATATATTAAATCAACTAGTGAGTTCGGTCAGATTCTGTATATCCTATTTTAAAATAAAAACCTCATAAAGCATGAAAGGTATTTTCCCTCTCCCAATAATATCAAAATTATATTTTATCAAAATGTAGTCACTTGATCATATGCATATGAAAAGTTAACAAATAGACAGTAAACAAAAAAAATTACACAGTCAAACAACTTATCTTTACAGCACTATAAGTCCATAGGAAAAACTTCTCTTGGCACGGCTAAATTAATTTGTTGCTGTAAGGACAAACCCAGGTGAGTCTAATGTAGTCAAACCAGGCACTGGACTATCTGCTCCGAGAAATCGGTAACTCCATAACCGAGTTGTTAACTATTCAAGAAATTTTGTTACTAGTATCCTTGAGGGAATATTCTCAAGAGAATACTCTCAAGTGAAGTGACGGAATCTAAAAAGGTTATGTAATTTAATAAATGCAATTCAATACGTGTAGCAGCATGGATTGACTGCACCAAAACAAAACATCAAAACAGGTTAAGTCAACATGTCAAAATTTCCGAAGTTCATTTCGTAGACGTGACAGGCTTGCGCCATGAAAAGAACATGCGCAGAATATAGAAGGCTGTCCAATATTTGTCGAACCTTTTATATTCCACCAAAAAAAGTTAGATACAAAATGGGAACCAAAAAAAACTTATAACGACATGGACTAAAACAGAATTTAAGTTTAACTATATAAAAAATGACCTTCCGTTCTTTGCAAGTAAATCAAGGAAATTTTATATTTAAATTATTTCGGAACTCAAAAATAAATCTCTAAAGAAATACTAAACTGCAATGATAAATTTTTTATTGTATGATAAAGAGATAGTACGTATGAAATTATTTACTTACATGGAGCCGCAGCACGCCAAAAAATCTTCCTTTTATGTGGAACTCTTATCAATGAATATTGGTTTTCAAAATTTACTTATTATTATGATTGAGATATGATTATTAAATTAGATATTATTTTATTCGTCCCAGATTATTTCACTGCTCCAATTCCGTCACTTTGAAGGTGAAAAAATTTCACCGGTTGGCGTGTCTGCGCTGAGTTCTGACCAAAACTGATCGTTCTCCTACAGACTCGACCAAACTTCCTTTTTAAGCGACTACTGCGCGTGTGCGGAAAAATGTCCATTTAAATATCGATCGCTGGCGGAACACAAAAATTTTCGTGAGGGGTTAATCAGTAGCGTAAACGCTACAAGAGACTACATATGTAGACTGCAATATTTGCTGAAATAAATAGTTTTATTTTGTGACAAACTTTTAACATTATTTAACTAAAATATAAAAAAAGTTTGGATTTTATTACTTTAAACAAAAAGTAAGATAAAATAATGGGGTGCTGCAGACACCCCGCGAGTTGACACGTTCCTAAAATAGGCGCGAGTAACGGAGGGTTAAGCAAATTATATCGATTGACACTGTCATATGATATTGCATATATTGCTATACGTTCAGCAATAACGAAGCTAACATGCAGTGCCCTTTTACTAGTAGCCTTATTGGTTTTTTCTATCTAAGCATAATCGTATTCCCTCAACTTCCATCTAACTTATTACACGTTCAAATTGTACCAATAACAACGGAGATATCATGTAATGCCGACGCTGGGTTTTCGTTACGGACAATTAGACAGATAGACAGGCACAATGAGCAAATTATATATTTATACTGATACTGTCATGTAATATCTCGTATGTCGCAATATGTTCATGGATAACGAAGATAAGGTGTGGTACCCTTTTGGTAGTCGCCTTGTTTTTTTTTTCTGTTTCAATATAATCCTTATCATTTTACCTTTCTATATTTTTATTCTTCCCTTTAGTATAAACTATATCCCTTATCGCTTATATTGATATTATTCCTTATCTTTAGTCTATATAATAATTAAAATTACTATCAAATTATATCTAAACACTTTATCTAAATTTGACAGGTGTGTCAGAAGTAAGCAACGTATGCTTCGTTAATACCTTAGCAGGTGACATCAGAAGCAAAACATATTAATTTATTCAAATTAAAATTCTGTTAATGTAACCTAATTTGTTTAAAATATAAATCAACAAAATTATTTATTTATTTTATTAAATAATATTTAAATTTTAAAAATACAAAAAACATAGTATGCAGCTTCGCACTAGTCTACTATACCACCTACTGCACCATCTTTTTTTATTGTCTTTGTATTAAAATTATTCTAAAAACCTCTACTTAAAATTATTATTAACAAACCGCAAAGTTTATTTAAAAGCAGTTTTTTCCATATACACGTTCTTTTATCTGACTTGTCTACTTATTAGTAAATGCCAAAGCTAAAATTATCCATTTCTCCAATAACTTTAAGACATAATCAGCAAACAATCTTAACCTTTATTAATTCCTTCCCGTCTTTTTGATCATCCTTATCAGCCTTTTGCACCGAATTAGGCCACGTTATCCGTCCAGTAGGTTAACAAGGCTCATGGGTTTAACATTTAATCGCCTCCATTAACTTTATATCCCATAAAAATCAACATGCAATGAACGTACTCTTCATTTTGTTAAAAGCACCGTTTAGCACATTTAAAATGGGTCTAAATTTAAATATTATATTTTCTCTTTGTATAAAGACGGATATAATTTACGACAGTTTAATGAAAAACGCCAACACGTTTTATTCATATTTGCTTTTGGTTAACTTTTAACACGTATAGTGGTAATACTATACGTGTTGGTATGCACTTTCTTTGTATATGTAAGCCATTCTTTACCAATTATTGTTTACATTCCGTTTATTTTTTATTGATACCGGTAACATTGAGCTTTTACAATGTCAAAATGACAGCTCTTCTGTTTTTAGTAAATATTTGTACTATTTAAATATTAAATTTATTTCGTTGCTTTGAAGTTTTAATTTTTTTAATAAAAAAAAATTATTATTATTTAGTATTATTTATTCTAATCATTACACTTTTATAAAATTTCATGATGTCGGTAAGAATAATAATATAAGTAGTACCTCAAGCCTTCTTTGACTGGCTGTGACAATGTATCCCCACTTCACACTTATCCACAGCATTAGTTTTCTCCATACCTATCAAAATCTTTTCAACAGCATCTGCGGCAAGATGTGGAACATTTTAAGCTCAAATACTTGCTGTGTCTTCGACACTATGTGCACCTAATATGTTGCCAAGCGGGGAGTACTGAACACTCTAATATATTTCAAATCTTGCAACATTTATAATGGTTATTGTATTTTGTCACCACCAACAACTCTGTGTGGAGGAACTAGAAGAAATGAATTAGAAACGAGGAGAAAGTAACGAGAAATTGAATATTGTAGGTTTATCTTATTGTTACCAGTAATTACGAAAAAATTTAGATACGCAGCTGAGAAGGATGTCAGAATCCAATAGTACAGATATGTTTGCTAAAGGTACTGATAACCAAGTTAACTCTAAATTACGAAAGAAAGAAAAGTCAGGTATATACTTGTCTTAAATAATAATACGAAAAAGACGTAAACTATACGCAACACAAAAACAAAATCGCTTTCTACACTTTGCTTCAAAGTCTGGATATGATAGGGCGACCTGGGCACCTAAAGGTTTCGTTGACTCTATGGGCCCAGCTTTTGCTCTACTCCTACTCATACATTATTATATGAGTAGTTTTAAGTGCTATTTTAAACTATTTTTATTTACTACCTAGTTTACCTAACAAATTAAGATACGATCTAAGACATTTTTTATTCCTTGCTTGCTTTCCTTTTCGAACCCTTTCTTGCTTTCCTTTTCGAACAAGATGAACCTCTCGCCTTGCCGGTAAGTATATTTTAAGATTTAACCACATCATCCATTTTTTTTTAGTTATTCGCCTTAACTCTCCCATCCAGAGTTGTAAGTAGAAACAAAATTGCCATAATCAACAATAAGATGTAAGACATATAGCAGTGCCTAGTATTTGTTGTTCCTGCAAAAGCAATAACTAGTATGGTACTCGATTTGAGTTATATTATGAGCTGAGTATTATACATCCAGCTCTACCTCAAAAGTTTCAAGCTTTTACGTAGGATCTAAAAGGACGTCACTCGGTCTGTTTAATTCTTCTTAGTTTTTGATTTATATTGCCTCCTGATTATTCTTCTTTTGTAGTGTTGGATGACTGCTACTTTTGACAGCATTTTAAATTAATTTTATGCTCTGTTTTGTGCTTGAAACAAAGTTGATATTGTCACTTCCACCACTGTGTCCTACAAAAAACCCGAACTCCGGTTTGCAAGGTTAACTAACTTCCACCCGGATTTTCTCCTTTTCTTTCCAACCACCACTTCCCACCCAGACAAGTTATGTTACAAGGTTATAGAAGAAATACAACATACATGTACAAAAACAATTTCTATAGAAACAAGAAGTTATAAATACACAAGTACAAAAAAACAAATAATGAAAACTTATTTTTATTTAATAAACATCCCATTTAATTATAAAGCTGTAAGATTTTAAAATAGGTAAGTACTACTCGCAGTATAAATAATACTGACCATCTTTTGCATGCCGCAAAATACTTGCGGTCTTGCCTTAAGATAATTCGCCAATGCACTATATGTGCACGGTACTATAAGAAAAAAGAAGACTAATGGCAGTACCAAAATAATTAGGAAAACTGTTCTGTAGCAGTTTTCTTTAACTTACGTAAGGTTGGGTTTGAGAAACGAAACTACTACACAACACTACACTATAGAACATTACCAAGGTTCGACAGGAAGATAACGTGAAAGATGCCTTGTTAACCTTCGCTGGACGAGACTTCTCACTAGAGAAAGAGCCAATGCTTTTTGACGTTGGAGTGATTTTCTGTGTTCGTATTTAATATTTCTGAAAAAAGTAGGATATCTCGTTTTGACAGATTTCATTTGAAGATCACGAGCATTAACACTGTTAGTTACGTACTATATACCATTTACAATAATCTTAAGTACTTTGGTCTAGAATCTTATTAGGATTTCGATATTTGAGTGAGATGGTGTTTTTAATTAAACTCAGTAGCTCCATATCGGTTTTAGGACCACTATGTAATTTAACAAATTTGTTGGTAACTGTTAAATGTTAATATTGTTCTGAAGCTATTTTCTTGTGGCATTTTAAATTAATTACTATTTAACTGGGAATAAGCCACAATTAAAGATAAAAATACGTTTATTGACGTTTCAATTTCACTTCGAAAATCGTTCTCAAAATACAAACAGTAAATTAAGAATTTACTGTTTAGTAAATTAAATTTACTGTTTGTATTTTGAGAACGATTTCCGAAGTGGAAATTGAAACGTCAATAAACGTATTTTTATCTTTAATTGTGGCTTATTCCCAGTTAAATAGTAATTAATATTAAATATTATTAACGACGTTTTACCCAGTACTAAGTTTTAAGTGCTTTTGGGAATGGTATCACACATTCCCATTAACTCGGCTCATAGGGCACAGAGCCACCTTCTCTGTCGCTCATATGAGTAATTCCTGTCTGGCGCGTCCATGTCGCGGGGGTGGGCATCTCTTGCTTCAGTAGACCGGAGCTAGTAGATGGCTAAGTTCAGATAGGGACCCAGTTCCGTGGGGTATAACACGGCCCCCTTGCCCAGGGTACGGGTGCAGACCACAACGATGATGAAGGTGGAGAATATAGTATTCGGTTCAGTGAATTCAACGGAAGTGGCAACCCTGCTTCTAGGGATAGTATAGAATCAACCTGGCGAAGGGCAGCAGCGATCACCAGTACTAGAATTAGGCGTAAAGGAAATGATCCTTAACCGGCTTCTTACTAGAATACCGTAGGTGAGACTAAAACAGTTAGAGGGCTACGGTACTGCGATGCGGAAAGCAAGTAGGAAACTACCGCATTATATTCCTCAGGACATCCGTCCGTAGATTTTTTCTTGTCATGTTGAAAGAAACAAAACAAACGGCCCCTAGTCCCGGGCAGGCCTTAAATGGCCAAGGGGTGCGAAGAATCTCCCGGTTTCAACTTGATAAGACAATCAAAATTGCTACGTGGAATGTCAGAAGCTTATTTGCAGCTGGCAAACTGCAAAATCTAATTCAGGAAATGAACAGAATTAACATCGATATTCTCGGCATAAGCGAATTGCGATGGGAAGGCACAGGCATTATCAATACTACTGGTAAAACCCTTTACTACCCATGCAGTGATAGCACAGACCCTCACCACAGACATGGGGTGGGAGTTCTGATAAGCGAAAATTTGCGCGCCTCCGTGAAGAACTTTGTCCCGATCTCCGAAAGAGTCATACTTATTCAGTTGCATGGAAAAGTTAACATAAATATTATACAAGTCTACGCCCCTACAGCAGACAAGCCAGAAGAAGAACTAGAGCGATTTTATCAACAGCTAGACGAAGCCTTAAAGGTGACTAAGAATCACGAAATTACCATCGTATTAGGAGACTTCAACGCAAAAGTTGGGGAAGGAGCTATAGATCACGTAGTTGGAAAATATGGTCTTGGTCAGAGAAACGACAGAGGGGACAGATTGATACAGTACTGTCAAGACAAAGATCTAGTCATAACGAATACTTGGTATAAGTTACCACTCAGGAGGCTTTACACATAGAAGTCGCCTTTAGACGGACATCAGGGTATTATAAGGAACCAAATAGATTATGTGACAATTAATAGAAGGTACAGGAATGCTATTACTAAGGTGTCTGCATTACCTGGAGCAGACATAGGATCCGACCACAATCCCTTAGTAGCAAATATCAAACTGAGGCCCGCTACAGCTAAAAGAAAATACCAGAAGGCATCAGTAAACATTAGAAAACTTAAAAACAATGAAACAAATGAAGCGTACACAGAGGAAATAAACAATAGGTTCTCTAATATGGCAACTGAGAATGATGTTGAAAAGTCATGGACCACCATAAAAGAATCATTTGATGAGTTGAACAACACTTTTCTACTCGAGTGTAAAACAACTACTAAGAATGAGTGGATGACAGAAGAAATATTAGAGATGATGGAACAACGCAGGCAGTGTAAGATCAGGCAGGACGAAGTAGGGTACCGAAATATACAAAGTCAAATTCGTAAAGAAATTATAGCGGCGAAGGAGATCTGGATGACTACACTTTGCGCCGAGGCTGAAAGCCTATATAAACTCGGCGACAGCTTCAATCTTCACAAGAAAATTAAGGAAATTGCTGGTGTCTTCAAGAAAAAACAAGTCACTGGTATACATAATGACCAAAATGAATTAATAACGGACCCTAGCGATATACTTAATACTTGGAAAATGTACACAGCCAATTTGTTCAATGATGACAGAACACAAAAACCACAACAACTGGGAGACCATTTGTATGGCCCAAGTATTTTGAAAGCTGAAATTGTACACGCTATCAAACTATTAAAAAGTAACAAAACCCCAGGACCAGAATATGATATGTACGCAGAAACAATCAAGTTACTTAATGAAGAAAACCTAGACATTATTGTCAAGCTCTTTAACGACATCTACGATACGGGCCAGATTCCAAAAGATTGGCTTCGATCTACATTTATCGCCCTACCAAAAACACCACGTGCGAACTTCTGCAAGGACCACCGACTAATAAGCCTAATGAGTCACGTTTTAAAACTTTTCCTGAGAATACTTCACACTAGATTGTTTAAGAAATGTGAAGAGGTCAGTGGATGGAGTCAGTTTGGTTTCAAAAACGGACTTGGCACGAGAGAAGCGATCTTTAGTATGCAAACATTGATACAGAATTGTTCAGATCAAAGAAAGGATGTTTTTATCTGTTTCATCGATTACGAGAAAGCATTCGATAATGTAAAACATGAATTGATGATAAAATACCTACAAGAGTTGGGATTGGATGCAAAGGATATAAGAATCATCGCCAATCTGTATTGGAATCAGACAGCAACAGTACGTCTTCAAAATTACAACGAAACAGAAGATTTCTCCATTAAAAAAGGAGTAAGGCAAGGTTGTATACTGTCCCCAATGCTGTTCAATTTATACGTAGAAAAAGCCTTCGAAGAAGCAGTGGAAGACTCTAATAAGGGTATTAAAGTTAACGGCATATTTATTAATAACATCAGGTATGCCGATGATACAGCCATAGTGGCAGATAACATCGAAGATCTTCAATGCCTTTTAAATAATCTAACTCTTGCAAGTGAAGCTCGGGGTTTGAAAATAAATATCAAGAAGACAAAATCAATGATTATAAGTAGAAATGATTACCCCAACGCAAAGATATATGTCTCTGGAGAAGAAATCGAACAAGTCAGGCAATTCAAATACTTGGGATGTTTGCTGAATGAGGGTTGGGACCCCGAGAATGAAATAAAGAGCAGAGTTGAACAAGCCAGAAATGCTTTTTTGAGGCTTCGTAAGTTTCTGACTGATCGCAAATTGGACTTCAACCTCCGATACAAGATGCTTAAGTGTTACGTGTGGCCTGTTCTCCTGTACGGAATGGAAGCATGGACGTTAAAGGCCAGTTCCATTAACAAACTTGAAGTGTTTGAAATGTGGTGCCTGCGTCGAATGCTCAGAATATCATGGACGGACAGGGTCAGAAATGAGGAAGTACTCAAAAGAGCGGGCTTACAGGATAGGGAACTTTTTGATTATGTAAAAAGTAAGAAGACTGCATACTTGGGGCACATTATACGAGGAGAACGATACACTTTTCAGCAACTGATACTCGAAGGGAAGATAGAGGGTAGTAGAGGTCTCGGACGTAAAAAAATGTCATGGCTGCGCAATATTCGACAATGGACAGGAATCCACAGCTATGAAATGCTTCGCAATGCTGCTAAAAACAGAATTATTTAATCCTAGAATATTTAACATCTCACCTGACAAGACGATGTACGGTGGACGCCTACGCAGAAATGCACGGCACCTTAAGAAGAAGAAGAAGTTTTAAGTCCAGTTGCTGTTTCTTAGCTAAATATATGTGTTTTTCAATTTATTCGTCGGTCCAGATGTATTCCCTAATAATGCAAAATATCATTTCTTGCAAAACTTCTTTTTGTTGCAAGAACTGACCATTTATTGCCACATTTAAATGGGCATCTCTTTGTAGAGCGTGGACTTAATTCCATTTACTTTAATTTGCCAGAATTTTAGCAAGAGGAAATAACATCGAAGTAATTCGGCAAGATTTAAGAAGCAATGGCAGGATTTTTGTGAGATATCCTAATCTGCGGGATCATGTTCTTAGTTTGCAATGCTTATAGTTTTACTAGCGAGAAGATAATCTGTGTAGATGGTATAGAGGTTCGGAAGAAGTACACTTCCCTGAGGTACACCAGACATTTTTGGGTATGGAGTTGTGATTGGGGATTAAAATTTAATTTAGGATTTGAGGATAAAGAAAATAATTGGTAAGCTTTTTCTGATTTTCTATAATAGCCCATCGTGCCAAATTTTCTCAGAAGCTTGGGCGACTTGGTGAACTTGTTAGATGGGGGCATGTTTTGTTGTAAATCCAAATTAAAGATTGGTAAGTAATTAATTGGGACGCAAGGGATAGTGATGCGCAATGTATAGCCTCTCCTATCTAAATGTCAACCTCACCTGCACGCGTGATGATCTTGATTCTGGTCATCCGGTGAATCCTGCTGAATAACAAACAAAGCTTTGACGTCCGACCGATTGTTGCTATAAGGAATCCCCCACTTACCTACCAACGGATTCGGGCGGATAAGTTGGTAAGTGGTAGGGTACTCTTTTTTCCTTGGGTTGGGAAACTGGCCCTAAAGCGGATGAACCGAGAACTAGGTCAACGGCGTAAGGATGTAGAAAGCAAGGAGAAACCATTACATTAAAGATCCATATGGATATCCTTTGTACATCTATCATGGCTACAGCTTTGAGAGTAAAGACTACTGATCATGCATAACGGAGTGCAAGATCCGGCAGGGGATGAATAACATTACAGAACCACGGGGTCTTCCAGGTCGTTAGCAAGTGGGACCCCCAATTAACAGGAAAAAATGCGCCTAGAAAAATTAAGCAGTTTATTAAAATATGCACCTGGAACGTCAAGACCATGTAAGAAGTAGGCAAAATTTATAATGCCATCCACGAAATGGAAAGACTAAATATCGATATACTAGTCATCATCAAAATGCGATGTCAAATAAACGAGCACCAACTTTATTACTCTGGAAATACAGAAGGTCTACATAAGCATGGCGTCAGAAAAATTTAAATTAACAAATAAACAAATACGTTACGAGTTTTGTTCCAATATACGAGAGAATCATGCTTATTCGATTGGATTTATTCCCAGCAAAAACCAACATAATCCAAATATACGCACCCACCACCCACAGCAGACAAATCAGACGAACTAATGAGGTTTTTAATTACGATTTAAGGAAACCTAAGTTAGTTAAAAACCAATGAAGTAGCGCTAGTTATGGGTGACTTTAATGTGAAATTGGTAAGGGTAATTATGGTAAAGTAGTAGGTTCATAAGGTCTGGGTGAGCAAAATGAGAGAGGAGAACAACTACTCACATTTGCTACGAAAGAAGAGTTGGTAATCGCCAATACACTCTTTAAAGTACCATACAGAAGCTTGTACGCATGTCGCTCACCCGGTGATACGCCAGAGAATCTCATAAGAATCCAGATTGACAATATTTTATTAAATAAAATATTAGAAATTTCTATAACATCGGTAGAAACCTACCCTGGTGCAGATATTAAGTCAGACCATAATCCACTTGTCGCTAAGTTTAGTCTGAAATTAAAAAAAAAAATCAACAAACCTAATTTTATAAAATACGATCTCAAACAACTAAGATATGATGACATAAAGCAAGAAGTACAGGAATATCTGAAGAACAACTTGTCTGAGTTAGAAATAGTTAATAATGATGACACAGAAATAAACCACTTAGAAAACGTTGGAAAGGAAATATCTCTGCCCAATACCTGCTACCGAGAAAGACAGAAGAGAAAAAACCATGGATGACCGACGGTATATTACAGATGATAAACTGAAGAAGAGAATCCAAGCGAAAAGACTACGTTGCATATCAATTTCTAGGGATGAGGGAATACTTATAAATGGAGAACGATTGAACAACATAAGATACGCTAATGATACTGTCATTTTTGCAGACAGTCTTGAAGGTCTGCAGACACTTGTCTCCAGGGTGTCAGAAGTAAGTAGCAGGTTTGGGCTTGATTTTAAAATCAAAAGCACTAAATACATGGTTATAAACGAAAAAAGGATACCACTTGGTCAATTACTAGTTAACCAACAACCACGGAACATAACTGAAGCGTCACTGAAGAAACTCTAAGCATTTAAGATATGGTGCTATAGACGCATGTTGACCATTTCCCGGATAGACAGAGTTACTATGACGATAGTAATAGAGATAAGAAGTACTACATAGAATGGGTAAAGAACTAGTCGTAACCATAAAACGTCGGAAACTGAAATACCTGGGCCATATAATGCGCGATGAACAACGATATGACCTACTTCAGACCATATTTCAAGGTAAAATGTGAAACGAATGAAAATGTGTGAATTGACAAAGTTCAGAAGAACTGAAAGAGAAGTGATGGAAAAAAAATACTAAAAATAGGGCTAAGCTCAGAGGAACAAATTTAAATGGCCAAAGAGACACTAAATCTCAAGTGAGTGTTCGGGCTAGCTTCAATGCACTGGATTGTGGCTTTAAAGATTTAAACAGATAGCAAGGATACTGAGCTAATGAGACAAGAAACGAAATGAGACCTGGTAATATCAAACGTGATACAACTAAAGAAGGTCACTGGGAATAAATTTATAGAAAGAGAACAATAAGAAGAGAAAAGAAGGGCGCCAACTCAACGATAGTTGAGATTTTGAAGTAACAAATGAATCTGGAGGTAATACTCTGAAATACAAAAATACTAAATATTAATCTTTTTTTGCTATGTTATATACTGGTTAGTAGAACTGAAATAAAACTCAAAATAGCAACAATAAATATATTTATAAACAAATGTATATAGGTATATGTGTATAAACAATTTACATATAATGCAAAGCCAAATAACAGTGGTAGTGGATGGTGTACAGATACAATAGGACCTAATAGCCCCTCAACAAATGAATAGTCACTACCACTGGCCAAATAAAATATGAAATATTAGTATACAACAAGAATAGTCCGTAGGGTAGCCAAAGTCTTAAACAAAAAGGTAGTCATTTAAATTTAAATTAGTTCTACTAAAATGAGGTACTAATGACAATATTGTAAAGATATCAAACTTGATAAATCTCTATTACAATTATATTAAATATATATATTACATCCAAAAAATGAGTTGTTCCATACTCATTATATAATATTTAAAAACAAACCACATTAAATTTATGTCCCTCTTAATATCAAATTGTATTATATTAACAAAAATATTATATCCAAAAAAAAGTGAGTTTGGTCAGACTCTCTAAATCCTAATTAAAACCTAATAACACATGAAGTGTCCCTTTTTCCTCCCGAATATTTTATAATTAAATTATCAAAAAAAAAATTATCATAAAGGTATTCACCTTATCATATGCATATGATCAGTTAACAGTAAATATAAAGTAATACATAATACAAAAGGTCAAATAGTTAAACGACTTATCTTTACAGCACTATAAGTCCATAGGAAAAACTCCTCTTGGCACGGCTACATCAGTTTATGGCTGTAAAGACAAATCCTGGTCACAAAACCACAACCAGTCACTGGTCTCTGGGTGACAGCAAAATCCACAGGTTACATACACAAGTTGATAACTATCTAAGGATTCAGTTACTTGAGTCCTTGAGGGAATATTCTGAAGAGAATATCCTCAAGTGAAGTGAAATTAATATTTTCACGTGACGGAATCTAAAATGATTATTTAATTTAATAAATGTAATTCAATAGGTGTAGCAGCATGGATTGACTGCACCAAAACAAAACATCAAAATATCAGGTATTAGGTTAAGTCAACATCATGTCAAATTTATGAAGTTACTTTCGTAGGCATGGCAAGCTTGCGCCATGAAAAGAACATGCGCAAAATATAGAAGGCTGTCCAATATTTGTCGAACCTTTTTATATTCCACCAAAAAAAGTTAATACAAAATGGGAACCAAAAAAAACTTAATGATAACGACGTGGAATAAAACAGAATTTAAGTTTAACTATATAAAAAAAAATGACCTTCTGTTCTTTGCAAGTAAATCAAGGAAATTTTATATTTAAATTATTTCGGAACTCAAAAATAAATCTCTAAAGAAATACTAAATACAATGATAAATTTGATTATATGATAAGGAGATAATACGTATAAAATGATTTACTTACATGGAGCTCGCAGCACGCCAATAAAAACTTCCTTTTATGTGGAACTCATAAATGAATATTGATTTTATTATTTTACTTATTATTATTAAGATATGTATTTTATTTATAAATCAATTTATTCTTCCCCAAATTATTTTTCTGCTCCAATTCCGTCACTTTGCAGGTGAACAATTTCACCGGTTGGCGTGGCTGCGAATGAGTTCTGACCAAAACTGATCGTTCGGCTTCTGCATAAAATCGATCTTCCTTTCAAAGCGACTACAGCGCGTGTGGTGAAGGAATGTCGATTTAAAATCGATCGTAGGCGGTTAATAAAAATTTCTAAAGGGGTTAATCAGTAGCGTAAACGCTACATTCTCCCTCATCTCCAGCAAAAAAAAAAAAAGGAACTTTAGGAACTTTTTTTTTTTTTTGTGGCAGAACGATCTAACACTGACAATGAACGTTGATACGTTAAAATTGAACATTTTCGTCACCAGTCAACCATTTGCTCAGGAATTGGAACAAAATCAAGGACGAAATAAAAATATGGAACGAAGAATATGGGACGAAGTCATACTTTTTTTTTTTTAATGAGATAATGTATGTTAATTTAGTATAAACCAAAGATAAAAAAAATAAAAAGGTATACATTTTAAGTTAAATTCTATAACCTTACAGATCAAGTTAACTTAAGTTTAATTCTATAGCATTACAGATCAAGTTAACTTTTAACACTACTTATCTACATTCTCAAGTATTAGTAAAAACAACCATTCGTTAAAACTACATTATAGGTGTGTATTAACAACCCCTAACACAATATCTCCAAGAACCATTCATAACAACGAAATTCAAACAAAGTCCTATGAACTTTACCCAACGTTGATACTAGAGCGACCAGATTCTATTCGTCACCATAGAGTTCAATGAGGGCCTAATTACTTAGGACTAGTTGAAACTACAAACCTAAACATATATATGGTTCGGGATATCAACAACAAGGTAAAAGATAATTCAATACACCTACTTGATTTTGCAGCGGTAGGGAAACACACAATCGGTAAAGGCACAAGTAAGCCTAGATACTAGCAAGCCCACTATACTCATGGTATAGGGTATGCTAAAAAAAGGTAAATAAGATAACTGCAATCCCAACTCATAGTAAAGGATATGCACAAAAGGTAAAAGATAATTGCACGTCCAGATCTACTCATGGTAGAGGATATGCACAAAACTCACTTCTACCAGCTATACACTTGGTAGAAGGAAAGATAAAAGAGATCCTAACTGTAATACCTAAACTGTACTATTGACGTGTTCCAATTCTTTACTCACGACAAGAACAGTAAAGGACAGATTTTTAGGACTCTATAATCAAGATAAAGATAAGGTATATATTCATAAGATATAGATAAGAAATAAACTTATCCAGGTAAAGATAAAGATAACTAACTTAAGGTAAAGGTATGAGATAAACCAATTAAGGTAAAGGTACAAGATAAACTCAATTAAGGTAAAGATAAAGATACACTCAAGGTAAAGGTACGAGATAAACTCAGTCAAGGTACGAGATAAACTCCATTACAGGTATGAGATAAACTCCATAAAGGTAAAGATAAACTCAATTAAGATACAGATAAAGATAACTTACATCTACCAATCCATATGACTAGTAGGGAGACAGGTAAACAAACTGTATACAATAAGATATGTTAAAAAAAAAATCAAATACTTTCAAAGATTACCTATAGGCATAGGAGATTACCTCCAAGTTAAACAGACTTACTTACTGCTGAATATCAGAACGATCCAATTCTAAATGACACATTCTGATTTCAACCTAAGAGACACTCAAGGAACAACTAATATTTATTGATAGATTTCTGAGCCAAGTGAGGGCACACATCCAGGGTGATCAATCCTGAACCCACGCTAAAACACCGACACAGTAAGTAAATATGAATGCATAAGCTTTATGGTCATGATCCACAAAACTATACAACACTAATAAAGAAAATATTTGGAATGTTTTCCTAATTATCCCTGTAAATATCTATTCAACTCAGAACTCAAGATGGGGAAATTCCCATATATCCATCCTGTACTCCTATGATATGCAGTTGGACTTTTAAGAGAAAACAAACAACAAAATTAACAAGTCCATAAACTAAGATAATAACCAACATTAAGATAAGATAAAAAAAAAATAGAAGGCAAAATAGCACAACATCTTATGGGTTTTTGCCAGGTAAACAAAATAGATAAACAGATCTTAAAAACCAAACTGGTACAGAAGTGATAAGGGACCAATGAGATCTAACAATATAAGTTGAAATGGAAAATCAATTCGTCGATAACTATCCATTTAACCTGGTTGGGGGAGATTTGTCAGTTTGCATGTAGCACAGATTTGCATTAAGCGATATAGCTACGTACAGTTTGACGCATCTTCGGCCAGTAATAAAGTTCAGATATTCGACGGAAAGTTTTGTAGAAACCAAAATGAGCTGCAGTAGGATGGTCATGAAAAGTGGCCAAAACCTCTGCTCTATTAGGAGTTGGAACGACTATCTTCCAATCCGACATTCCAGTAAGGGAATCTATGGAACTTAAGACACGTTTATACAAAACACCATGTTCAACTTTAAAATCAGGAAATTTACCTGGTACATTCTGTACATTATACCACATCTTTCAACAATGGACTGGTTAGATGACGGACTCTCAACTCATACTCTAATTCAGGAGCTAACAGATGCTCTACCTTGAAAGCAGACATTTTTACACAACTGAAATATACAAGAGAATGAGTAAAAGTAGGTAAAGTTTAACTTACTCTCTGTCCTCAAATTAATATTCTGAAGGGATACCTATACCAGTAATGTTTAATTGTTTTGGTCCAGTTATGAAATCCAATGACATATACTGCTACAACACCCTAAGGAACCTAAAATTTCAAAACTGTTATTTCGAGGTAGTGACTCAACTTATTTACTACTCCGGACTTGTAAAATATGTGAAATAGTTAACTTTAGTTCTTTAAATTTTTAATGAATTTATTATTAAGCTAAAATAGTTATTTAACAAATCAAAACAAAGTAATTTATTCAGTCTACACAGTATATAGCAAAACCAGTCGATTTAAGATATAGATATAAGGTAATGTCCAAAAAAAATTGAAAAAAACAAAACTAAAAGTTAAAATGAAAATCTAAAAGCACAACCAGTGAAAACCACAACAACCCAAGATCAAAATCAAAAGTTAAAGGAGATATATATATATATATATATATATATATATATATATTTTTTTTTTAAGACAGAAGTGGAAAAGAAGCCACACGTTGGGTCTAGCCAATTGAAACGAATAAAATGTGTGAATTGACAAAGTTCAGAAGAACTGAAAGAGAAGTGATGGAAAAAAAAATACTAAAAATAGGGCTAAGCTCAGAGGAACAAATTTAAATGGCCAAAGAGACACTAAATCTCAAGTGAGTGTTCGGGCTAGCTTCAATGCACTGGATTGTGGCTTTAAAGATTTAAACAGATAGCAAGGATACTGAGCTAATGAGACAAGAAACGAAATGAGACCTGGTAATATCAAACGTGATACAACTAAAGAAGGTCACTGGGAATAAATTTATAGAAAGAGAACAATAAGAAGAGAAAAGAAGGGCGCCAACTCAACGATAGTTGAGATTTTGAAGTAACAAATGAATCTGGAGGTAATACTCTGAAATACAAAAATACTAAATATTAATCTTGTTTTGCTATGTTATATACTGGTTAGTAGAACTGAAATAAAACTCAAAATAGCAACAATAAATATATTTATAAACAAATGTATATAGGTATATGTGTATAAACAATTTACATATAATGCAAAGCCAAATAACAGTGGTAGTGGATGGTGTACAGATACAATAGGACCTAATAGCCCCTCAACAAATGAATAGTCACTACCACTGGCCAAATAAAATATGAAATATTAGTATACAACAAGAATAGTCCGTAGGGTAGCCAAAGTCTTAAACAAAAAGGTAGTCATTTAAATTTAAATTAGTTCTACTAAAATGAGGTACTAATGACAATATTGTAAAGATATCAAACTTGATAAATCTCTATTACAATTATATTAAATATATATATTACATCCAAAAAATGAGTTGTTCCATACTCATTATATAATATTTAAAAACAAACCACATTAAATTTATGTCCCTCTTAATATCAAATTGTATTATATTAACAAAAATATTATATCCAAAAAAAAGTGAGTTTGGTCAGACTCTCTAAATCCTAATTAAAACCTAATAACACATGAAGTGTCCCTTTTTCCTCCCGAATATTTTATAATTAAATTATCAAAAAAAAATTATCATAAAGGTATTCACCTTATCATATGCATATGATCAGTTAACAGTAAATATAAAGTAATACATAATACAAAAGGTCAAATAGTTAAACGACTTATCTTTACAGCACTATAAGTCCATAGGAAAAACTCCTCTTGGCACGGCTACATCAGTTTATGGCTGTAAAGACAAATCCTGGTCACAAAACCACAACCAGTCACTGGTCTCTGGGTGACAGCAAAATCCACAGGTTACATACACAAGTTGATAACTATCTAATGATTCAGTTACTTGAGTCCTTGAGGGAATATTCTGAAGAGAATATCCTCAAGTGAAGTGAAATTAATATTTTCACGTGACGGAATCTAAAATGATTATTTAATTTAATAAATGTAATTCAATAGGTGTAGCAGCATGGATTGACTGCACCAAAACAAAACATCAAAATATCAGGTATTAGGTTAAGTCAACATCATGTCAAATTTATGAAGTTACTTTCGTAGGCATGGCAAGCTTGCGCCATGAAAAGAACATGCGCAAAATATAGAAGGCTGTCCAATATTTGTCGAACCTTTTTATATTCCACCAAAAAAAGTTAATACAAAATGGGAACCAAAAAAAACTTAATGATAACGACGTGGAATAAAACAGAATTTAAGTTTAACTATATAAAAAAAAATGACCTTCTGTTCTTTGCAAGTAAATCAAGGAAATTTTATATTTAAATTATTTCGGAACTCAAAAATAAATCTCTAAAGAAATACTAAATACAATGATAAATTTGATTATATGATAAGGAGATAATACGTATAAAATGATTTACTTACATGGAGCTCGCAGCACGCCAATAAAAACTTCCTTTTATGTGGAACTCATAAATGAATATTGATTTTATTATTTTACTTATTATTATTAAGATGTGTATTTTATTTATAAATCAATTTATTCTTCCCCAAATTATTTTTCTGCTCCAATTCCGTCACTTTGCAGGTGAACAATTTCACCGGTTGGCGTGGCTGCGAATGAGTTCTGACCAAAACTGATCGTTCGGCTTCTGCATAAAATCGATCTTCCTTTCAAAGCGACTACAGCGCGTGTGGTGAAGGAATGTCGATTTAAAATCGATCGTAGGCGGGTAATAAAAATTTCTAAAGGGGTTAATCAGTAGCGTAAACGCTACAAATGCATGGGAAAAAAGGTCCAGGACGAAGAAGAATATCCTGGCTACATAACCTGCGAAAATTGTTTAACTTAACCACTACCTAATTTTTTAGGTCAGCAATCAACAAAGTCAGAATAGCCATGTTAGTGTCAAACATCCGTAACGGATAGGCACCATAAAAAGAAGAAGTAATTGATTAGCTTTCAGAATTAGTTCTATTTTCCGACAAGTAATTTTTCTAGAAACTTTGGCATAGCAGGGAGTAGGCTAATAGGTCTGTAGGATGTTGTTTGCTCAATAGGTTTTCTGGCTTGGGGACTAGTATAATTTGGGAAATACTTTCACTTTGTCTTCAGTGCTGAAGTTATGTTCAGCGGGATATGGTTATAAGACTTTTTCTTGTGTTTGTTAAAAAATTGGCTTTGTCTTACTTTTTGTGACTAAAAACATTACATTTTGCTCATTTTGTCTTAGACCTAAATATTTTCACATCCTACGTCTCACTCACTCTTTTAAATGTCTTTACAATTCGCTATCATTATTTTTTACTTTGATATACTTTTAAATTGGTTCTATGATTTTATCAATGATTTAGTTCAAGAGTAGTCAATTTAAGCTACCTTTTTACAGGTCTCCCGAGTAGATATCTAGTTCCAATAATAGTTTACGAACAGTATAAGATATACCGACCACATGGTGATCCTTGCCCCAGTACCATAGACGAATTACAACAGGTAATGGAAAGAGTTTATACAGTTAGTGAGGAATACGGCCTGAGCCTCAACTTTAGGACGACAAAGTGGATGCTGATAATCAAGAGGCAACAAGCTGCTTGACAATTACGGATAAGTAACATAATAATTGACCATGTAGAATCTTATGTTTACCTTGGCCCCAACGTGAATGCAAAATGGGAACATGGCACATAAATTAAGGCGAGAATAGAACGAGGTAGAGCATCATTTAGCAATATGAAAAAGCTCCTTATAAGCAAGGATTTGTCTCTTCCCCTAAAACTACGTCTAGTTAAATGCTACATTTTTCCGATCTTACACTATGGTGAGGAGGCCTGGACGCTGACGGAGACGCTCACAAAAAACTAGAAGCATTCGAAATGAGGGTGAACCGACGCATTCTTCGTATATCATGGACCGAACATGTCACCAATATAGAGGTACTCTAAAGAATCGGAAAGGAGAAAGAAATCGTGAATACAATTAAACAAAGAAAGCTTGAATATCTAGGCCACATATTGAGACACGATAAGTACTGTTTGCTGCAATTGATTGCCCAGGGAAAAATAGACAGTAAGCGAGGGCCAGGCAGGACAAGTACTCGTCGCTCCAAAATCTGCGAAAGTGGTTCGGTCACATCGGTCGAACTATTCAGAAGCGCCGCAAACAAGATCAAAATTGCCATGTTAATAGCCAACATTCGCAACGGACAAGGCACTTGAAGAAAAAGACAAAGAAGATAATAGTTTATTCTTAATCATCAACTTTCGATTTGTTATCAAAGTTTATTAGTCGCTAATACTAAAAAAACTCAACCTTGAACTCCACCACAAATTAACCGACCTTTAAATTGTCTTATATAACTTATGGGCAGTTACACGTTAAAGTAACTAAGTATTGACTTAGTTACTTTAGAAACTTAGAAAACGCAATCGTGCCCAAGGATCAATTATTACAAATAATATCAATTTCATTAGAAATATCGGTTTTTATAATGTAATGATTTTTATTATGTTTACTAAAATTAGAGACAATTATCAAGACAGTAAAGACAATTATATCAATAGCAAGTATAAATCTGTGGCAATTTGCCAAAAGTTGATATGTCAAAAATCATGGTTTTCAGCTTTGCGAAACATGATATGTGTTTAAAGTTATACTTTTATTTGCAAAACTTAATACGTCTAAGGATAATATTATTAAAGATTACGTTAAAGACTAAACATGATGAATTAAATTACCTCATTTTAATATTTGCCAAAAGTTGATAAGTCGACATATCAAGTTTTGTCACCATCAGATTTAAAATGTGGACGGATGTTTTATAGACATATCAAGTTTTGGTTACCAGCAGACGATAACATAACCTAATTTTATAGTTGTGCATTTTATCAAATTAAGGTGGTTCTTTGATTGTCTTAAGAAAACTATTAGTAAAAGTATGTCGCGTGGAAAGCTGTTAGTTGATATGGTCATTAGCCAACATGAGATTCGGCGGCTTTAGTAAATATCGAAGAAACAGTATTACATACTGAAAGTGAGGACTTTAAAGAATCAGTAAGAAGTAATATAAGAGGATTGAAAAGGTGTTTAATTGATGCCGAAATTAAAGAAATAAGTTCAACTTCTGGATCCACTGACCATTCTGAAGAATTAGTGTCATATTTGAATAGTGATAATTCAGATGTAGATGAAGATTATATTTCTTCGGACACTTCATCTGACACAAGTGACAATTAGAGGCCAGGTAAATATCAAGCAAAGCCATCTAGAAAGTGAAACAACAGCTACTTCCAGTAATATTACGGATGACATAGTAAGTAATGATACTTTTACAAATAAAAGTAACAATGGCAAAGACCAAATAAATAACTCTAATGTTCAACCTAAAAAATCGAAATATACCAGAGTAGAAATGAAAGAAAAGATATTAGGAGAAGAAGCGCTTACTAGTTGCTGTCGCGGTAAATGTCACGAGAAACTCTCCATAGATGAACAAAAATAAATTTTTTATAATTTTCTTAAAAAAGTGCATGACAAAGACCAAGTAATTTCTGAAAGAGTGGAGATTGAGTCAAAGAAGACAAAAAGAAAAGATAAAGGAGAACGAGGAAATAATAAAAACAGACAAATTGTGGTATCCTATAATATCACATATAACGACAAAACGTAAAAGTTTGCGAATACATGTTCCAGAATCTACATGGTATCACAAGGGGAAAAATTGATATTTTGATAAAAAAAAACAAATATCACCTACGGGTTTTATAGAACCTAATGGATCTGGAAAACGCCAACCACATAACGCTCGACCAGATGAAAAAGCTGAAGCTATAAAACACATAGAGTCGTTTCCAAAATATGAGAGTCACTACTTTCGAAGACAGACAAGTCGACTCCATTTAGCTCCCAATCTAAATATTAAACTTATGTACGATCTTTATCTATCAAACAGAACAATGCCTGTATCATATTCATTTTATGCTCTTAAAATTTTTAAAGAACTTGGATATAAACTTAAAAATCCTAGTATTTTGTGATTATCTAGAAAACAAAAAAAGATCCTCTAATAGCGAAGAAATACATGCAGCCATGGATGAAGAGCAGAATAAACACCTTCAACTAGCAGAGATTGCCTATGGTAAAAAAAATTGAGTTCTCCAGAAACAGTAGCAGTAAAATGGTTGTTTTACTATTTGACTTACAACAGAACCTACCAACACCCAGTTTAAGCACAAATGTAGTCTACTATAAAAGATTGCTCAGGACATATAACCTTACCATCAGAAATTGCACTGAAAATATCACTTCATGTTTTATGTGGCATGCGGGGTTGTCAGACCGTGGATCAGATCAAGTTGCTTTTTGTCTTTTTAAATATCTTGACAGCTTAGTTGATACTACAGTTCAAAAAGTTGTTCTATATTAGGATTATTATCCCGGACAAAACAAAAATAACATTGTTGCAGGAGTTTTTATTTGTTTATAGATCAACAGCCATAAATGAAATACAACACAAGTTCTTGAGAGTGGGTCATACTAGAATGGAATGTGATGCCGACCATGCAAGAACTGAACGTTCCAAAAAATTGTCAGTAATTGAAATAATGATACCTCATGACTGGTACTAGTTTGTTAGAACTGTCCGCGGTAAGAAGAAATTTCAGGTTATCGAAATGCAGAGGAAAGATTTTCTAGCGTATTTAAACCTTTTCCAGAATATCTATGTAAAGCGTGATAAAGGTGTGGATATTGAAAATGTGAAATGGCATGGTATAAAAGTTCTACGTCTGGTAAAGAGTTGGGTGTTATAGACATTAAATATGCACATAAAGGTCTTGACGTTTCTACCCTTAATATTAAACGCAGAGGGAAGCAGATGGATCATACATTAAAACCTGTTTATAGTAGACCTAAACCCATAAAACTTCAAAAAAAGGAAGACTTGCCTTTCCTGTTGCAATACCTTGATCCAGTGTACCATCCATTTTATTACGGATTCAAGACTAGTGGGAATGTAAATTATGGCATTTAATGTCTTATTTTTAAATGATAAACATGTCTGTTTTATATAGATTGATAACAGTGAACTATAAAAATAATTTTGCTAGTTGTTATTACTCATTTCAAAGAGATTTATACTGAAGTTTAAATTTAGATATTCAATAAATTGGTAAATTTTACATTATTTTATAAATTGAATTAAAGTAACCATCTTTATGAAATATTAAGTTTTAATTTCAGTATAAATTTCTTCAGTTATTTTGTAATTATGATATTAACGTATTTTATTTACTTCACTTTGACATGATATGTCTATATTTGGCATCTAAGCATCGAGTTAGAATCTATGGAGAGGGTATCACGTGACTAAAAACGACCTAACTTCGGCCATATTAGTATTATTGTTTTGAATCTTCTGACAGATCGTATATGTTTGGTTATATTTGTTGTTTTTCGAATATTTTCAGTTTTATAATAATTTTATAGAAACTGTAATATATTGTGATAGTGCATAATAATGGTTTCTTGTTCTCAACGTAGTTGCAGTAGCAGAAGTAATGTTAATAAAAAATCTTCAGGAATATCGTTCCACAGGTTAGTATACAAATATGTATACATATAATAAAGTAATGGCCCGTACTTCAGAGAATAAATTAATACTATTTGACTGTATTAATTTACCTCTATATATATTATATCGTGTTTTTAGTGTTTACCGCGGGAAAAATAAATCATAGTTTATTAAAAATGTATTGCACTTTTTTAGATTATGATTAAATCTTCTGAATAACTAGTCATATTTGTACAGTAGTTTTATTATTATTGAGTCTGGCCCTGATGTCACCGCCATATTGGTATTATAGTTAGCCACTCCTACCTATGCTGTTTTTAATACATACGTTAATATGCTCATAGCTTCTCCATAGATTCTAACTCGATGCATCTAAGATATTTGCCAAAACATGATATGTTGGTGAAATCATTTTTCACAATGGAATTTTCAAAATTAATGTACACTATTAGTTTAAGAAGCACTTTATTTATTTATATACGAAATTTCATTAAAATCTAATAAAATTTGAGCGAGTAAAAAATAAAAACAAGTTTTCATGAGGTTATATAGTTATAATTTCGCTCTACTGAAAACTTGTTCTATTTGCATTATCAAGTTTTGGCAAATAGCCACAGAAATAATTATAAAACAATTGCAAACAGTTATTTAATATAAATGCATTTTTCTCTAAATATTTTTACTTTTAAGTGACATACCCTGTATATTTCTAAGAGAAGACTATCATATCGGAACACGCCAGTCGAAGATGACATCTCGCGAATTAATTAAAAGAACCCACTACACCACGAACGAATTAATATTTTTCAACACGCACACGCTATTATTATCGATGGGGCAGAGCCGTTAAGATATCTTTATGTATATTTTTGGGATACACACGGAATTTAAATGAATGAAATATTTATGGTAGGCTAAAATATATTTATTTTATGACGACACCTTGATTTCTTTATTGTGCTAAAAACAAAAACTTGCAGGTACACTTTATAAAAGTAGTTCTCAAGTTGATACTAAAGAGAATATATCAATTAACGTAATATAAAATATTTTAATAGTTTACAGATTTCAAGTAGTAAATTATTTTACAATTATTTTATTGACCAGCTTTGTGAAACCCAACTTCACAAACATCATTTGAAAAAAAAACTAATTTCTCTAAATTAGTTCAAATATCTCTAAGGGATAGTTTAAGCAGTCTAAAAATGAAAAGAGGTAGAGGCATTTAAATTTGATTAATGCCAGCTGATGATTGCAGCCAGTGAAGAAATGAACGAGGTGATCGACTAATACAGTTTTGCCAGGAGAAAAACTTAATTATCACTATTCCTTGGTTTAAGTTACCATTAAGAAGATTTTGCTCTTGGAGGCCAGCACAGGACAGGACTGGGTACATCGTTATAAATCAGATAGACTTCATAACAAATAACAAACAATTCCGTAACGCAATAATATCAGCCAAAACATATCCTGGAGCTGATATAAACTTTGATCATAATTCTCTTGTAGCCCAACTACGAGTTAGACTAAAACCCTTAATCCAGAAACACAATAACAAAAGATTAGATATGGATCAACTTAGGAATCCCGAGATAAAAGTCAAGCTTATAAATAGCATTAGTAGTAATGTTGTTTTAACAACCACTACTGATGATATTGAAAGAGACTGTCTCAACTTAAGGGATGCGATACTACGTGACTGACGTCACGTGACGTGACGTGACTACGAGCGGAAAAAGAAGTACGAAAGGATGACAGATGAAATATTGCACCTTATGGACAAAAGGAGGGAAAACAAGAATAATCCCTAATAATACTAGATAGAACTGTCAGCAGGAAGATAAAAGAATCCAAAAAGAAATGGTTACAAAAAAAATATCAAGTGATAGACGAGCTAGAACGAAGACACGATAGTTTTAATATGCATAAAAAAATCAAGAAGTTTACTTAGACTTACAAGAAAAAACACTTTGGTAGGTTAATAGATGAGAACAACAAAATTATTGTAGATAAAAATGAACAGTTACAGACTTGGGTAAATTACATAAAAGATTTGTTTACTGATTATCGTCATATTCCTACGAACACTCTTGATTTGAATGGACCAAAAACATTGAAAAGCAAGGTAATAAAAGCTATCGATCAAACGAAATATGGGAAAGCAAGAGGATGTGATGAATTATCAGTCGAATTTTTAAAAGTTATTAACGAATGTAGTGTGTGTGTTTTTAAAACCTGAATGTAGTATTGGAACTGTTTAATCAGATATACGATACTGGTCAAATTCCATCGGACTGGTCGAAATCTACATTTGTGTCCCTTTCCAAAAAATTGAATAAGACGTGTAGTGAATATCGACTTAGTTTAAAGAGTCACACCCTTAAAATATTCTTGCGTATTATCCATTCGAGAATACAAGCAAAATTAGAACACAGCATAAGTAAAACACAGGTTGGTTTTAGATGCGGCTTTGGAACTCGAGAGCACCTCTTCGCAATACAAGTCTTTATTTAAAAATGCCTGGATCAACAGAAAGATGTTTACGCCTGTTTTATCAACTATGAGAAAGCATTCGATACTATCAAACATGACAAACTCGTTATAATAATTAAAGAGTTAAACTTACTAATAATTTGCCAAGTTCGTATACCCAAATTAACGGAACTCCCTAAGGACCAACACTTAGTGTAACACTTTTCTTGATTGCAATGAATAAAGTTGTTGATAACATTATTACTCCTGTCCAAATTGGTTTATATGCAGATGACTTTGTTCTTTAAGTAAGCAATAAAAATAGCCAAATAGCTGTTAGTATTCTGCAAGAGTCCATCAAAGCTTTAGAAAAGTGGTCAGAGAGAACGGTCTTCGTTTTTCTACAAACAAAACAAAAGCAATATGTTTTTCAAGAAACAAACAAACAATTTGGCCAAAATTAACACTTTACAATCAAAATTTGCAGTATGTAGAAGAACATCGATTTTTGGGAATGGTATTAGATTTAAAACTCACTTGGAAAACCCACATTCAACAACTTAAAAAATCTTGCATGCAAAATATGAACATTCTAAAAGTATTAGCCAATCATAATTGGGGAGCAGATACCTCACAGTTACTTAACCCATTTTCTACCAGAATATCAATAAATATATTTTTTCATAAATATAACTGCAGATGACAATGGAATGAAACTAAATAAACGTAAAAATATGTTTTTATTAATTTTTTGTTATAAACATAAGAAAAAAACGCTGTGACCATATGGTCACACAGGGAGGTTACCTATATATACATTATGTATTTACTACTGTGTATGAAAAATTTCAAAACACTCAATGCAAAGTCCTAAATTACATTTTTTACATTGTGTACTTATCACAGAAAAACATCCTTCTCCTGCACACCTACGTCTGTTACCGTTAGGAACTGGAACAACAAGATGGTCAATTTTGTCATATCGTAGATTGTCGGGCACTCTATTCATGGACAGACTATTCTTGCTGACTGAAGGCTTACCAGGACGTCTAGGCGGTACTCCATATTTCCGCATATACATCTGTGCAATTTCTCGGCGGAAAACTATATTTGGTGTTTTTTTTTCTTTCCTTTGAGGACTTCTTATAAAGCACCCACGCGTTATGTAGGCATACGTCAACAAGCCAAGTAAAAAGAGGCCAATACCACTTTTTACTTCTGATGCCAATTCTGTATCGTGCCACATCTTCATCCATTCTATCCGTGCCACCCATGAATGTATTATATTTTGCAATAATCAAAGGCCTTTGTACTTTAATAATTTTCTTCTATTTCTTAGAGTATCTCTTGATGTAACTTTGAGGATTGATACCGTAGCAAGTTGATGCAGCGGTAACTACAGCATTATCCATCCACTTGACCAATATAAATCCGTCATTTTTAGATATAATATAATCAACAGAACTTCTAGTTTTAGTAGCCATTACTTTGTTATCCGGCAAAGGGCAACACTTAGGAACTCTATTTTGTCTTATTGTTCCAGTACAGTCATATCCCCTTAGTTTTAATTCTGCAAGCAAATTGAAACTCGTAAATAGATTATCGGTATAAATATGGTAATTTGACATCTTATTTGGTAGATCGTCAAGCATTTGAAGTAAAGGAGCTGTTGCACTTCCAAATTTTTCTACATAACTGTTATCAGTTGAAATCTGTTTACCTTGATATAACTGAAAATGAATCAAATAACTGTCTTCAGAATTCCAACACCAAGCTTTATAGCCAAAGCGTATTGGCTTACCTTTGATAAACTGTTTACAGCTATGTTTCCCAAAATACTTGATCATTGATTCATCATAATTCATGTGCTGGGTTGGTTGAAAGTACTTAAGACATTTCATTTGCACCTTTTCTATAATGGGGCGTAGTTTCCACATTTTATCAGTCCTTTCAATTTTGCTGTTATCGGCAAAATGAATACATTTCATGATTTGTTCAAATCTATTCCTGCGCATAGAATTTTTCACCATATGTACTGCCATGTCATCCTGTTGATCCCAATAATATGTTCTGCCCGGTAAGGGATGGTAGCCGGATAAAATTAAAATTCCGAAAAAACATTTTAATTCATCAATGGACAGATTTGGATCTGGAAAATTCTTGAAAGCAGCATATTTTTTTGTTTCTTGTAAAATATGTTCAAACATATCGTTGTCAAAAAATAGTTCGAATAGTTGTAATGGACTCATGTCATAAAATTCATAACTTTCAGATTTATTCTCGTTTTTAAATTTTTTATTATGTATCAAATCAAATTTTTTAGTTTTTCCCTCGTTTATCTGACTCATCTGTTCATCAGATTTTGTTGTCTTTATTTCATCCACAGAGTCTTCCTCTCCTTGTTCCATATTTTCGTTACGATTTATTCGAATTTCAGCTGGCGCTAATATCTGTCTATGAGACAAATTGTCAACTAAACCACCATCGTCTTCGTCCCCGGAATCTTCATCCGTATCCTCATGAACATCTGGAGGACAAATAAACACCGATGTTTCATCATTTTCTATATTTTCGTCATCATATAACATGGTCAATGCTGCTTGTAATGTAAAACCACGTCTAAAAAGAAAAAACCTATTAATTATCACATATTATCCCTGTGTGACGTTATGGTCACAAACAAATATTAGAAGCTCTACCGCATTTGATACAATACTTTTGTGATAAATTATATAAACATGTCTTAAACACATGTCTCTAGATCCTATTTGGTTAAAAATATTTTTGTTTTCTTTAAAAATAAGATTAAAAAATATTACTTACTCAAAGCGAACGTCCATTTTGATGCTTTCTCGTTGTAACACCAACAAACATCAACTATAACACGACTTTGCCAGCGAATCGATCAGGTACCGAGTATGTCATTCGTTACATAGATATCTCTAGTACGCGTGGTCGTATTACTAGTTGCATATATCGCTGTATGTGTTAAATATTGTATATTTAAAAGGGGCCATTTAGTGTGACCATACGGTTACGCTAGCAGAAAACTGGTTAATATATATAAAACACAGATTCGTAGCAAGCTAGATTATGGATCAATAGTCTACAGTTCAGCTAAAGATAGTTTACTAAAGCAATTGGACATCATACAAAATACCGCTTTAAGGCTTGCACTTGGAGCCTACAGAACCAGTCCAGTAGAAAGTCTTTATGTAGAAGCTAACGAACCACCACTTTCAATTAGAAGACACAGACTAAGCCTACAATATGCAGCTAAAATTGGAGCCAACTGTAATAACCCTGCTTATTCCCAAATATTTTCTGACAATTTTCATTTAATTTTTGAACAAAAACCGTTTCTTTCTTCATCATTTAGTAAAAAAATTACAGGTTTCAATTTCCCGAAAGTTATTCCCAATGAAATAAACTACCCTCCTCCTTGGACCATAAAACTCCCCATATGTAATACAAATCTTCTACGGTATCCTAAATCTGATACTTCATCACATATAATTCTACAACGGTTTCAAGCGATTAAAGACAAGTACAAAAGATATTACCAAATATATACAGATGCGTCAAAAACTTCTGAAATGAAAACGGTAGGCGCAGCTTTCGTTGACGAAACAATTAAACATCAGTTCCAGCTACCTAAGAAGTACTCCATATATTCCGCCGAATTGTATGCCATATCTAAAGCCCTACAACATATATCAAACCAGCCCAAATTGGAAGCAGTCATTTTCACAGATTCTTTAAGTGCAATACAAGAAATATTAAGGGTTTACCCAAACCACCCAATACTATGCCAAATTAAAATTAATCTCGAAGAACTTTACAGTAAAAATAAAAGGGTAGAATTTGTTTGGATTCCATCTCATGTAGGCATAATAGGTAATGAAAAAGCTGATCGGGAAGCTAAAGAAGCCTGCTATACGAATAAACAAGATAAAGAGCTCCCAGAAATCCCTATTTCCGACACTAAAGCACCATCAAAGAATTTTCAATGAGAAGATGGCTCGAGAGATGGAAAAAACTTGACGACAACAAACTAAAACGCATCAACCCAAATTTGTCACCAAAAGGGATAATGCCACAAAACGACGAGATCAAGTCATACAACATTGCTTAAGAATAGGACATACCAGGTTAACCCACCAGTACCTAATGAAGAAAGAACAACAAAAACTGTGCTATGTTTGTGATATTCCTCTGACAATCGAACACATTATTGTTAGTTGTCCACTCTATCACCTGGAACGACTTCAAAGTGATTTACCAAGTGATCTGAAATGTGCTCTGAACTATAGTAACTATGATAAAGTGTCTAAGTTTCTAAAACTAACTAAATTGTACAATCTAATATAAAAAATAGACTTAAGTTATCAATTGTAAATGGTAGTTATAAGCAAAGATCTAATTTCATGTACAACTCTTTCCCGCCAATAACCATTCATGGTTGACGCGGTTTACTTAATAAAAAAAAAATGACAAGCTCGTAGAATTACATCTTACAGGACTTGACACTAAGGAATCCAAATTATAAAAAATCTATATTGGAATCACACAGTTCAAATGAAGAATGGACATATGATTAGTGAAAACGTAACCATTTCGAGAGGGGTTAGACTGGGCTGTATTCTTTCGCCACTGCTCTTCAACCTGTACACGAAACAAATATTTGTAGAGGCACTGGAAGAGTACAACGAGGGCATTAAGAAAAATGGCGTACCAATAAGTAATTCTCGATATGCAGATGATACTGTTATACTGGCCGATAACATCGAAGATTCACAGAGGATGCTAAATAGAGTAAATATAACTGGCAACCGATTTGGACTGAAGATCAATAGAAAGAAAACTTAATTTATGGTAATAAATAAAAGAACATTCAACATATCGATCTGTATATTGAAGCCGAACGTATTAAAAGAGTACACCAATTTAAATATCTGGGATATACATTAAAGTATAAGTGGGACCCAGACGTAGAGATTAAGATCCGAATTGAAATAGCAAGATCCAAACTCATCAAAAATAGAAAGCTTTTAAGTAACCGCAACCTAAGCGTTAACCTCCGATGGCGCACCACGAAATGTTACGTCCTCTCTACGCTACTTTACGGAGTAGAAGGGTGGATGTTAACACCAGCAACTATAAAGAAGTTAGCGGCTCTAGAAATGTGGCTGTTTCGACGCATATTGAGAATACCTTGGACGGACAGAGTGACCAACACAGAGGTATTAAGACGAATGGGTAAAGAGGTGGAATTGTTAGCAACTGTTTAAAAGAGGAAAGCGTCGTACCTGGGCCATGTGTTTCGTAATGATAAGTACAGTCTGATATAGATTATCGTGGAAGGCAAGATTGAAAATAGAAGAGGTTTGGGCAGAAGGAAGAAATCCTGGCTGATAAACTTGAGAGAATGGTTTCAAATACCAGAAGCTGCGAACATAATACATGCATTACAAAACAAAGAAACCTATCGTTTGATGGTCGCCAACCTTCGGTAGAAGACGGCACATAAAGAAGATGATTTCATCCAACATTTATCTGTATAAAGTTAATCACCCTAGTTTTAAGTTCTTTTTTGAATAACATTTTAATAAATCCTTACCGGAAAAGACTATAATGAGAAAACAAACTATGGAAAAATGCTATGATAAATGTATTTTTAAAATTAAGCGAGAGTAAGGGGACAATTTTTTGTATATTATCGTGAA
Source organism: Diabrotica balteata (assembly GCA_918026665.1). NCBI lineage: Eukaryota > Metazoa > Arthropoda > Insecta > Coleoptera > Chrysomelidae > Diabrotica > Diabrotica balteata. The sequence goes on from CAKJVB030000036.1 coordinate 158,771, forward strand.
TGAAATGATAAATATGCAAGCGACAGGTATATTTTATAATGGAAATTTTGAACGAAAAGTTTTCGGGAAACATTATTTAGTTGCCAATAAATAATTGAAAAATATTCTTCTTCTTGTAGTGCCAATTTGTTTCGGATGTTGGCGACCATCATGGCAATCTGTATTTTGCAAACTACAGCTCTGAAAAGATTTGTGCTTATTTTGTTGAACCACGTACATAGATTTTTCAGCCAGGAAATTCTGAGCCTTCTTTTTCCTCGTCTTCCTTTTTTTTTCGTTGTCTTAAAAAAAAGAAAAATAATAAAAAATTAACATACAAATTAACTGTAAATAGATTTATATAAGATAGTTTACCTAACCACTTTTTGCTCTATAACAGGTAATAAGACAGTTTCAATACTTTCAAATTTGATATAGTAAAGTTTTTTGGTTTTGAAAGCTCTAGCTCTAGCTCTAGCATACGCATTTAGAGATAACTTTGTGATCACACATGATCACGCTGGCACATGCGCATTGGTAAGTTGGGAAGCAGTTTAAGCTTTGGAAATAATAAATACCTGGTTGCATATAGTTATGGGTCGAATGAAATAAGGATTGGCGCGCATATTAAACCCAAGCTAGTCCCAGCACATTCCAAGAACAATAATTGTGTGTTTTACTGGTTGTGTAATATAAATATAAGGGCTTCTCACGTTTTAATTAATACAACGCAAGTGATCATCGTATGATGACCTAGATCATGGTTATCTGGTGCATCTAGCTAGATATCTAACGAGGTTCTGACGTCCGAGTCTTGGCCAGGATAAGCAATTCACCATTAACTGGCCAACGGCTTCGGGCAGATGAGCTGGTAAGTGAAAGGACAGTCTGTTATCCTAAGATTGCGAAATTGGTCTCGAAGGTGGAAAAACCAAGAAAGTGGTCAACAGCATCAGAATGCAGAAGGCAACGAATAACCACAACATTAAGAGTCCCTAATGGCTCCTCTAGTAAAGCAATTATGACAAATACAACTAAAGTGGAAACAGCTATTAATTATGGACTACGGAAGAAGATTCGACAGGGGAGGTGATCACCTCTAAATCGCAGGGTCTCCCAGATCGTGACCCACAGAAAACTCTATGACAAAACTGGAAAACGGTCTCTCAAAACATCACAGCTGACATCTATACATTTCTGAAATAATACCTGCCTACTAAATAAACCTTTTCTCATATCAACGGCGTTCACAAATTCAAAATAATTGGACGCAATTTTTTCCTTCCATTTTCGGTAAATTCTTTTGAGGATAACTTTTAAAAACAGCTTCAGTAGATAGCTCATTAGGCTTATGGTCATATAATCTACAAAATAAAATTCCGAATTGAGCCAATATAATGGTATTTTTTCTGTTTTCTATATTTCATTAAATATTTTAGTTAATATTTTTATTTGTTCTTCATCTAAGAGCTTTAGCAACTCCGCAGGAATACCACGATAAACGCTTCGTTCAAACCGCTTCGTTCAAACCAGCTTGTATTATTGGCCTTAAAAAAGCCCAAAAATTGTGTACACTAAAAAATATTAGAAGGTGTGTCAATCAATAGATCAGATCTTATAATTTTTATCTACGATCTTAGAATCTCAGAGCCTCTTAGAATACAATAGCATATACTTAGAAAACGATACCTACGGACCTAAGACCCTTACTGCAAACATAAGCATGGTTCAAAAACAATATATTAATATCTCTAAACTGAAAGGTTTATAAACAATATATGCTACCAGTATTTTTTCTGTTGTTAAAGCTTTAACTCTTATTGAATAAACCTGTGATGGCACATATGAATCGGAACTAGGCGAGATACGTTTCAAAAATAAATGACGCTAGCTACTAGGTGTAGTAAACGCATAATAAAGTTGTCTACTATATGGAGATTGTCTACTATATTTAAGCATATACTTAATTACTTATTTAAGCAGAATATAAGCATATATTAAGTGGATTACAACACACCACATTTACATGGCACAAGATTAATATTATTTCATAGTTTTCTAATAAACCAATAACATAAAAAAAGAACAAGAAGATAAGAGAACAAGAAGATAAAAGAAACATTTTACCTATTTAATGGCTTAACAAACGACAATGTTAACTAATATTCTGAAACTAGTCACCATATTTATCTTTTTTCTTTATATAAATTAATTCTTTTCTGCATTTGCATTATAAAGATATTTTTTATCTGATTTAAAAACACGAATATTTATTTATTGTCGTAATAAAGTATTTAACTTTCGTGTTGCAAATTTTTCGTTAACAATTCTAAAAGAAGTCAGCGAAGATCGTCAAAATTATAACGCAGCAGTCTCGCAAGTGTCTAAAGGCTGTAAATCAGACCAAAAGCAGAAAATAATGTTCAAGGGGCATGCAACTTCGACTTCGACTGAATGCATGCAACGAGAAAGATTCTCAAAAGAAATAAACTCCATTCGACAGTTTCGTTTAGTCTGGCTTCGATTGTGGCCGTACAGTCAGATCTGTAAAGTAATTTTATCCTCTCAAATAAACCCGAGTAGAAAGTATTTTATAAAATAGCATTTTTTTCTTGTGATTAAGTTTAATCATATTTTCAACCTGAAAAGATCTGGTTTAATTTTTAAAACTTTAGACTCATGGATAGCTAGATATGAAGGCACTACCACACAAAAATACATATTGTAATATAATATATATTGTAAACTACATAACTTGTAACTACATAACTTAAAATAAAACTTGAATTGTATAAAAATGAAATTTAATAAAAAGCAAAAATCGAAATTATTTAGTTTATAAGGATATTCTTAGTCTGAAAAATTTAATATATTTCTCAAAATCATGGCCATCGGTATGTGGTCAAATGACAATAACTTTGCCTATTACACTAACTAAAGAAATTTACATATTTCTGGTGACCTCCGTCTGTTGAACCGATAGAAACGTCGGTGCAATGCCACCCCCACGAATGTGCAAAATTTTCGTTTTTTACCTAAGAACACCACTAATAATGTTTCAGTCATTCCTTTACTATACCACATCCAGGCACGTGATTAAAGGTTAGAAGATGGTAGGGAAGAGATATGCACTTTCACGAAAGTCAGTCTGTATTGTTCATTTGCAATGCGTGCATCGCGAAAGTAACACTTTTCTGTTTGTGGCGGTGTGGATTTTGCATTTCTTTTACATTCGTTGTCTTATTTCAATTCAACATTTTTAATTTTATGTGTAAATATAAACGCCCACATATTATGGAAAACATGTCCCACATAATAAATTGATGATGATGATGAACTGCTGATTCGTGAGCATATTATTTCATCCCCAGCTGTTCGGATTTGATCCAAACTTGCAACAGCGCTCCCGAGTCCTACCCCTGGTCAACCTTTGGTACAGACCAAAATTTTACTCTGCAAAAGATTGTACCGTCTTCCTTCTCTTTTACGTTCAACCGCCTGAGAAGACAGTCGGCACTGTGAATCATACGATCACAGACTAACTATTGTAAGTGATAATATTTCTAATATAAAGCAGAGAGCAAATAAATGGTAAATGTAATATCCATTGAATAATTTTAAAGTATACTGGTAATAATTAAAAATACATTTCTATTGAGTAAGAAGTACTTATTTAAATACACACAACAAAAGAGCCACCGCTTAATGGAAATACACCAAAGTTGACGGATAATCCGAAGTAATTTAACCTTATTACTTGTACTCGGCCGATATATTTATTCGGCTACACTTGGACGGTGCATAGGAACCCTGCCCCTTTCACCAAAAGTGAACTTTCATTATTGTAAGAGATATTTGGACTCCTTATTAAAAGTCTCTATTATGCATAAATTGTACAAATCAAAGTGCTCAGAATAAAATGCCCATCCGGTTTCTTTCGAAAAGTATCAAGGAGTGTTAAAAACTTGGGGTTCCATAAAACCAAAAACTCTTGAGCCTCGAGACGAAGACGAAGACAAAAAATCGCAACGAATAATTCAGAGGTATTATCATTCTTTGACCTTGACGCAGTGCTTACGACTGCAAAAAGTCGAACAGGACAAATATTTTACCTACGAAAATTGGCTATTTATAACCTGACTGTCTAAAACTTAGAAAATCGGGACGGAACCTGGATGAAACTTAAGGAAAAAGGGGGTCAAACGAGATAGTTACATATATTTACATTACATTATTAACCATATATTTATATTACATTAAACGTACATTTAAATTACATTATTAGGTATGTATGGAAGCGGCGGGCAACAAAAAAATTTATGTTTTGCTGCTATGTGCTTAAAACTTCTTATGGATCACACTAACTTAAAAACTATTGATCACAAGTTTTTTGAATTAGAACATACTGAGATAGAGTGTGATTTATTCTACTTGAAAATCGAACAAAAATCAAATGGTTTGTTGCGATCTTTAATGTCATATCCTTTATAATACAGAACTATAAAGTGAACAAAATTCCCTGGCAACAAATTTGCTGGTTACGATTCGTTAAAACCAATACCGTGGTGACAATGTCTTATAAAAATATTTTGTAGATGAATTTCAACAAGAAAACAGCATGAAAAGCCGTAGGCGGCCTATAAATGTTGACTTAAACTGTAACGGGTAACTCTTTCGAGACGACAGACTCAGTAAAACATAGGTTAAAATAAAAATATGTCTAATAATGTAATGTATGTACAATAAAAATAAAAATAAAATAAATTCTCCGCCGTATAAAATAAGAATAAAACGAATTCTACGTCTCGTCTGGATTCCTCGATAAGAAAAAGGTACTATTAATAACAACAAATCAATTATGAGAATTCGATCGCACGCAGAATTATACTCGCTTCCGTTTCAATACAGCGGAAGCTCCGATCACACTCGCACGCAAAAATACACGGCTGTGCAGGCCCACGGCGATTGTTCATTACACAATGCCGACGGATTCTGCTTAGTTAAGGACAGAGTCTGATCCTCACTGCGGAAATCTCTCTTTCCGGGTTGTCTCGCAGGTTCAGTACACTCGCGAGTCGGGAGCCTAGAGCGCTAGCCAAACACTGACTAAATTCGCTACACACATGCCTTAAATCGCCGCTCTGAATCCCACTCACCATCTCGCTGAAGAGGTGGGTTACCCAACCTTGACACTCCCAGGGTTCAAACTGTTGAACGGTGAGGACATCGTTACACCCCTTTCTCTTTGGAAAAAAAAGTAACACACCTCTTTTTTTTGTATATGGCGTCTACAGCCTTGTAATGCTATCTATCCCCCTCGGTATCTTTATTACAATCTTCCTCCCGTTGTTACAGCACAATCTGTATCTTTTGCACACAGCACAGGTGTTGTGGGACGATATCTACCAGATCGGCGTGTTTCCCGGGTTCTGGTTCGCCTGGAGTGGACGCGGATTGGGCTTCAGGTCGTGTTATCGTATTGGATACGCTTTTTTTCTTTGGTGGTCTCTCTGGCGTTCCCAGAGGGGTCATCTGTTCTGGTATTTCTAATATGTCTTCCATGTTAGATGTGGATGAACTGAATTTTGCTTGCTAGCATTGCTCTTTAAATACCGTTTGGTTGTGGTGGGGATTCGATTTCTGTAATGATATTTTCCCCCACTCAAGGTTTTAAATCTTTTACATGTGCCAGCATCTGATTGCGGCTATTACTATCGGTCAATTTCAGTTTTACTATTACTGGTGATATTACTGACGTTACTATGTATAGCCCTGAGTACTTCGGCGCTAGTTTGCTGGTGAAAGCTGCACTAGCCGATGATAGATGGTGTTCATTTTTCATGACTCGTTCGCCTGGATGTGGCCGCCAGTCTCTTCGTCTTAGATCGTAATGTTTCTTTTGGTCCTCGAAAGCGTGTTTCATGTGCATTTTCACCAGTTCTCTTAACGCTTCTTACTTGTTTAAGTTTTATGCATACCCCTGTATATTTTGTTCACTTGTCGCCTCTGTTGTGTCTAATTCTCTTCCGAAATTAAGAAGCGCTGGTGAAAATCCTGTTGAATGGTGTCTTGACGAATTTACGGCGTAGCAGAATTCTAGTATGAATTTGTCCCAGTCTTTATGGTTATCCTCCACGTAAGTGGCTTGTTACAAAACAAAGCTTATGATAAGCAGTTACCAATTACGATTGCTAAATTTAAAGATCTGTAGACAATGTGTAATGAGTTATTAATTCCAAAGAACTATGATAACTTTTATAATTCTGTAACTGCCGATAAAAATATGAGACAATTTTCAATTTTTGAATATATTTTTTGCCGATAAAAATATGAGACAAATTAAATTTTTCTAAAATATGATTTAAGTATTTTACTATGTTATTATTTCTATTTTTCTAGTTTTCAATACTAGAAAGTTCTTTTTGTTTCACTTTTACCATAATAAAAGTTAATATAATTTCACGTATATGCATTTTATAAAAAAATCTACAATGCCTCAACCCCGAATGTAACTATTTTGTAAATGTTAATTTACGGATATTCTTGTAAATCCCTGATAGTATTTCTAAAATATATCTATAACATCTGTTAATAAAAGTAAAAAAGAAATGTCGCATTAAATCCTGAATTTTAGCAACTAATTGAAAGTTTAAATGTCGAATATGTGCTCACACTCATTTTGCACATTCGTGGGTTTGGTATTGCAATGACAACATATCCCTTCATATATTCTGATAAATACACATTTTTGAAATAACTATACTTAATAAAGGGCATGGATATAATAGTTTACAAAAATGTTTAACTAAAAATCTCAAAAAAGTAAAAGAACGAGTAATTGCTTTAATTTATCGTCAATAAAAATAAAACATACATTTCTTAAATGTATGTTTTATTTTTGTAATAAAACATAATGCATAATAAAACGCAAATTAAAATATATAATTAAAATTACAAAAGTCCTAGTTTAGTCCGCCCTCAAAGCATTGACTGCAGACAGAGATAACATTTTTAAAACATAGGGATTTAATACAAATTTTGGAGCTATATTGTTTTTCTTATTTTTTTCCCCAACTTATGGCAACTCTTGCTGTCTATGACGCGTTTTTGTGGGTAGCTTACATATTTGTTGTATTCTTTCTCGGATGGACGTGGTATGTCTTGATCTGCTTGTCCTCTTATCGCATGTTTTTTACTAGACCTCTGGATGACTTTTTTAAAAACCTTTTCTGCGATATGTTATACCTTCGTTTTGATTACAATTGTAAATTTCTGTCACATTGAATACGACGTAAAAGACCACGATCGGTCATCTTCTAGTATTGCGAGCTACACTGTATTTTGATATAAACGGATCTACCATGTCAACTCCTACCTTCGCTTTGTCATAGTTAACACCTTGGCTACGACGTGTACCATCGGTGGTACATACTGTATATTATTTGTAGCCGTCGTGTACCACCAGTGGTATATGGCAATACATTGAGTTCACGTGCTAGAAAATCCACCATTAGTAACCAGATTTAAGTGAAGTTTGCAATATTTAGTCGTCGGCTATATAAAAGGTATAAGTACATCAGTGTACCACCGATGGCGCACTTGGTTATTATTATGGTTAGAACATGACAATAAAAGCGGACACCAAAAATAATAATTATTTTTATTTTCCAATTTAAGAATATTAATATTAAAATAATTCTAAAAAAATAAAAACTTTAGCTTACTAATTAATATGATAACAAATATTAAACATAAAAAACTTAATTAAATTCTTATATTTCTTAAAACTAATTATATGAAACTAAAAAACAATAGCGAAAAAAAATTAGCATAAATTACGTTTTATATTTTTTATTAAAGCATTCTAAACATAAAACGGGGATGTTTGGACAATCCTGACAAAACGTATTGATAGGTTTTTTTTTCTGACATGAGCACTACCAGCAGCTTCCTGCAATTTTTCTTAACAACAGACACACCTTTTGCGGTTGTTAGGTTGTTACGCACTTTTTCCTCGTATTTTGCCAGCTTATGAATAGTCATACTGCTACGAGACTCTTTCATGTGGGTTCTACTGCTTCTATAGTTTCAGAAATATCCAAGAAAACCTCCACAAATACTTTTTTCTACCATTTTAGGCATTTTATTAAACAGGTATAGATATATCAGATATTTGATATGATATATCTACCCCCTTTTTAGGTTTGTTGTATGCAATTACAGCAGGAGGTTTGAGAATGTTCTCTCCTCTTAGATTTTGCTTTTCAGTAGCATGTAGAACAAACGTACATTTATTACAGATGAGATCGACAATATTTTTTACTTTGCCCAATCGATCATTACTGACAACAGGGTTTTCATTATTCGCAAAGTGTAAAAATTTCACAACAGTATATCTTAGTACTCCAGTATAAGAGCATTTTGGGTAGATGATTTATGCCCATAATTATAATTATGCCGATGAGTTTTTTTAGTTCATTACGATTTGTTTCTTTCTACTTCCGGTACATTGAAGAAGGGCGCAGTAAATGGGATCTCAAATATTGCTCCGCAACACGATTTGTCTCTGAAACAATCACATCAAGTACTTACATATATCATAATGTTGTGCCAAATACATCTGGCACAACCTGTCTGAAAATGTCACATGGTTTGGACAGGTTTATATTGTCTACCACGATTATGCATATACAGAATGGCCCAAAAGTCTAGAAATGGCCAATTATCTCGTAAATTGATAGTCATAATTGTACAAAATTTAAGGTCCACCTATTTTGGGATACGGATATTCCAGGTTTGCTATTTGTAACGTTGCCATATTTGTCTTTTCTCTTATACTATTAGTAACTTTGATTTTTCAAATTGATTACCTTGTATATTCAGTCAATATTGAAATTTCCTATTCAATACGAGTTTAATCATATCTAACACTTATGATTTTATATAGTTTGGAAGGCCTTTAATACATAAAACAGAAGTCTGGCAACGCCTAACTGTCTCAATAAATTTTTTAATACCAACTATTTTCAACTACATTAAAACATAACAATTGATAGATTAAAATATTTTTAACATAATGGTTACTTTATAAAGTGTTCAAAATGTGCTCCATTTGTGATTTAACAGCACCCTAATCGATGGTAGAATGCGTCTACCACATTTCTTCAATGCTTGTCTAGAAATTATTCGAGATTCATCGATGACTGAATTTTTTTAGTATCTTCAATTAAAATAATCTTTAGGATTGAAATCAGGTGAACGTGGAGGCCATTCAATTTTACCTCGTCTATCAATCCATTGTCCGGGAAATATCTCATCTAAAGAACGCCGATCATTTACACCAAAATGAGCTCTAGCTTCATCTTGCTGAAAACATAACTGATTAAACATTGTCCCAAATAAGTTTTTTAGGATATACAATTTTATTTGTAAGTAACATTTCGTAACTATCTGACGTTACAATGTCACTTACACTTTTACACAGTGTAAAGGTTGCTTCATCGGAAAAACATATTTTCTTAACGACATTTTCATTCACTTTAATCTACGATCGAAGTTATCTTCACTTAATTCTTGCAATAAATGAATTTTGTATGGTTTAAGTTTATTCTTATGTTATACACGTAAGTCTGAAGAACGACATACATCATATACTTGTGCAAACCTGCGTAAAGATGTATAAACCAGTCGCCTTATAAATAGGAGAATGGTTTGGAAAATTATGATTCAACAAGTTAGCTACTTCACAATAAGATCTTTTCTGTCACCGTACCTTCTCATCATTAGAATAGTAATTCGTTCTTTTGTTAGAGAAGCGATTTATCTTGCAGAACTTTTCGAAACACAGTTACTATCAGTTTTAGTTAATAATGTAAATGGTAAACAAATGACATAATCACAACATTCTACACTTAAATATTAAAATTTAATGAAATCTACATATTTTGCACTATTTTACGTATTTAAGACTTTTCAGACTACATAAAATAATAAGTGTTACATATGGTTGAACTCATATTGAATAGGACATTCGAATAATGACTGAATATACAGGGTAACGAATTTGTAAAACCAAAGTTGTTAATAATATAAGAGAAACAGCAAATCTGGCAACATTGCAAATATCAAATATGGAATCTCCGTGTCCAAAAATAGGTGTACTTCAAATTTGGTACAATTATGACTAGCAATTTACGAGATAATTGGTCGTTTCCAGACATTTTTGCCACTCTGTACATTTCATTCTCTGATTGGGCAGTCACTGCATATACTTCTTCATAGAGACAGAAAAAATGTTATATGTATATATTTTTTTATTGTCAGAAAACAAATTTTGTTACTGATCTATACCCCTACAGTTTTTTGTGACATTGTTTAATTATTCGTAGATCTGTTTAATCAAAATTTTAAAGTTGCAAATTTAAAATGATTTCAAAAAAATTTCAAATTCTTTGAACATTAATAACGCACCTACTCATTTAAGCCAAAAATTCCATAATAAACTTATTATCGAATTATCATTAAGTGGTGTAAATATCTAACATTTATTTAGGAGTCTCGAATATCACCCGTTAGGTAGGTATAATAAAATGAATCATAACCGATTAATTTAAAATTTTAATGAGTTTCTCATCCCGCGTTCCTGTTTAATGAATTATCTTCCAAAATGTCCGTCACTTTCGCTTATAATCCAATAATAACGACGTTACTAAATATCGTTAGGTTGTTGTATGTCTCTGGGCGAATTAAGTATGAATTGTTAACGACATATGTGTATAGTTTCTATGAATGTTTGATCCCTAACAGGCAGAGAATTAGAACAAGGGTTATTCTCGGCTTTGTATTCTCATGAGTATCTTAATCAGTTTCGACTGATTGCGAATAGACAATAACGATTCCATGCTTTCCGAACTAGATGTGGATACAGGGTTTGTATATTAGTTTGTATTGTTGTGAGATTTCTATAGTTCCTACTCTCTGATCGGATGAATATGAGATAGACAGTCAGCCTTTGACGTTTGGCTCAAACCTGCCTTTATGCTTTACAATGTTAGCTTTTGAAATATGTTGTATTTGCGTTCAAGGTTGAATTTTACTGGAAGCAGTTATTTCCGTTTTGGGATTAAGGAAATTCTCATTAATATAAACATTGGGCTTAGTAAACCAAATCATGAAATATTTAAACATAATTGAAAGTTTTGACTGTACACATTAACAAAACTGCATAGAAGTTTTGCGCAATAAGACCAAGAATTTTGTGAAAGATAACCTCTCTTATTAAAGCAGCATTAAGTATGGTAAAAAAATGTTACCTATACTATTCGCCACCTAGAAAGGAAAACCAAATTCTTATTTTCATACCGTGTAAACCCTAATACCAATACTTTCTTAAGAATATCAACACTCCACCACTCAAAAATTAAGGTATTATAATTGTGCATCCTTATTTCTTGTTAGCTATTAACCTTCGGAGTACGGAAAATATTTTACTTACTTAGATTACGATAATGGGTCAAGCGTGACTCATTCTTATTTTATTTATAAGGGTATTTTAAATAGTCAGTATTATTCAAGAGTATCTTTAATTTAATAAAAAACAAAGAAACATAAAAATTATAGTGCTAGATTATTGTATTTATTTCAATTTTTTACGATGGTTCTTCATCATCGTCTTTTTGGCAGCAGTTGCATTTAATTTTTA
>CAKJVB030000037.1:0-169742 GCA_918026665.1 Diabrotica balteata
TTACCTATCCTCTCTGTATTTCAGTTCTCTAATTAGGATTAAACTTGTAGTGAGCTATCAACAAATTGTGAACCGAGTATACATATCGCCTCTTTGCTCCAATAAGGTGTTAAGTTAAAAAGTACAATTTTACATTGAAGTTAAAAAGGAATGCATTTTTAGAGTCCATCTAATATTTACTCTAAGTGTTAACTAATTACGTCTCTGAAAATGTTTGATGGGCCTGATGGTGTAATACATTTAGCAAAAAAATTGCATATTTACGAAAAAGGTGATAATATGTCACACTTTTCCTGCAAAAATGTAATAAGATGAATGTTACAAACTGACTTATCACGTTGTTGATGATATTATTTTTGATATGTTACTGGGTTATACAATAAAGAAACGTCGAAATAAAAGATTTTAGATTTGAGAATATGTTCTTTATTGAAAAAGTGTAACTATAACAACCAATATTAGAATTACAAGGCAAATTTAAAGTGCAATAATTCTTAAATTAAGACTATTTCTTAAAGCTTCTTAATAATGTGTAAAAGTCTAAATTCTAAACGAACTAATGTTATTAAATTACGAAAATGTAACACTTAAAATATTGTCTTTGTCAAAAGAAGCAATAACGCGTGACTTTTAAAACTACAATGATTCATAAAATGGCCTGTGATATCTTGGAATCAGGTTGTTATTAACCAAATCCATGAGATCTGCTTTTTTCTTATCGGGCATACCTGGTTTCGCGCTGTATGCATCTCTCAATTCCAAATTGTTGCTTTTTTTCTTTTTATTAATAACTACAGCTTTCTGAAATTGTTTGTCAGCATATGAATTTTTAAAATATATAGTATCGGGTTCCTTTTTTTTTTAAGTTGAATCGACTTTGAACCTGCTAGTTTTACTGTCTCATTATTTTCATCTTTCAGTTCAGTCAAGAAAAGTTCATTTGATTGCATAAACTCTTGAAGTCAAAAAAATTGGCGAAACATTTCATTAACATGGAAGGACTTGCTTTTCTTCTTTGCAGCCTTTACGGCACCAATAAATGCGTCAGGTATATACATAGTGCCTGATCTTAATGGACGTTTAATTTCTCTCTCAATTTGAGAATGAGCAGAATCTCCCTCGTTTTGGGTATCTCCTTTTATCAAATATTTATGCGTTACTGAGATAATATTTTCAATTGTTTTTATTGCGTATAGATACATACAGATCATAAACTTATTTTTTTGCTGGCCTGCACAATTATCTGAATAGAACACAACGTCCAAATTGTTGAATGTTGCTGAAACTTTCTTAAGGTATTTGTAAACACATGTACCGATTCAAACAATGTTTGTATTTTGAGAACGATTTCCGAAGTGGAAATTGAAACGTTAATAAACGTATTTTAACCATTAATTATGGCATTTTCACATTTTTCTCTGCAAGATGGTTTAAATGTACGTTCTAAAATGGTTTTCTTTGCCTTTAGTATTTGATAAGATTTTCCACTATTTCTCAGTTTCTTTACTACATTTTGTTGCCAAGTATCTTCTTGTCTTAGTCTTTTTTTCTTATTTTATTTGGACTACGATCTGGATTTGTTAACTTCTGTTGAGAGGCGCTTATATATTCTGTATCAGACGGTTCACTTTGTATTGGTATAAGGTTATTAGGTATCATTTCATAGTCTTCCCTAGGTAGCAGATTCACACTTTCACATAAAAGATTGACTTGATTTATTGTACTAACAGATAAATCTTCTTCAGATGACTATGATTCGGAACTGTTTAATCAACTTTTTCTTCTGTTAACATTGAGTCTTCTACGTTTGAAGTTCCATTCTGTATGTTTAGTGTTGTGCCATTATCTAAAAAACGGTACGTCAAATTTAATAATATGTATTATATAATAGAAGATAAGAATAAACAAGAAGATAATACTAATAAAAACCATATACCCAAACGTGTTAGGCATACCCTACCTAACACCGATATTTAAATTTTACACAAGTTTTCGGTCAATCATAGCCAGAATCGGCGATGAATGACAGCCAAACCTATCGTCTAATGGATGCCTAAATACTTCGTAGATAACTAAAACCTACATACCTGTACTAGTCATTAGAACGGGAATGTTCGATTTTTAGGTTGCCTTTGCAAGCTCAAGGATCCCATTAGATCGCGATTTCATCTGAAAAAATAAGTACATACTAGTTATTTATTTTAGTATGAACAATGTAACATTTAAAAGTAATCCTCATAAAAATATTGTTTTTTTCTGGAAGAACGAAACATCACCATGTAATTTGAACTTGTTTTTTGTACTGGGAAAACTTTTATCATATACATCGTGGTATCCTTAGATAACACAAAGCAAAGTTTATATATTTTCAGCAACAGTGTGACACGACGATATATACCAATTCACACTCCACGGACATTTTTCAACAACACTGTTTTAAAATATAATATATGTGAGATATCAGTTACTATAGAAATACACTATAGAATAAAAAAAATAATATTGAATAAATACACACTTTTGCAATCACAATGTAATATCGTCGTGATATCACGTTCTTGTCGAAAAACGAGTGCACCTTCTTCTTCACGTGCAGAGTGACAACTGTCTTCTTGTCTCGTTGTTGAAACAAAGCACTATGAATGTTTGGAAAAGTGTCAAGTAATTTAAATATTTTATTTTTATTGTTACGAATATGACCTTATTTAGTTTTAAATCTTATTTAATCATAATATATTACCTAATTGCAATATGGCTTTAGTTTATTTTTAAATTCTCGAACTCAAATTGGCTGATTAGTTATTGTCAAGTTCTGAGAATTCACTTGTCTGAAATTCAACATGTTTTTGGGAAACATATATCAACCCAAAACACTTCAGATTCCTTAAGAAAACGTATCCGCCTTTGTGTAGCAAGTAAAGAATGTCATTTTAAGTTTAATTTACGGCTATTCACGGAGGTCTCTAAAAACAGTACCCTCTAGTCGATTTGGGGTAATAGATACGTGCGCCTTTGCATATGAATTCATTCTTCAAAAAACTCTCGTCCCGTACGGAAGCAAGCGCCAAGCAGATCACCACAGCAGTGTATCTCACGCCATCTCCAGCCGGACCCAACCATAGACAAAAGGTAAGTGAATCTCATATAGAATTGACAATAAGATATAAAATCTGCCAATTGTTATTTGAATTCATTTTATTTTACATATATTTGCTACAAATATTCGCTATTTTCGCTAATCTTATATACAATCTAATATTGCATTTTTTCGTTATAATTATTTATTCAATACAATTTAACCAGCGATCTCTCAAGTTTAATCACTAAACATTTGGTCACTTCGAGACGGATTTTAACTTTGATTTAAATAATTTCATTGTGTTTCAATTAATTTATTTTAATTAATTATTTGTTTTGTTGCTTTTTATTTTAAATCTGATACAGTCCTTCGCGCTATATTTTTAAATTAAATTTACATAATTAAATTTGGTCATGTTTACGTAGCAATTTTTTTTTAATTTATTTCTAATTTATTTCTACTTTACCATATATAATATCAGTAGTACTTTTATACTTACTACACATTTTAACTTATATTACATACATTTATTCATATATATATATATATATATATATATATATATATATATATATATATATATATATATATATATATATCGCTACCCCAGTTCAAAACAGAAACAACTCAAAATTTTGTTGAAATGAGTTATTTCCGTAAAATTTATGCTAGGATGATAATCTACCTATTTCAAAAGAGAAATAAATCATACATTCATATGCATTCCTTAAAAAGTGTCTATTTCCTTTTTGATTTTATAATCTTTTTTAACAATGTCGGTTCAAAACAGAAATAACGTAGTTGTTTCTGTTTTGAACTGAATGTCACGCGCTGTCTGACATCTGTTAGGAAATAAGTTAAATTATTTCAGTTTTGAACCAGCCTGTGTCACGTTTCTTTTAGGTTATGTCAGTTTGAAAGTAATTGTTAACCTTTATGTTTTTAATTATTTAGAACAATATTAGTTCCGTTATTTTGTGTATTTTCGTAAGTTTTATAAGTATTACAATGTTGCCTATAGGTAGAGGTAAAAGAATGGCATTATTGGCAGTTGGCGAACTAAATAGTAGTGATGAAAATGAACCATTAAACCAAATAGTGGATGAAGTAACTTTTCAGAAAGAGGTAAGCCGGTTAGCTGTAGTAAACTAGTAGCATTCTGTTTTGATAATAGGTACATAAAAAGTTTTTCAAATTGTTTTAGGGTACTACTAAAAACCTTAATACGGATAATATAGTAGTAGAAATTAACGTTGATGGTAATGTTGGATATAATGACCAAAGTAATAATAGCAGTGGCTATCCATCCGTTCTCCTTGCAATACCTGAATTTCCATCGAGAGAAATATTTGTACACGACCAAGTAAGGAATTTGTTCTAAAAAGCGTTAAAAAACATATTCATTATTACATTAACTTTTTTTAGGTACAAAATTGCAATATTATTAAAGAGATAAATGGTAGTGTTACTGTGGAATTAGATAGTAATGAAAATGCGCTTGATTTGTTGATAAACACTCAGGAACCAGCTGCAATTTTTGAAGAAAATATTAATGAAGACTCTGCTGACAAAAGCCAAGAGAAAACCTATTTAAACTTATCAACTTTCTACCCGGTAAGCAAAAAAAAATTAATTGAATATTTTAGTATAATTTAGCTTTTTTATTATTATTTTAGAGAGAAAATGACGATGAGGAAATAAATTCTAGTGTTGGTGATGAAAGCAAAGATAAAGATTATATTGTACCCGACACTTATGGAGCAAATACCAGTTCTAGTGACAATGAAGCTGAGAACTATCACGAAAAAGTTGCTGAAACAGAAGAAATGGTTGAAGAAACTGAACTGAGTGAGAAAATTCTCACAAAAAAAAGATCTAGAAATCCAGACAATTGGGAGAAGAATGTGTTAAAGAAAAAAAGAAATCTAGGAAAAAGTTTCACAACAAAAAAAGGTAAAATAATTGCAGCAAGAAGTGTTCAATCAGCTTGTGGGCCCAAATGCAGATTCAAATGCAGCGAAAAAATTAATAACGAAATACGTCAAGAAATACACAACAGTTTTTGGAAAATGGGCAATATTAATGACCAAAGAGAGTTTATTTTAAGGCACATGTCTGAGTTAAAAACAAAATACCAAAAAAAGCTGCCTGAACGAAAAAGGTCATACAATTTCGTTTATACATTTTCTATCAATGGAAATAAAATCGTAGTTTGTAAGACATTTTTTATGGGTACACTAAACGTTAGTTCAAAAATGATTTTTACCGTTACGAAAAAAAAATCTCAGGATGGATTTCTGGAAAAGGATAAACGTGGCAAACATGGACACATGGGAAGGGCTATTAATCCACAGATAAAAGCCGACATACGTGAACACATAAACTCATTTCCCTTAATAGAATCACATTTCTGTCGTTCAAGAACTGCCAAAAAATATATCGATGGAAGTCTTAACCTGTCCACTATGTACAGATTATATAAAGAACAATGTGAAATACTACAAAAACCTTATGGAAAGTATAACATGTACTCCACAATTTTTTCTACAGAATTCAATATAAGTTTTTTTCAACCAAAAAAGGACCAATGTGCCCTATGTCATAGCTTTAATACCGCTACGGGAGAAGAGAAAGAAAATTTAAAAATGAACTACGAAAATCATCAATTAGAAAAAGAGGCAAGTAGAAAAGAAAAAGCTGAAGATGTGTCAAAAGCTGTTTCCTCGACTGATCAAATAGTTGCGGTTTATGACTTACAGTCTGTATTAAGTGTACCTTGTGGAGAGGTTTCACATTTTTTTTATAAAAGTCGTTTATCTTGTTATAACCTCACCGTGTATGACATTGGACAAAAAAAGGGTTTCTGCTATTTTTGGAACCAGACCATTGCTCAACGAGGTGCAAATGAAATAGGAAGTTGTGTATATTATTTTCTAAAAGAGCAAAATGAGAACCAGGTAAAAGATATTACTTTTTACAGTGATAATTGCAGTGGGCAAAATAAAAATAAATTTATTATTGCAATGTACATGTACTGTGTGCAGTCTATGACAAAAATTGAATCCATTACACACAAATTTTTAATAGCTGGGCATACCCAAAACGAAGGGGACAATATGCATTCCTTAATAGAAAGGGAGAAAAAAAGAAAGCTTAAGGCCAGCCCGATTTATGTGCCTGCTCAATGGAGTACTATAATAGAATTAGCCAAAAAGACCGGCCATCCTTATAAAATTAAAGACATGACGACTGAGGAATTTCTGGACCTAAAAAAACTGACATCCTCTTTGGGAAACAATTATAATATAAACGAACAACTAGAAAAAGTTCTGTGGACTGACATTAAAATTGTTATGGTCAAAAAAAATAACCCTTATATTCTTTTTTACAAGACATCTTATTCTGATGCTGAATACAAATCAATCAATATAAAATTTAAGTCTCCAAGAAATAAATCAGTACCTAGTTTATCTCAACTTTATACCGGACCTATTCTTATTCCATCTAACCTTAAGAAAGGATTACTAGAACTTTGTGAGCTCAAAGCTATTCCTAAGGTACACTGGGATTTCTACAGAAATTTGTTGGAGCAGGAAAATACAAAAAAACACAAAAAAAATATTCCACCAAATAATGATAGTGATTGTGACGAGTGTGAAAAAGTGAAAGATATCTAGTATTTAATTTTAATTATGTTTAAAATTGGAATAAAATGTTTAAGTTATACTATTTTTTATTTCCTAGTTTAGAAACAACATCAATTTTTTTCCATTTTTTATTTCAAAACAGAACTAACATGAAATTTAAAAGATTTGTTTTTTTTTTCTTTTAATTAGGTAGAAAGGAAATAAAAAACACACTTATGATGTAACCATCTACTAAAACCACATTAGAATTGCAAAAAATACTAGTCTTCAAATAATTGGTTATCTCAATAAAACGTGGTCGTAGCTGAGCGATTTTAGTTATTAGCCATTTTCTCAAAAGTAGTTATTTTAAATTGTTTCCGTTTTGAACTTGGGTAACGATATATATATATATATATATATATATATATATATATATATATATATATAATATATATATATATATATATATATATATATATATATATATATATATATATCACTTTTGACACAGGATTTATTAACGTTGTATTACATTTTTTACATTTTTTTTATGCTGATTTTTGTGAATTAGTTTTATTCTACTTTTATCGACACTTCCCTTGTTTGTTCAGAATTGTGTCTGAAACCAGGTAGCGCATTTCTCTTCTTTCAATCTAGGGCATTTCTTGTGTTCGATTTGTTTAATTTTGTTTGCATTGTCCTCTTTTGTCGTGTCTTTTATCTTACAATGTCCAGCAAAATAAACAAAGCCAACTTGGCGCGCCAAACAGCGTATTCTAGATTGAGAGAAGCCCATGAGGCAGGCATTCAAGCATCAAGGGATGATACTGTCAAATCATTATTCTTAGCTAGGGCAGAAGAAATCGAATCTATTTATAAAGAATTTCATACAGCTCACAATCTGATCATCGGATCAATAACCGATGAGGAATTTTCGGAGCAAGATAAGTTTAGGGTGGCCGCTGATCAGGCATACTACGGAGTAAAATCCATAAAGCGTGATTTCTTAATTAGGGATTCGTCTTCTTCTTCAAATATCTCCTCACATTCAAGTGCACAATCTTCAAGGCCTTCAGTTAGACTCCCAAAGCTTAATATACCCACCTTTTCAGGCAATTTTCGAGATTGGCCTAGTTTCTTTGACCTATTTAATAGCTTAACTCATCACAATCACGATTTGTCCGATGTGGAAAAATTCCGTTTTCTTATTACGTCTATTAGTCAAGAACCTTTGGCTCTTATTAAAGGCATTCCCCTGACCGATGCAAATTATCAGATTGCTTATGACATTCTAGGGAAAAGGTATCAGAATAAACGAATTCTTGCTACCCAATATTATAACGATCTTTTCAACGCGTCGGTTATCAAAAATTCTACTTCTTCTAATTTAAGAAATCTCTTAAATACTTTCACGGAAAATGTTGCCGCTTTACGTGTTCTTGATTTCCCGGTTGAGCAATGGGATTTTCTATTATTCAATATGTTGTCGAACAAATTGGACAATAAAACTCGTACAGATTTTGAATTAGAAAACAGTCGAAGCTGTGACATTCCCACTTACAGGCAATTGGTTTCATTTTTAGAAAGACAATGTATAGCTTTGGAGTCGGTTCAGTTTAATTCATTAACCCTTTCTACCCAGTCTCACTCGCGATCATTTTCTCATCAGTCTAATAAAAAAACCGTTCACATCTAGTTTTGTCAGTGCCACCAATCGACCGAAGGTGACTTATCAAGGGGGTAAATGTGTCGTGTGTTCTGGTGTTCACCCTATATATAAATGTTCATCCTTTCTTGCTAAAACGGCGCAAGAACGTATTTCGTTGGCTAAACGCCATAATTTATGCTTGAACTGTTTGGGTGCACATCATTCCGCCGTAAACTGTGCTTCTTCGAGCACATGTAGGGTTTGCCAATCACGACATCACACTTTTCTTCATGTCTATCCAAGTTCCAACGAATCTTGTTTATTCAGTCAACCGCCTCCTCAAATACAATCTTCTAATGAGAACCACAACTCTACATTAGAGACGCCTCAAACCTCTACGTCTAGTTTTGCGCCGACGTCTCTAATAAACGCTAACCTTTCCACACAATCACGTTTAACATTCTCGTCGGTATTATTATCAACATGTTTGATACATATCAAAGATGTCTACGGTGATTTTCAGAAAATTCGTATCTTACTGGATACAGGCTCGATGGCTAATTTTATTTCAGACAGTTGTTTTCGGCGCTTAGGTCTTTCCCGTAATAACTTATCAATCCCAGTGGAAGGTCTAAACGGAATGTCGACGTGTACCACTCAGGGTACCACGTTCTGTCATATTAAACCATGTGATCGTGACGGCCCGATCTTCTCGTTGGACGCAATAATTGTGAAAAAGGTGTGTTCAAATCAACCTAAGGTATTTATCAATCCTCACGATCTTACTCATATTCGTGATCTGAAATTAGCAGATCACACATTCTATCAACCAGGTCCGATAGACATGCTGATAGGGGCTGAATTAGTTCCTCTCTTTTTAAAGTCGGGTCGAATTCTTGGCGAACCAAACCAACCTGTCGCTTTAGAAACCATTTTCGGTTATGTCCTACAAGGGCGAGTCTCTACGGCCCTTTCAAATTGTAATTTTACCTCTTTACATACGTCTATGGATACAAACATAGATAGTCTTTTACAAAAATTTTGGGAAGTCGAAAATATATCTAAACCTGCCATTTTGTCCCAGGACGATCAAGTTTGTGAGAATATTTACAAGGCATTTACTTTCCGAGAGTCAACAGGCAGATTTTCTGTTCCTCTACCGTTTCGACAACCCAATCCTGTCTTTTGCGATACTTATTCTCAAGCATATCGTCGTTTTTGCGTATTAGAGAATCGTTTTAAGAAAATTCCGGATCTCAAAGAGAAATATGTTGAGTTTATGAATGACTATATTACTTCGAAACATATGGTCCCGGTTCCTGAATCTGATTTTAAATCACCTACCTCGTATTATTTTGCTCATCACGCAGTTTTCAAAAAACAAATTGTTAATTCATCTCTTGTTTCCAAAATTCGTGTTGTCTTCGACGCCAGTCTACGTGACGTTCGAGGTGTGTCTCTCAATGATACCCTATATACAGGTCCTAAACTTCAAAAGGACATCTCTTCGCTTTTACTCAATTTTCGATATTTTCGTTACTGCTTCACATGCGATATAAAGCAAATGTATCGACAAATTAACGTAAACAAAGAATTTTGGAATTATCAAAGAATTCTCTGGAGGTCGGATTCTTCTAAACCTCTTCAAGAGTACTCTTTACGTACTGTTACTTACGGTGTTTCTTCTTCACCTTATCTCGCATTAAAAACTTTACAAGAGTTAGCTGAGTCGGCAGAGTTTCGTTTCCCTAATGCTTCACAAGCTTTAATGCGACATTTTTATATTGACGATGGTCTATTAGGAAGTGATTCTCTGTCATCTACCCGCTCTCTACAGTTAGAGCTCATTCAACTTTTAAAGCTTGGTGGTTTTGAGCTAGGCAAATGGGCCAGCAACCATCCCAGTCTACTCCAAGATTTTGGTTCTGATATTCTGACATCTTGTTCGTTTGACAAAGAGGAACCTTCCGTTATTAAGGTGCTAGGCCTGAAATGGGACCCTTCGACTGACGTCTTTTCTTATTCTTACTGTCCCCTTGACAAAACTTGTACAAAGCGGGCTATTCTTTCGGAAATCAGTCGTATTTTTGATCCTCTTGGTTTCATCTCGCCGTGTCTTTTAAAGGTCAAACGTCTGCTGCAACAGTTGTGGCAATCCAATGTATCTTGGGATGATGAACCACCTGAACAAATACAACACGTATGGCATCAGTTTAAAATCGAGTTACCTGACCTTGCGAACATTCAAATCCCTCGACACTTCGGCTTTAATAAATCTTCTAAAGTCGAGATTCATGGATTCTGCGATGCTTCAAAATTAGGATACGCCAGCGTTGTATATTTCCGATTTAATACTTCTGACACATTTGAGACTGTACTTGTGTGTGCTAAATGTCGAGTGTCTCCTCTGAAGACACAATCTATTGCAAGATTGGAACTGTTGGCAGCTGTATTGCTGGCGGATCTAGTCGCCTTCATTAAAGAGTCGTTTAAGCATATCTTTTCTTTTTCCGATATTCATGTTTGGTCGGATTCCACGATTGCTCTTACCTGGATTAATTCTTCTCCGCATAAATGGAAAACCTTTATTGCCAATCGGGTAAGGCACATACAAGAACTTATACCATGTTCTTCTTGGCATTACGTGCCATCTAATCAAAACCCTGCTGATTGTGCTAGTCGGGGTTTGACACCGGCACAACTACTACAATTTTCCCTCTGGTGGCGGGGTCCTGATTTTCTTTCAAAGTCAAGCGAGTGTTGGCCCTCTCAGGTTAATTTTCACACCTCCCATCCCACGGAAATGTTAGAAGAAAAATTGCCCACTGTATTATCATTGATACCGGTCATTTCGGATAATATCATCTCTACTTTACTTTCAAAATTTTCGTCCCTGATAAAAATTCAGAAAGTCATGGTTTACGTCTTAAAATTCGTGGCTAAACTTCAAAGAAAAAACAATGCTGCCTCTTCAGATTCCCTGAACAGTCATTTAGAGATGGAATCTGCGTTACGATACATTGTTAAGCATGTACAAGCTGACGTTTTTTCGGATATTTTTCTCAAAATTCAACAAAATTCGCTGTTACCCAAACCTTTTCGTAAACTCGCACCCTTTATTGATGAATATGGTCTTTTGAGAGTAGGAGGTCGATTACAAAAGTCTAAGTTGTCTTTTGATGTAAAACATCCATTGCTATTACCGAAAACTCATCGTTTGACCGATTTAATCATCGAGTGGACTCATCAAACTCATCTGCACCCTGGTTTAAAGGCTATGCATTATTTATTACTTCAGCGCTTTTGGATTCTGTCTCCGAAAAGTGCCATTCATCGCTGTTTGTCGAAGTGCATTCGTTGTTTTAGATGCCGACCTAAATCTTACAACCCCTTTATGGCAAACTTGCCAACTGTCCGAGTTACTCCGTTACGTGCTTTCCTGTCTGTTTGTGTGGATTTTGCAGGACCATTCTCGTTATTAATGTCCAAACATAGAGGTGCAAAAACCTACAAAGGATATGTTTGTGTATTCGTGTGTACGAGTACAAAAGCCATTCATCTGGAAGTAACTTCAAATCTTAGTTCTGAGTCCTTTTTGGCTGCCTTTCGTAGATTTGTATCTCGACGCGGTAAGTGCCTAACTATTAGGAGTGATCAAGGTACCAATTTTAAGGGAGCCAGCAACGAAATCATAAAACTAGCTCGATCTGCTGCTGAGACTCTTTCTATTACCTGGGATTTTAATCCGCCCGGTGCCCCTCATTTTAATGGGTTAGCCGAAGCTGGCGTCAAATCATTCAAGAACCATATGTATCGTGTTTTGGGTACACAAATTTTGACTTATGAGGAGTTCTATACCCTTATGTTTCAAATCGAGGCAGTTCTTAATTCTCGTCCTTTGTGTGCAGCAAGCTCTGACCCTAATGACTTGCAGGCACTGACTCCTGGTCATTTTTTGATTTTTGAACCCTTAGTGGATTCAATTCCCGATCCAGATCTAAGCGCTTTAAAGATTAACCGTCTAAATCGTTGGCAGTTAATTCAAAGGATAAAGGGGGATTTTTGGAAAAGATGGTCTAAAGAGTATATTCATTCTCTTCAAGAGCGATCTAAATGGCATAGTCCAACCCCATCTCTCGCTAAAGGTTCGCTAGTCCTCATAAAAAATGAACAACAGCCTCCTCTTCGCTGGCAGTTGGCCAGAATCATTGAGTTGCATTATGGCACCGACGGTATTGCACGGGTTGTTACTCTGAGGACAGCTTCAGTTGGCATCCTACAACTTCCGGTGGTCAAGATCTGTCCACTACCTATTTGTTAACAACTATATCTTTCTTCATTTCTATTATTATTATAATTTAGTGTTCGTTTTTATTCTTATTATTGTAGTTGTTTCTTAAAAAACATTCGTTTTGGGGCGGAGAATGTTTGGAAAAGTGTCAAGTAATTTAAATATTTTATTTTTATTGTTACGAATATGACCTTATTTAGTTTTAAATCTTATTTAATCATAATATATTACCTAATTGCAATATGGCTTTAGTTTATTTTTAAATTCTCGAACTCAAATTGGCTGATTAGTTATTGTCAAGTTCTGAGAATTCACTTGTCTGAAATTCAACATGTTTTTGGGAAACATATATCAACCCAAAACACTTCAGATTCCTTAAGAAAACGTATCCGCCTTTGTGTAGCAAGTAAAGAATGTCATTTTAAGTTTAATTTACGGCTATTCACGGAGGTCTCTAAAAACAGTACTCTCTAGTCGATTTGGGGTAATACATACGTGCGCCTTTGCATATGAATTCATTCTTCAAAAAACTCTCGTCCCGTACGGAAGCAAGCGCCAAGCAGATCACCACAGCAGTGTATCTCACGCCATCTCCAGCCGGACCCAACCATAGACAAAAGGTAAGTGAATCTCATATAGAATTGACAATAAGATATAAAATCTGCCAATTGTTATTTGAATTCATTTTATTTTACATATATTTGCTACAAATATTCGCTATTTTCGCTAATCTTATATACAATCTAATATTGCATTTTTTCGTTATAATTATTTATTCAATACAATTTAACCAGCGATCTCTCAAGTTTAATCACTAAACAATGAAGAAAGAGATAGTGTGACATCGCAATCACGATACACCCACAACGGTATGCTACATATAGAACCGTAATTCGGTTCGACGCGCGCATAACGTCACGTGCGAGGGACTCTACGAGATTTGCCATTTAAATGCATTAGTAAATGTGTTGTTTAGACCTTTGGTTACGACTTTCTAGTATTATTATAAAGTATATATTACATTTGTAATATATTAATTGTGTTATTGTGATAGTGTTGTAGTGGAAATAATTTACAATGCCTAGTTGTGCGGTAGCTAAATGTACAAATTATAATCAGTGTACAAAAGGCACAGATATAAAATACTTTCGTTTCCCCAAGACAGATGAACTGAGAAAGCAGTGGATAATCGCATGCCGGAGGGAAGATAAAATAAATTTAAGAAATGGTAAGTTTTCCTTTAAAAAGTGATTTTTAAAAGACTCATCAAAAACAAATAAGTACCTATATCTTTTTATGCAAGATGAAAAATATATTTTTGAAGATATGCTTCTTTCGCAACTTTATTCAAATATTTAATTTACTTTATCAACTTATTTTTTTACTTGCATACAGGCAAAAGTAAACGATAAACTGTTTCTTCTTCTTCATTTTATCTTATTCTTCTATTTTTTTTATCATTTTCATCTCTTTGTATTATTTATTGTCAAATGATAATATCAATCCATTTAATTTATTTTTAGCAATATTATTTTTATTCTCAGCCCTTAATACAATATATCCTCATTTTTATATTCAGTTCCAGCATAGCTTCTGTCTGCTGTCCCTCGACTGCCACATTTAAATTTTTTAAAATTGTCTATTATTGTTAGAAATCGATTTTATAACTACCATTATTCAGTACTTTAATTTTTTTGCAGCAACGATTTGCTCAATACATTTTGAAGAAACCAAAATGTTTTGTTATTGTCCAAAGAATGCTCGTCCCTTAAAAGCTGATGCTATACCAACATTAAATTTACCTGGAAGTTCATTTAATATTTCTTAAAAGAGAAAATTAAAAGAAAGAACATTACGAATTGTAAAGAGAAGCCGTATAGAACAAGTGGAAAGTATCATAAATACAGTGGCCAGTACTTCACACCCATTAGAGATTCAGACCATTCCTGAAGAGTCCAAGCTGTCAACCATATCAAACACCCAGTAAGTGTAAAGTAAATCGAAAATTTTAATATTGACATAATTTTAAAAAAAATTTACATGAGTTTTAAATAAAAGACTTATTTTACTTTCAGAACAGAAGAAACTAAACACACCTGCATATGTTGTACAGAATTGTTTGAACTAAAAGAGAAATTAACACTACTTGAAACTCAAAACAAACAGCTTTCAAAAGAAATTGAACAAAAAAATCTGCCACTGTCCAAAGATATACAAATATTCTAGAGAAACTGTTCACACCGGGTCAAATTAAAATTTTGTTAAAACCAAACCAAAGTACGAGGATTCGGTGGTCCACAGAAGACATTGCTGCAGCAATTTCCCTGCGAAGTGTCAGCCCAAAAGCTTATAGATATTTAAGAGCCAATAATTATCCATTACCTGCTATGTCAACATTAAGAAATTGGGCTGGCAATTTTGAAGTCAATGAAGGAATTCTAAAAAGCGTTATAACGTTAATGAAGAAAAAATCAACAGATTTCAATAGGCTTGATCGGTTGTGCGTTTTGGCATTTGATGAAATATTTATATCAAACAAAATGGACATCGATAAAAAGTACGGGCAAGTCGTTGGACCGCATAAAGCTTGTCAGACAGTTATGGTGCGTGGATTAGTTTCAAATTGGAAACAACCTTTGTACTATAAATTTGATCAACCGATGTCAAAAAAAATTATTGAAGAAATTATTTCTGAGCTTTATGGGGCAAATTTTATTGTTGTTTCGATTACAAGTGATATGGGATCCAAAAATATTTCATTGTGGAATCAACTTGAAGTTGGACATAACAAAAATTGCTACTTTGTTCATCCATTTAATGACAATTTAAAAGTTTTTGTTTTTGCTGATGTGCCCCATCTAATTAAACTTGCAAGGAATCATTTAATAGACAAAGGATTCGTCATTGACAACAAAAAGATAAATATTGATTACTTTGAAACTCTTCTTAATATATCGACATCTGAGTTAACATATGCCCGTAAATTAACCCAGGAACATTAAATATGAAAGGATCCATGCGTCAACGTGTACGCCCAGCAGTGCAAGTTTTATCTAACTCCTTAGCAAAAGCCATGAAGCACTGTGGGGAGAAAGGTCTTATGCCTAAAGATAGCTTTTGGAAAGAAGCCTCCAATATGGTCCAACTTTTCAACGACTGGTTTGATTTATTTAATTCTCGTTCTAAATTTACCCACAATTGTACTGGAAGGAATGCTTTTGGTACCAGTATTCAAACTCAGAAAAATCTATTGAATGAAATGATGATATTCATTCAAACAATGAGAGTAGGCAGTCACAAGGAATTCATTCCTTTTCAAAAAGGATTTTGCTGTCAAGTAAATCGTTATTAGAAATGTTTGATTATCTAAACAAAAAAATACGAGTTGGAGTATTTACTAACTTCCAGACTCAATCAAGATGTTCTCGAAAATTTTTTCTCGTATATTCGAGGGATGGGAGGGCAGTAATGATCACCCTTCGCCTCTGGACTTCAAGTACCGACTTCGATGGTATATTTTGGGAAAACATTCGGCAGCCATATTTACAGAGAACCGAGCTACCATAGAATCTAACGAGCCTTGTTTATTGGACATATTCGAGGATTCTCATAGTTTGAGTGATAAGTCAAATGTTGAAACAGAAGAAATATGAAGAAATAACTCATAAAATGTTAGCGAACCTAACCACATTTGAAGAACCGTTGAATGAAGAAGAAATTCCTGAACAAGAAATTATAACACCTTCTTTCGTTCAACCATGTTATTTCCACGAAGTTATAGATGATGAAGCAGAACAGTTGTTGCAAAATTTTGAAATAAAAGAAACAGTAAGCCAGGAATCACTAACATATATAGCAGGCTTCGTGGCATTTAAATATAAAAACAAGTACTCTCTAGGAACATCTAAATGTATAGAGACAAAAAATGCACCTGATTGGATAGATACTCTTTCTCGAGGTTCTCTCGTGCAACCCAATCATGAGTTATGGGAAGTAGCATTGAAACTTGAGTCTCAGTTTTCACAAAATGCATGGCAATTCTTTATCTAAAGAGCTAAACATTTTTCACAAATTAGCTCAAAACACGATGGCCGAAAATACAAAATACCACTGTTCCTTATGAGGTTGTCCTGTGTTTTGCCAGAACTAGAACTTATATAAGAACTTATATAAGACTGAGGGATCTGAATAGAAAACTCAAAGAAACTTGGAGAAAAATATTTGTCAAAATTTACTAATTTTAGAAAGTAGACCTACAACTTTTATCCATGCCGACTTCTATACACATGTCTCATCTTTTGTATTAGTAGTTAGTATTACATAATATTAATATTTTTATTTTTATAAATCACTAAAGACAGTCCCAGTATAATTTGGAGAAATGTGACTATTCGTATTAGAGAAGTATTTGGTAAAACTACAAGGAAGAAATTTTAAAATAACTTACTATTGTTCTGAAGCTATTTTCCTGTGAGATTTTAAAGTAATTACTATTTAAATAATTAAATTAAATGAATTGGTTGATTTCATTAAATCGAAGAAACAATCTCACAAAGTAAAGTCGTCCAGGAATGTAACTCAATATTATTGGCAATATCATTCTAAAATCGTCTACTTTAAAATGTATAATGTATGCCTGAATTTTCCATATAAATAAGTCAGAAAAAAAAATAAAATAATTAGAAGAATTTTTCACCAAATAACAAAAAAACAATATTTGTTTAATTTACTAATGTTTGTATTTTGAAAACGATTTCGAAAAACGTAACCTATTTCGAAAAATAACTTATTGGTGCAAGAATGAAGTCCACCAAGCGATGTACCTATATCTTATGGGGTCACAATATAAATATATGAGAGAGAATAATTAATAAGTGGATACGAAGAAAAATAAATATCCCAACATAAGTATTGAGTTTTTGCAAGGCCGATCCACAATTTCCATTATTAGGCAGCTGATGAAAAAATACAGAAATAAAGGAACAAACTTTCATGTGTTATTGATTGATCTTGAGAAAGCATATGGTAGAGTTTACCGAAGGGTTTAGTGGTATTATTGTGAAAGATATATGTGTTATGGAGTGACAACTCAACAGTAGGACTGCATTAGTACTCAGTCCTAAGCCCGTATTTATTCTCATTAGTGTTGGACCACATCACTTGTAAAATTCAAGAGGACATTCCTTTGTGTATAATCAATGATCATGTAGTTTTAAAATATGTAGAGAAACTTAATTTGGGAAGCCGACGCCGCATAGGAATAAAAACAAGTATGTATTATATTTTGTAACAAGTTTTTTAGTATTATAGTATAGTGTATTACGGAAGGACTTTGGTATTTGCTTTAAGACTTTGGTATTTGTAAGTCATTAGAATATCGTAATAATTTAAAAGTTTAGTTGGACTAAATTAATCTGGTCAATGAATTCAAAATATTCAATAATATGTACATAAGATCAAACTGACAATAAAACGCGTTTTACAACCTCATTTTTGGTATAAAAAATGTAAGAATATTTATTATTGTATATAAGAAAAAATATAGAATTTACCAAAAATGTAAGAAGATTGTGTAAGAACATATATTAGCGGAAAAACGATAATTTTTATAGTACTATCAGCATTTGTCATTTGAATATATAATTTATGAACTTATCGATATTGAACAAATCCGTAAAAATAGCTAATAATATTTATAAAATTCATTTTAAGTATATTCTGCCCAAACATTAGCTATTATAATTTTTAAATAAATGAAAATTCTGCTTTCAACTACACTAGTACCATTAGAACCAGTAGAGTTTTACCTCGCATGTGACGTCACGCCAAGCGACAGAGATGTTGTCAATATGCGCATTGGCATACTGTGTGTAAGTGTATCGTGATCGCAATGTAGCACCGTTCCGCTGTCTCTTTTCCTTATACATTTGCTGTTACTCACTGAATAGATACCGCGTTTTCGTAAAAAATAAAGTTTGACACGGCGGTTTTAATTATCAAATAAAAAAAAATGAGTTTTTGTACTTGTCACGTTATTGAAGCAAAGAGGCGATATATTCTAAATATATGTTTTACAGTGGTAACTTCTAATGTATCAGGGGACAAAGTTAATTTAAAAAATTTAAGGGAAATGGTTTGTTTATATTGAAATTTGGAAAATGAGTATAAGTATTTAGGATTTATATTGTAGATTGTTATATTTATGGAGCTTTTGACAGAAACGTGTTATTTAGTCAGAAGATTACGAAGATCACAAAATATAATCAATAGAACTCCAACCAAAAAATTCTTGGGATATGAAAACTTGATGAGAGAATTAAATTTTTAGGAAAGTTATAATTGTCTGAAATTGGAAGCATTCGAAGGAGAAGACTATATAGAAACATCAATTCAAATAGCAAATATATTTAGATCATAAATAGGTCAATAAAGGTGGATGCATTGGTGAAATGGTTAAATCTCGCAACTCTAAAAATCTAGCATGATCTAGCAATCTAGCGATGACCGATGTTCATTGATATTTAAGAAAATTCGATTATGGCGTACAAAACATCGATGTTTTAGCATCGATAATCAATTTGCACATTATAGAGGAAATCGATTGTGGCTTCGTTGTACATTCATAGCTCAACTCAAGCTCAAATCTCAGCGCCATTACAGAGTTTAACGCATAAAGTGCGTTGTACATCTAAAGTTTATTAATTCTTGAGATCGGTTTAAACACGGGTTCTACTGAGCGGTAGAAGTTTGGCGGTTCAACGTCAGCTCGGGCATTTTTAACCTCACATATTTGTGTGTACTGTGTAATTGTCAACAGAAATCTTAAATATCTTAGTCGGTATACAATTACAAACAAACATCCGGTGAAGAGCTCAAGAGACGCATACTCCAAAGGGTAAGCCATATCTCGATAGCTGTTAAAATTTTGTTTTTTTCTTTTTCTTTCTCCCATTCTTATTTAGATTTTATTTATAAAAAAAGCTTAGGACATAAAAATTTATTTTAAATAACAAGTTTGGCCTGCATGGATGACCCTAAGGGGGGACCGTTATCCCCCTTAGTATAGCAAACATTATAGGTGTTGCAGACACCCAAACTACCAAAACAAAAGTGAATGAAGAAGTACAAAAACAAGTGTTTCTTTATGACAAAAACGATTTAGCACCATATGTGGCTTTTATTGAGTCAACTACAAAAACTAATAATAAGATAGGAAGACTGAATAACCTGAAAATATCAAGGGAAATCTTTAGTTTGCAATTAAAAGATGTAAAAAAAAATTGATAATAAAGGCACCAATAGGCTATCCATAGAATTTTTTAATTAGCAAGCTGCAAATGAAAAACTCAAAAAAAAAGGTTACAACCTATTTATTCCACAAATTTTGTTACCTTCAAAGGTATTGTAAGGGGCATTGATGAAGATGTAGTTACTTCAGAATTTACAGATTTTTGTAAAGCCTCAGTAAAAATAATTAATGCAACCAGGTTAAAAAGAAAACTTTTAACCAGAAACCAATAAACCTAAATATCATCACACAAGAAGTTCCCACAAGAACTATTAGTTTTACATTCAAAGGCACATGTTTACCCAGATATGTGGAAATATACAAATTAGCATACCCGGTAACAATATATATACCTCCAGTGTCACAATGCTACTCATGTTTCTCTATGGACACACAAAAAAGAATTGTAAATCCAAACCAAAATGTTTTATTTGTGGAAGCAAAGAACACAGTGAGTCCAATTATAGTTGCACGGTAAAATGTTACCACTGTGAACAAAATCATAAATCAATAGATAAGGTATGTCCAGAATATAAAAGGCAAATTCAAATTAAACGATTTTATATTGCAGCAGCGAAGTTCGCTACCTACAAATATCCACACAACTTATTAAAGATTTTGTAATTATATATCATCTACCAAACACTATTCTCTGTACTTTCGCAGAGATTCTAACAGAGGATGCTCAGATAGGCAAGGCCCTACTCTCCGAGTACCTTGACTACTACGCCACTGCCCTGTTGTGGCTCTGCTTCATTTATTTGAAGCAAAAGAATTCTCAGCCTCTCACAGAAGCTGAACAGGATATCCTCACCCTCACACAAACAACGGTTTTCAGCGTTCCTGAACCGCTTTTGTTACAAATTCGCCAGATTGGCAACATTATTACAAAAACTGGACAACATTGTCCAACGAACTGGTGAATCAGCAACCAGGCTATTATGGTCTAATCCAATTGCCCGCCCCAGATGCCGATTTAACTGTACACAATCTCTATGAGGAGATCCCATGATTAGGCGTCCTCGCCGAAGCTGTCCGCACTTTAATTTCGGACCAGAATCCTGGACCATATGACTTTTCCTTAAATATCGACCAGGCAAACAGAGTAAACCAGAATCTGCCAGGATTTAAGCCACTTGGCATCCGCAGACCAGAAGCTAAAAATTTAGCTTTCTCATCAAGTATTACAGCTGTAGATTTTCCATGCTATCCTGCTAATACCGCTTTGAACTTTGAGTTTCTTAACGCAATTTCAAATGTTCTTAGCACATCCAAGACTTTCAAAGTCTCCGATGTTATATTTACCACATTAGCTGAGCCTGGAGCCCAGTCGCAAGTAATAATATCACGGCCAATCTCCCAGATGCAGAGGACCAACGTGCAAGGCGAAACCCATCCCACGTCTTTGTCGTCTGAGGACCCTGCTAACTACGGCGCAGCCGTATATTTCGACTAACAAATTTGCCCATTCAATACCTGCAGGAGGTCTTCCAGGCCATCTCCTTAGATGCTGCCACCTACTATTATAACCTAACTTACTATGATGCCGAAAAGTCCTGCAAAAAAACTTATGTCACAAGTCGAACTAATAGACTAAATCACCATAATGAAATTACTTATAACCCACAAGACTTTCCAGAACTCCCAAGTACCAGTTATAACCAACAAAGCAAAAGAGACATCATTACCCCGTCACAAAGAAGAAACGCAGATTTTAACCTCAGAACAAAGAGAACATACCAACAGACTCTAGAAACAGAGAATGCAAAAAAAACTTGCCCCAGAAAAATACAATGTAGATGAACATAATGCGTGTCTTATAGCTCCAAACTCCAGACCAGAAAGGAGTTCACAAAAGAACTCGCCAATAACCCAGGGATCTACGACGTCTAAATCTCAAGATTGCCAATTAGATTTGTCTACTAGTGCCTTTAAGCAGACCACACAAGAAAACGGTTCATCCTTCAAAGATGAATCACAATTTGTTAAAACTTACTTTGATAATTTCAAATCCCTATCAAACCAAAATCAAAATTGCATAACAAAATTCATAAATTCTATCTTTACAGAAACATAACGGCATAGCAACAATGCACGCCTTCTTAAGCTTGACCAGTGAGTTGCTAACCTGTTTTATACGTGTACTAAGACGGTTTCCGAATTACTCGTAATTCCGAAATTCAAACATTGTACAGCGTATATATTTACAGACGAACTGACACGGATGACCACAATTCTAAAAAAATAAATAAAATCACTTTG
Organism: Diabrotica balteata; assembly: GCA_918026665.1. Classification (NCBI taxonomy): domain Eukaryota; kingdom Metazoa; phylum Arthropoda; class Insecta; order Coleoptera; family Chrysomelidae; genus Diabrotica; species Diabrotica balteata. Next base: position 22,198 of record CAKJVB030000037.1, read on the forward strand.
TGTTTTTCTTTCCTTTTCCTGTTTCCTTTTTTTTCTGAATATTGTTACAGTCAAATGGAATCACAGCGAATTCTCCGATCGTCTGCCTCGGCAGATAGAGCGACTGAAGGCGATCCACAGCCTTTCATGGAACCGTCTCAGCGACATTACTGTCGCCAGAGCAGCCAATCTCGACAAAGATTGCTACTCCGGCCGGCCAATCACAGCGCTCGTTATTAACTTCGCTGTCATTGGCCTCTCGGCGAAGGAGCGCTGCGAATTCTCAATTACTAAATGTATAAAAGAGCAGCGCACCTTCCGATCGGGACTTCAAGTAGTTCGACTCCAGCAGTCGAACAGTGCAGACGTGCCGAAGTGAGAGGAGCGACGCCGCCGAGGAGCTGTAACGACCAAGTCGGAGCTGAACTTTTTAGTTCATACCGTGAATGTAAGCACGGTAGCGGTGACTTGCCGTTAGCAGCGCCTAGGCCTGAAGAACAGAGGCAAAACCTTGCGTCACAACTAGGATAGCCGGGGAGATTTGTTTTTTTTTTAAATCAAGTCTTCACGGAGGCCAAAATTGCGGCGTAGGGAAGCGAAGAAGCATACGGGCTTGCCCGTCGGGACATTCTCTGTGCCTTCGTTGGGATGACACTGTAGGATATAGTTGTTTAGAACTCTATATCTGGCAGACACGGCCCCAGGGTCAGAGAAGTGAGAAAATCAAGAGGATCCCCGCTTTAGTTCTGCCTAAAGCGTGAACAACCGCGACTAGGTCACTGGGTAGCACCCAGAATCCGTGCTGGCAGCGGGTCAGACGGACGACAAAAAAGCCTTTTTCCAAATTATTCGATTAGACCCCGCCCCCAAATGGACCGTTCACGGTCTCGTAAGGCAAACCCTTCCACCCCTGATGGTTGCCGTGAGAGGAAACTCCACGGTAACATCTATACCGCGTTAACCCTAGACGCAACCGACGGAGAATCTACAAATTACGAGATTTTCAAGGAACTCCCAGTAGATGACTGGGAGAATCATGCTACAGGGGACTTCAAACGTCCCAAAAACAAAGTAAAGAAAAAAAGGTTTTGTCCCTCCCTCCGCAAGGACAAAAGTCCATGCGGAGGAAAGCCGCATAGAAGAAACTACGGACACGCCGAAAGCGGCATCAAAACGTATCAGAAAGAAAAGCAGCGAGGACGAAAAGTCCGACATGCAATCCATGAAGAAACTTCTGCAAGAGAAGGAAAGGGAATTGAAGCCCTCAAAAAGAAAATCGATGAGCTACAAGATCACATCTTGAACTCACAAAAAACAATAATGGACCATATGGACAAAAAATTCGAACGACTAGAGGGCAAAACAAATCAAACAAACCTGAAAAACAGGAGCAAAAACAAAAAAAGACAGAAGAAAACCTGGAAAACCAGGCCACAAACAAGAGAAAAGCTACGGGAACAATTCCAAAAACCAAGAAGCCAAGAATAAAAAACCCAATGAGGAAAAGCCCAAAGAGGCACCAAAAACAAAAAAGAGAGAAGATTCCCAGCACTCCCCTCCAACAAACCCACAGAAGAGGCTCAGGTTGATGATGCACGAGTTGATCGGCGTACTCCGACTCAAATGGACATCGAAGAAGTACCCAAGAAAACTTGGGTACCAAAGCCGACTGTAATAAAATTACAGAGTGTAAATTACACCGGGGCTATACTACACATAGCTCAAAAAGAGCAAGTGATAACATACAATAAACTATCAAGAAGCGGCCGCGAAACGCTCATACAGGCCAAGAGCCCCGAAGACTACCGCAAAATGGTGAGAATCATTGAGAAATTCAATGAGGACACGAAAATCCAGTGGATAGCATTTCCACTGGAGGAGGATATAAAACCAAGAATGGTTTTAAGAAGGCTACCCTCTTCAACATGCCCAAAGGGCATACACGATGAAATATTGGAGGAACATAACATCAATGTTCTATCAGTTAAAAATATGATTTCACGAAAATCCGATAAAAGAAGCTTACCGATGTTTGTTATGACGGTGGAGAGAGAGGATGTTGAAAAACTAAAGTGCATCACCAATCTGTTGCACATGAAAGTAAGAATCGAAGACCTACGAGGTCCCACACAGTATTTCAACTGCCAGGGCTACCACCACGCACAGAGAGCGTGTTTCAAAGCACCTCGATGTGTAAAGGGCGGCGAGGAACATGAGACAAGGAGCTGTATGATGCCAAAGGAGCAGAAGGCCAAATGTGCTAACTGCCAAGGCCAACACCCAGCCAATTTCAGAGGTTGTCCCAGATGTCCAACCTGGGGCACGCAGCAACAATCACAGCGACGAAGGCCAGTCACTCAAAGCAGGCCACAAACAGCTCCTACTGGGCTATCCTACGCCCAGGCAACGAAACCTCAAGAGAATGAGAAAACCATCCTCATCTCAAGGCAACATCAAGACGGCCTAGGGAACTAAACTAAAGGAACTACTTACTAGGGTAGTAAATGAGGCGATTGCAGATTTTAAGTTGGCACTGAACTAGTGCAAACTAATAGGGGATGCTTGAGGATAGGCTCCTGGAATCCAGGAGGTATAAGAACCAACCAGAATATTCTGGACGAACTGGTCAATAGATATGAAATGGACGTCGGAGCCATTCAAGAAACAAAACTCACGAACAACGTTAACATCAAATTCCCAGGATACGACGTATACAGGAACGATAACACAGCGAGAGCAGGCGGCACAGCAATACTCGTGAAAAAAGGCATAAAACATACTAGATTACTAACACCACAACTAGTAACCATGCAAGCTGCAACAATAAGACTAGAAATGAGGCAAGGAGAAGTCAGAATTACCTCCGCCTATGTAATACCGCAAGATCCGCTGATCGACGACGATCTAAATTAGTGCTGTAAAAAAAGTAACTATTCGTTACTCGAGTACTCGTTACTTATTCGGATCCGAAGTAACGATTACTTACAAATGTTTCGAATCGTTACTTGAGTACTTGAGAATACGCATAACCGATCGATTCGGATATCCAATCCGAATTTTCAGTATCGGTTCCTACAGTAGGTATCGCTATCCGTAGTTCTCTGATCTGATGTCAGTTAAGTATAAGTCAGTTGTCAGTTAGACACAGACAGATTCTGATTCGAGAAATTCAATATTGGGTCAAAACATTTTTAAGAGATAACTGTGATTATAGTTTGTGCGTGATTTTATTTATAGTTTCTATTAACTCAAATTTCAGTTAGGCAGCTATAAGGTAAATGTACACTAAAACTCATTTTTAAAAATATTTTTACTAAAATTTTTTTAGAATGTCTGAAAGTCAGAAAAGAAGCGACATTTGGAACTATTTTACACTTCAATCAAAAGATGGAGCAGAATGTAACCATTGCGGTTCATTATATTCGTATAAGGGAGGAACAACTTCAAATTTAAAAAAACATTTGGCTAGCAAACATCCTACGATTATTTTAAAAACAAATAAAACTTCATCTCAAGCTATATCCTTATCTGAAGAAGTACCACCAATTAATGAAGGAGTACCTTCGACATTTCTTTCTTTACCATCAACATCTAGTTCCGTTCAAGTAGAACCTAATTTATTAAAACGACCGAGACTTCAAGCATCTCTAACTACTTTTGTTTCTAGGCCAATATCACTTTCAAAGCAATAAAAAATTAATAATTTGATTTTGGATATGATGGTCACCGATCTACAACCATTTTCAATAGTCAATGATAAAGGGTTTCGAAAGAAGTTAATTTTAGAACTTGACCCTTCATATAAATTTCCTACCAGACAAACATTTACTCAATCTTTTCTACCTAAAATATATGAAAATGCCAAAGAAGTAGTGTACAAATTATTAAAAAAGGCAGAGTTTGTAACATTAACAACAGTTGGATGGACATCAATAGCGAATGAAAGTTATATATCTGTAACTGTTCATTTTATTAACAAAGAGTGGAACTTTTATTCTGTGTTATTAGAATGTTTTCCTTTTACAGATAGTCATACTGCAAAAAATCTATCAGAAGAAATCCAACGGGTTGTGAATACATGGAATATAGCAAATTAAATCCAAGCGGTTACTACAGACAATGCATCGAACATAGTAAGCTCAATTAAATTATCTGGATGGGGTCATATTCCTTGTTTTGCACACACATTAAATATAGTTGTACAACATTCATTGAAGGAAATTAACAGTATACGTCAGAAAGTTAAAAATATAGTAGAATATTTTCATAGAAGTACTCAAGGTAACAACAATTTTTTTTCAATACAAAAACAAATTAACCCTGATACAAAACCCTTAAAATTAAAAAATGATGTTCCTACAAGATGGAATTCAACTTTCATCATGTTTGAACGATTCATTAAGTTGGAAGAATCTTTAATAACAGCTGTTGGATTATTGCATAATCCAGTAGAGTTATTATCAGAATCTGAATGGATATTAATAAAGGAATCATGTAAAGTATTAAAAACCTTTTGAACAAATCACTAGTGAAATGAGTGCGAAAAAAAGACTGTAACATTATCGAAAATACCAAATATTGTTCGTGGATTAAAGGTAGTGTTAAATAAATTTAGGGATACATTAACACAACCAGAAAGTAATAATATGTTAGCTAGTTTAATGGAGCAAATGTCTACGAGATTTATAAATATTGAAACTAACAATATCATAGCAAAGTCTGCCTTTTTAGATCCGCGTTTTAAAAGTCGAGCATTTAGTTGTAACGATTACATTAAAAGAGTAAAAGAAAAAATTCAAGAAGAAGTTGTTACCTTTATTCATTCGGAGACAAAAACTGTATCCTCTTCAGAAATACCAGAAATGATATCGTTTCATAATGACAATGAGGATGATCTTATTTGGCAAGAATTCGACCATTCTCAACCTAGTTTATTACAGACTCCAGTTTCTCAAGCTTTGATAGAATTGAGAATGTATAGTGAGGATACATCTCTAGCTAGAAAAGAAAATCCTTTAGAATATTGGAAAAGTAGAGAACTACTTTATCCAAGATTGTCTAGTTTAGCAAAAAAATATTTGGGAATTACGGCTACCTCTGTACCTTCAGAAAGAATTTTTTCTAAAGCAGGTGAAGTAGTATGTAAAAAGCGTAGTAGTCTCAAAGGCAAAAATGTCCAAAAAATCCTTTTTTTACATTGTAATCAATCAATATTGTACAACATGTACATAGTTTATCATATAAGTGATTTAAAATTTTTCATTAATTTTACTTTTTTGTGTAATATTTGTTATTACTATTGTGTTACTTTTACAACTTCGTTTTTACTTTATACTTTATTATTATTAATAGAACCTACTAATATATCTTTATTTTGAGATAACAATAAGTACAAATTGTAAACAGGAATCTTCATATTGACAAGGATCTACACTGTGTCGGATGTTTGGTTGTTGATTATGTTTGAATATTGGATGATTTGCATTTACATTTGCAATTTTATAAACAAATAGTTTATAAAAGTGTTTAGTCGAAATTCTAAATGCTCAGTAAATAATAAAAAAAATATTTGTATTAATAACAAAATATTTTATAATTACCATTTTAAAAAATTCCATAAAAATTCTCCATAAAAAAAATAGAATTAATTTTATCTTTTTCGTGTCTTAGGTCATCTAGACATTTGCCTTGAGAGGGGAAATTTCCAATATAACACCAACCAAAAGACAAAAATATTAACTCAGGTACTGGTAGACAGGGTTCTCGTGAAATAAAGTTGTCACCGCGCATATATAAATTTGAAAGTAGGGGTTGGGCCACTTCAAGCAAAGGCATTCGTGCGCCGGACGTTCTACAGGTAGCTGTTCGATATTTTTACAGTGTTGCATTGTTTCTTTTTATTTTAGTTGTACTTGTTCTATACACAAGTTCTTTTCAGAACTCTGCTAAAATTAAAAATTTTAAAGGTAAGAAGATAATTTTTTAATTTATATTATTTATTATTATGCATAATAAAAAACAAATATATTTTTTTTGCTGCATATAAATTGTACATTGTGAGATACAATTGTAGCGTTTTCTCTACTCTGCTATTCATTTCTCCTTTTAGAGTTCTTTTATTCCTTTTTGTGCATAATTTTCTTAATCATTTCTTTTATCCTTAATAATTTTGTCCTTATATATTCTAAATACTGTTGGGCTAAGTGCTCCTCCCTGTCTTAACCTCGATGTATTGTAAACGTATGTGATATTGAATTATTACTAATTACGACATTGTTGTTCTCATTGTATATTCTTAGTAGCTTGTTGTTCATTCCTTTTTCTTTTGGTATTTTCCGTAGTTTCTGTCTTGGTACGTTATTGAAGGCTTTTTATCTTTTGTCGCTTTTTGTGTTATCTGTTTTAAATTAAATATATATGATCCTGTATATTTCTGCAACTTCTAAATCCACTTTGTCCTTCGTCTGTGTGTGAACATTATTCTTAATAGTTTGTTTATTATTTTTTCGAAGAGTTTCATACATGTACATATCAACGTCAATCCTCGGTAGCTATTACATTCTCCCCTATCTTCTTTTTGGTATATGGGTATTATTGGTGACACTTTCCAATCTTCCGGGATATTTTCATTTTTCCGTGTTATTCATTCTTTTTAGTAATACTTGTTCTCCATTTTTTTCCATGTTTTTTTTATAATTTCTGTTGTTGTTCTCCAGGAGCTTGTCCATACTTCAACGTCTTTATTGCGTCTTCTAGTTCTTCTTGTAGTGAATTTTCTGTGTTATCTTCCAATATATTATTATTGTCTTCTTCCTTAATGTCTTCTTGGTTTATATATGTTAATAGTTCCTCAAAGTGTTTTGTTTCGATCTTTTTGCGGTTTGTTTTGTTTAGGATATTAATTCTAAAATTGTATTTTTTCTTTCATTTTTATATTCATTGTAGTTCTCGTTTCTTTTCTTGTTCATGTACCCTGCCCGCTGCGGACGTTGGCTATCATCATAGCAATTTTAATTTTATTTGCGGCGATTCTAAATAACTCGATCGATGTTAGTCCAAACCATTGTCGTAAGTTTTGAAGCCATGAATGTCTTCTTCCGGGTCCCGTTTGCTCTATATGTTACCCTGTATTATCAGTTGCAGTATACGATATTTATCATGTCTCATAAGATGACCGAGGTATTCAAGTTTCTGTTTCTTAATTATAAAATAGATTTCCGAATCCCATTCGGCGCAATACCTCTACGTTGGTGGTGTGGGTCGTCCAGGAAATTTTGAGGATACGTAGTTTCTTTTATCTTTCATATATTGCTTCACTTTCACTTGCTGGTAATTTTTTCGGACCACCGCGCTGTTTGTTTCTATTGGTTGAGTCTTTTTGTTCTTGTTCCACATACTTCCTTACTGCCTCCAGTAGTATATTCTTATATTTGTTCCATAGGTTGTTTACATCATTATTACCTTCTGTTTCTTTTATTGTTCTAGTTTTTCGTTTAATTTTTTCTCTATAGTACTTTTTAATATAAAAAGGAGGTAGGTATATATAAATTAGTGTTATTTAATTACAGCATGGAGTTTAAGAGCAAATTATCCGGACGGGCTGTTAATAGTCAAAGCCGAGAAATAATTGCTAATGTGTTAGCCTTTATGAAAAAGGAAGCTGAAGAAGGTGTCACAATACCTTATCACCGCATAAAAGAACGTGTGGCAGCAGCGACAGGTGTTTCCGCAAGTACAATTTATAGAATCTCAGTTGAACAAACGAAAATTGAAGAAGGTATGTAACAAGGTATAGAAAGTAGTAAAAAATACATGCATAGTTCAAGCCAAACCCTTCTTTCAGTGCATCATTAATTTTACATTTAGTCAAATCTGACAAATGCTGATTCAGAATTCGATAAATTATGACACTAAAAGAAGGGATTGGTTTGAACTATCTTCTTCTTGTAGTTCCTTCTCCTATCAGAGGTTAGCTATCATCACAGCTATCCGTACCTTATTGGAGGTTGCTCTGAAAAGATCTATTGAGCTGCAACTATACCACTCTCTTAGGTTTCTTAGCCAGGAAATTCTTCGCCTTCCAATGGGTCTTTTACCCTTAATTTTATATTTTATCCCTATATTTTATCTGATATTCATAGCAACTTCTTTATCTAATTTTAGGACAATGCTCCTCGTTTTCCTCTCAAAAAAAAACATATTATAAAGGAAAAAAAAAATGCAAACTATTGACGACGTCGACAAAGGGGTGTTGAGGCGTATTATTCATAATATGCATATAAGCGATGCAGAAGTACCTCAGCTAAAAAATATTCTTTCCAAATTCAAAGATGCTGTAGGCTAAGGTAGTCGAGAATCTTTAAGACTAATTAAAAGAGACATTGGCTTCCGTTGGAGACAAACAAACACAAACCGAAGACTTCTAATGGAAAGGCATGAAATCCAAAAGCTTCGTATACACTATTTAAGAACTGTTAATCGGTACCGAGAAGAGGGTCGTCCTATAGTGTATATGGCTGAAACGTACATTTACTCAACACTTACCACACTCAAAAGTTGGAGTGATGATTTGAATGAAGGTGTTAAGCAACCCACATCAAAAGGGAATCGTTTGATTATTGTGCATGCTGGTGGTGAGTGAGGTTTTGTTCAAGAAGCTGCCTTAATTTTCAAATCTGGTACTAAAACAGGCGACTATCACGACGATATGTCATTTGAAAATTATTGTAAGTGGTTCGAAAACAAACTAATACCCAATCTTCCTCCACGAAGTGTTGTAGTGATAGATAATGCACCTTATCACAACAAATTGACAAGGCACCAACATCAGCATCAACAAAGGAGTTGATAAAGAAATGGTTAGGGGCCAGAAATATTTCAATAAACAATTGTATGCTAAAGGCGGAACTATACGATTTAGTTAAACTGCATAAACCAGCATATGTCCGTTATGCAATAGACGAGATTGCAATAAAACATGGACACAGCGTTTTAAGATTACCTCCATATCATCCAGATCTTAATCCAATTGAGCTGGTCTGGGCCAGTTTAAAGTCACATGTAGCATCCAAAAATGTTTCATGTAATATAAATAATGTAAAGGAGTTATGCGAACAATTCTTTGCAACGTTCCCTCCTACTGAGTATCAAAGCCGATGCAATCATGCAAAAAAACGCGAACAAGAATTTTTGCTTTAACAGGCAACCATTGAAAATAATATGGAAAAGTTTGTCATCACTTTAAAAGACAGTGATTCGGAATGGGATTTATCCGATGATGAAGAATCGGATACCGAGGATCTTTAACCCACATGAGTAAAAAAATCTGTTTTAATGCTATTATTGTTTCACAATTTTTAGTAATATTTTAAATGTTATACTTTTTATATTAAAAAAATTATTTTTTCGAATGTATTACTGTTAATACATAAGTTTGAATCATATAATTATTGGCTTATTCAAATACACATTTATTTTAATCCGTTAAATACTTACCAATAATGAAGTTTTCCAAGTACAATCTTTTAAAGTGAAAGTCTTTTAATTGAATTGTAATGACTTACTGTTAATATAATGAATGAATCATATAATTATCGCCCTATATAAATATTTACTTTGAATGGTTAAATACTTACAAGTAATTAAGTTTTCCAAGTAGGATCTTTTAAAGTGAAAGTATCTTAACTGTATTGTAATGACATCATAATTACTACTGTTTGGTAAATACCTAAATAAATAAATTTAAATCAAATCATTATTTATGGATCTACACGTTATTTGTACCTAACCAAAAAATCATTCCTTTATCCTTTCTTTCGCAATTTACTATTTCTATCATATATATTGGCAATATCAATAATTTCCTATCATAAATATTGGCAATATCAATAAAGTCACATACTTTAAAATGTTGATATAATATATGGCTGAATTTTTAATATGAATGAGTCAGATAAGTTAAATAATTAGAAGAATTTTTTTACCAAGCAACAAAAACAATGGAAGTCGTCAAATAAATTTAATTTCAAACTTAAATTGTGGCTTACTGCCAAATAAAATAGTAAATTGCATAATCTACCACAAGCAAATAGCTTCCGAACAATATCATTTTGTTAGATAGTACGATACTAAAAATTCGCAATATTACTGTGATCATCCACATCTTGACAACATTGCAAACATTTTAAGATCTAGCCAGTGATTATTCAACGTGAATTCACGCGTAAATGTTCGGGTATCAAGCAATTTGATTGAACCCAGCCTATGAGACATGTTCACCCAGGTAGTACGATCGGGTGTAACAATTCATTGGAGCAAGGTGTTTTAATTCGTGTTTAAAAACAGGAATCACCCCACCGTGCTCCAATGCTCTAGACCATCCCTTTCCCCCCTATAGCAATCTGATTCGCTATAGAGGCACAACAATCAGCCAAGTGCTCTTCATGTGGAGGTCCTGGGTAATTGAACCCCAACATGGTTTCCTAACCGTATGTGAAAACTCAGGACAGCGCATCTCCGCTTTATTCCTGTTTATCTTAATGTAGCTTATCCGCGAACTAAAATTGCTTACTTGGGCCTCAAGTCTCCGCTCTGAGTCCCGGCTCAGTTCGGCGACTTGGTGCTCAAGGGGGTTGGGCCCTACGTGCCCGGGTTTTGGGGTTTTTGTTAGTTTTTTTTGGTGGCCGAAGCCGGTTTTTGTTAGTGTTTTTTGATTTTTTTTGGTGGCCGAAGCCGTTTTTTGTGTTTTTTATGATTTTTTTTTGTAGGTCACCTGTGAAAAGAAAAGTCATAATTAGTACATAGTCTACACTATAATAAAGAAAATATTTAAATATACATTACCACAATGTAGACTGCATCCTAGTGTGAGCAACAGGGCCCACTGTGAATGAGGCGATTTGCGATATTCTGGGTGATTTGAGCTACGAACTGTCTTCTTTATGTGTGTGTGTTTTGATTAGATTTTCTTCTCACTCTGGGCTTTTTGTAATATTTTGTCACTATTGGGGGGTTTTTTATTTTTCCCTCTGGTTTTGCGTTAGTCTAATATTTGTTGTTTTGGTCTTTTGTGCTTCCATCTGTGGAAAGCGTCATACCTCATTATCTCTCGTAGGATGTGACTGGGGTGGTTCTCTAGTTTCTGCGAATTTTATCCTAGCTTTTTCTTTCATTGTGTCAGTCACTCTAATTTGCTGTAACTCTCTGAAAAGGAATCTTTCAGCTACGTATCTTGGTACGTTTACCGCTTCTCTTAGGCTTTTGTTGTGTTGTGCCTGTATTTTCTTTTTCGTTGTGTTGCATATATGTCCCCATGCAAGTGATGCGTATGTCAGTATAGGAAGGACTATACTGTTTATTAGCCTTATTTTGGTTTTTATACGTAGTTTGCTTTTCCTTCCCGCTAGGCCTCTTATTGCGGCCCTTGCCATGTTGGCTTTTTGTACTGTGGCTTCTACGTGTTTATTGAAAGTTAGTCCTTTGTCCATTATTACTCCGAGGTATTTCGCTTCGCTTTTCCACTAAATGGGATTTTCTTGCACTGTGACCTGTTCTTCTGGTTGTTCTCGCCTCTTTTGGAAGAGTACAGCTTGTGTCTTGTCTGAATTGATTTTAATTTTCCACTTTAGACTCCATTCTTCAATGTCGTCTAACGCTGTCTGTAGATTGGTGACTGCTATGTCTACATTTCGGTGTTTGGCCGCTATCGCTGTGTCGTCAGCATAGAAACTTAATAATGTACCTGGTGTTCTAGGTATGTCTGCTGTGTATATCGTGTACAGCAGAGGTGACAGTACCGCTCCCTGTGGTACTCCAGCTTCCGGGTTCCCTAGTTCGGACAGGACTTGTCCTATCCGGACTCTGAAACTGCGGTTCCTCAAGTAAGAAGAGATCAGCCTTGTCATTGCTCCGCTGTACCCGTAATCTCTCATTTTGTATAATAGTCCCTTATGCCAGACTCTGTCGAAAGCTTTACTTACGTCCAGGAATGCAGCTCCTGTATACTGTCTGTCATTAAAACCTGCTGCTATGTACTCTGTTAGTCTGAGTACTTGTAGCTCGCTAGAGTGTTCTGATCTGAAGCCAAATTGGGCTTCTGGTATGATGTTTAGTCTGTCTGTTTCAGCTTGGAGTCTGCTGAGTATCACTCTTTCTACTATTTTGCTGATTGCTGGTAGTAAGCTTATCGGCCTGTAATTTTGTGGGAATGTGCTGTCTTTCCCGGGCTTCGGTAACATTATGACATGGGCCTCTTTCCATCTATTTGGGAATTTTTTTAACCTTAGCATTGCGTTAATGATGTTTGTTAGATAAACAATGGCTTTTGCTGGTAGCTACTTTAGAGCTCTGTTCGTAATTTGGTCTGGACCGGGAGCCTTTTTTGGTGAGCTGTTCTTGATTAGCTCATTTATCTCCTCCGGTGTTGTTGGAGGGATAATTTCGTTTGGGTTTTCCGGTCTTTCTCTTTGTCTTTCGACTTCTTCTATGAAGTCGATGTCTTCGTCTGGGTGGTAATTTAATGTACACTCTCTCTCTCGAGAGTACTCCTCATTACCTCTGCTTTTTCCTCTGTGCTGTATACTATACCATTTTCTCCGTGTAGTGGGGGAATTGGTTTTCTGTCACTTCGTAGGATTTTTTGCAGTTTCCAAATATTTTGCATATTTGGACTTTGATGTTCCATGTCCCTTATGTGGTTTTCCCAGCTTTCACTACGGTGTTGTTGTAGTGCTGTTTTGACCTCTCTGTTTAATCGATTTGCTCTGTTTTTGTCTGCTTGGTTTCTTGTTCTTCTTGCTGTCTGTTTAGCTCTGTTTTTTTCCCTTATCAAGTCTTTTATTGCTTAAGGTATATCCTTGAATCTGCCCGTTTGCATTACTACTTCCTGTTCAGTAATGCTATTCCTGATTGCTTGTTGGATGATGTTTTCCAACTCTGGGACCTTATCTTCTATTTCTCGTGGATTGTCTATCACCGGGACAATGTTTATTCCGGTGCTCACGAGTCTCTTGAAGTTTGTCCACTTTGTTTTCTTTTTGATCTTTTTGGTTGTGCTTTCTTCCTCCCACGTTCCTAGTTCTAATAGGATGGGGTTGTGGTCAGTTGTACCTTCATTTAATGTTTGTAGTCCTAGGTTTTTTGCAACTACTATGTCTATATGCGTTGGAAGTGCGTTACCTGGGTAATGCGTTGGGTCTGTGGGGGTTTTCTATGTACGCGTTTAGTAGTCTTCCATTTCTGTTCGTAGCTCTATCATTCCAGTTAGGGGATCTTGCGTTTAGGTCTCCTATGATGATTGAGGGTTCGTCGTTTAGGAACATATTTAGATCGTCGTCGATCAGCGGATCTTGCGGTCTTACATAGGCGGAGGTAATTCTGACTTCTCCTTGCCTCATTTCTAATCTTATTGTTGTGGCTTGCATAGTTACTAGTTGCGGTGTTAATAATCTAGTGTGTTTTATGCCTTTTTTCACAAGTATTGCTGTGCCACCTGCTCTCGCTGTGTTATCGTTCCTGTATACGTCGTATCCTGAGAATTTGATATTAACGTTGTTCGTAAGTTTTGTTTCTTGAATGGCTACGACGTCCATTTCGTATCTATTGACCAGTTCGTCCAGAATATTCTGGTTGGTCCTTATACCCCCTGGATTCCAGGAGCCTATCCTCAAGCATCCCCTATTAGTTTGCACTAGTTCAGTGCCAACTTAAAATCTGCAATCGCCTCATTTACTACCCTAGTAAGTAGTTCCTTTAGTTTAGTTCCCTAGGCCGTCTTGATGTTGCCTTGAGATGAGGATGGTTTTCTCATTCTCTTGGTCTATGCAAGTACTGTGTTATGTTTGGTCGTAGAGAAGGTGGGAATAATGATGTTAAATTGGGGAAGTTGGTTGTTGAACCAATGACTTCTTATAAAAAGGCCACCGAATTGCTGAAGAGTCATGCAAATACTGAATACCACAGCCGAAATGTGGTTGCATATCATAACTTTTGTTTGATTCATGAAGGAAAGATTAGCAATGTAGTAGCTTGTATGAATACAGCAGAAAGAAAAACGATCGAAGAGAACCGCAAAAAGCTGATTCCCATTATTAAGACAGTTATTTTATGTGGGGCACAAAATATACCACTTCGTGGCCACAGAGATGATGGTATAATTGATCTAAACACTGAGAGCTGCTTCGGGGAAGGTAATTTTCGGGCACTACTGCAATTCAGAGTTGATGCAGGGGATAAGGTTCTAGGCTCTCATTTAAAATTTTGTGGAAAGAATGCTAGTTACATAAGCAAAACAACTCAGAATGAGATAATTGAATGTTGTGGTGATGTGATCACTGACACGATCATATCTAAAATAAAAGAATCAAAGTTTTTTACTATTATGGCAGACGAAACGACAGATTTGTCGCTTAAAGAACAGCTAACCATCTGCATTAGATATTTCGACACTAAGAAATGCAACATTGAAGAAGATTTTATCAAGTTCGTTGATGTTATTGATCTAACTGGAGAGAACCTAGCAAACACTATTGTTCAAGAACTGAAAAAACTTAATGTTGATTTAGCTAACTGCCGTGGTCAAGCTTTTGACGGGTCGTCCAACATGAGTGGGGTTTTTCAAAGGCGTACAAGCCCGAATTTCCCAGATCCAGCCTCTGGCAATGTACACTCACTGTGCCAATCACAGATTGAATCTGGCAATTAGTAAAGCTTGCTCTATTGCTAGCATTAGGAATACAATGGGAGTTATATCTTCCGTAGCAGTTTTCTTCCGTGATTCTCCAGCAAGATTTAAAATTTTGGAAAACGAAGTAAGGGAGAATCACAACCTGAAACCAGGAACTCATGGTCTGAAAAAACTCTGTGAAACAAGGTGGATTGAAAGACACGATGCTGTTCTGACTTTTGTGGAACACCTTCCTACACTCCCTGCTGCTCTAGAAAGAATTGCTAATTCTCCTCAAGGCAAGGGAAGCAATGCATTTGCTTTCATGCACTCTATCCTCTCATCCGAGTTTTTGGTCAGTGTGGTAGTGTTAGCTGAGGTCCTTGGAATAACCTTACCACTAGCACGTAAACTTCAAGCTGAGTACATGGACGTACTTAAAGCAACTGAGCTTGTAGAAGTCACTACAAAAAGCCTACAGGAAAGGAGAAACAACAGCACCGACACATTCAAGGAGTTATTCACTCAATCAACTAAGCTGGCGGAAGAAATGGGTACAGATATTCAGAAGCCCAGGACAACATCCCTTCAAAAAAACCGAGCAAATGTCCAGGCTGAAACGGTTGAAGAATATTATAGGATGACAATTTACATCCCATTTCTGGATTTTGTAATCAATGAACTGATGGCAAGATTTCCCAAAAATGAAATGGAATGTGTAGGTAAGCTACAACATATTCTCTCACCAGATCTCAGTGATGGTCAAATAAGTGATATTCTTCAAGGAGCTCGTAAATATGAACATGATTTGCCGTGCTTCTCTGCTCTGAAAGGTGAGCTACAAATTTGGAAACACATGTGGTCCAATTCTGCAAAAGAAATGCCAAAACATCCTGCACAGGCATACAAGTTGGCCGAACCACTGCAAAATGTACAAGTTTTACTGCAGCTGCTGTGCACTCTTCCTGTGACGACAAGTACAGCTGAGCGAACCTTTTCTGCTTTGCGTCGTATGAAGACATACCTGCGAACGACCATGACGGAAGAGAGGCTTAATGGACTGGCATTACTCCATGTTCACCAAGACTTATCCAGTGAATTGAAAGCCGAAGAAGTCTTGGACGTGTGCGCGAGGAAGCACAAGCGAAAGCTGTCTCTCAAGGTTTTATGAGAAGATGGTCGAATAAAAAGTAATTTTCTTTATGTTTTTACCTATATTGAAATACAGTATACTTATACTTATGTGTTGTGTATTTTTATCATATAAACAACATTTTGTAGATCTTAAATTCATGGTAACGGCTAACAGGTCGAAGTGTTCTGACCAGTATTTTTGAATTAAAATGGTAATATTCTATATTGATAATTCTAAAGTTCCTAATAAAAGGCAAACAAATAATTTTGAATACAACTGCATATTTTCGTATAAATAAGTTCATTTATTAAAAAAAAAACAGCATTATGTATTAAGTCATCGCAATTCACAAATCTCACTGTAATACATAATATTCCTTATTCTAAGTTTGAACCTTGTGCCCCCCCCCAAGACAATTTTCTGGATCCGCCCTGCAAGTATCCCCTATTAGTTTGCACTAGTTCAGTGCTAACTTGAAATCTTTTATCGCCTCATTTACTACCCTAGTGAGTAGTTCCTTTACGGAGTTCACTAGGCCGTCTTGATGCTGTTTCGAGATGAGGATGGTTTTCTCATTCTCCTGGGGTTTCGCTGCCTGGGCGAAGGATAGCCCAGTGGGAGCTGTTTGTGGCCTGCTTTGCGTTACTGTCCTTTGTCTCTGTTGTTGTTGTCTGCCCCAGGTTGGACATCTGGGACAGCCTCTGAAGTTGGCCGGGTGTTGGCCTTTGCAGTTGGCACATTTTGCCTTCTGCTCTTTTGGCATCGTGCAGCTCCTTGTTTCATGCTCCTCGCCGCACTTTACACATCGAGGTGCTTTGAAGCACGCCCTTTGTGCGTGGTGGTAGCCCTGGCAGTTGAAGCATTGTGTGGGCCCTGTTGCTTTTCTTAGCTCCTCTATTCGGACTTTCATGTGCATCAGGTTAGTGATGCGCTTTAGTTTTTCTACGTCCTCTCGTTCCACCGTCATAACGAACATTGGCAAGTTCCTTTTGTCGGGTTTCCTCGATATCATATTTTTGACCGACAATACTCCAATATTGTGGTCTTCCAATATCTCATCGTGAATACCCTTTGGGTCTGATGAAGATGGTAGCCCTCTTAAAACCATTCTTGGTTTTATGTCCTCCTCCAGTGGAAATGCTATCCACTGGATTTTCGTCTCCTCATTGAATTTTTCAATGATTTTTACCATCTTCCTGTAATCTTCAGGGCTTTTTGCTTGGATAAGCGTTTCTCGGCCGCTTCTGGACAGTTTGTTGTTTGTTATCACTTGCTCTTTTTGGGCGATGTTTAGTATGGCCCCTGTGTAGTTCACACTCTGTAATTTAATTACAGGTGGCTTTGGTACCCAAGTTTTCTTAGGTACCTCTTCTATGTCCATCTGTGTCGGTGTTGGAGAGTGTCGATCAACTTGCGCATCACTATCCTGTGCACCTTCTTGAGGTTTGTTGGAGGGGAGTGCAGGGAAATCTTCTCTCTTCTTCGGTGCCTCTTTGGGCTTTTCCTCGTTTGGTTTTTTGTTTTTTGCTACCTGGGTTTTTGGAATTGCAGCTTTCCTCTTGATTGTGGCCTGGTTTTCCAGGGTTTCCTCTTTTTTCTTCTGCTCCTGTTTTTCCAGGGTTGCCTCTTTTGTTTTGTTTGTTTCGAGACTTTCGAACTTCTTATCCATATGGTCCATGATTTTCTTTTGAGAGTTCAAGATATGTTCTTGTAACTCATCGATTTTCTTCTTGAGTGTCTCTATCTCCTTGTCCTTCTCTTGGAGAAGTTTCCTCATTGTTTGCAACTCGGACTTTTCGTCCTCGCTGCTTTTCTTTCTGGACCTCTTGATTGCTGCTTTCGGGGCGTCGTCGTCGGTGGTTTCTTCTATGCGGCTTCCCTCCGCATGGACTTTTGTCCTCTTCTTCTTGTTCTTGGGGCGTTTGAAGTCCCCTGTTGCGTGGTCTTCCCAGTCATCTACTGGGAGCTCCTTGAAGATCTCATAATTGGTCGTCTCTCCGTCGGTGGCATCTAGGGATAACGCGGTGTAGATGTTACCGTGGAGTTTCCTCTCACGGCAACCATCGGGTGTAGAGGGGTTTGCCTTTCGGATCGGCGGAGACCGTGAACGGTCCATTTGGGGGCGGGGCCTAATTGAAAAATTTGAACGAAGGCTTTTTTGTCGTCCGTCTGGCCCGTTGCCAGCACGGATTCTGGGTGCCACCCAGTGACCTAACCGCGGTTGTTCACGCTCTAGGCAGAACTAGAGCGGGGATCCTCTTGCGTTTCTCAACTCTCTGACCCTGGGGCCGTGTCTGCCAGATATAGAATTCTAAAAAACTATATCCCACAGTGTCATCCCAACGGAGGCACAGAGAGTATCCCGACGGGCAAAGCCCGTATGCTTTTTCGCTTCCCTACGCCGCAATTTTGGCCTCCGTGAAGATCTGATTTAAAAAACAAATCTCCCCGGCTAACCTAGTTACGACGTAAGGTTTTGCCTCTGTTTTTCAGGCCTAGGCGCTGTTAACGCCAAGTCACCGCTGCCGTGCTTACATTCACGGCTTGAACTAACAAGTTCAGCTCGGACTTGGTCGTTGCAGCTCCTCGGCGGTGTCGCTCTTCTCGCTGTGGCACGTCTGCACTGTTCGACTGCTGGAGTCGAACTATGTTCGGGTGTGTGCATCCTTTTTTGATTTTAAACTTTCCCACTCTGCGCAGTGCAAGCTCCGCCCATTTCACGGCATCCCTGTCGGCCTTTATATGCAATCATTATCACTGCCCAGCGCATTTTATGGAAATCAACCGCTGTGCTGACTAGTATTTTCTTTAATATTGATGAATAAATAAAGTATATATTAAATAAAGGGTATTTTAAATAAATTTGTAATATTTTATGCGAACAGAAGACTCAGATCAGAGTCTTGAGCGTATTCCTTATATTTTCTTTAATTGTATTACGCCACTCGGATGTGAGTCGTTGTTATAATTATTCAAAAAAATTAATTTACAATATTGTTTATTAAATCAAATGAGAAATATTATAGCAAATCAAGAACTAAGGAAAAAAACAAATTTTCATTTCCTAGCAAATTGTTTCTGAACACTTAAGATTAAAACTTCCAAATAAAATTTAGATAGTATTGTAAAGGCTTTTATACACTGAAATTAAATTAAAAAAGAACAAGAAAAAAGTGTAAAAATAATAAAAAATTCCCAAATTTAAATTTATCTCGAAAACAAAATACGATCTGGAACAAGGGTACCGGAAATGTTTAATTTTTTTTTAGGTCTTCGATTGTGTAGTACCTTCAATTTTAATTTTTTTCAACAATACTCGAGTATTCCGATTTAGTAATCTCAGCCTTATAAAAATTTCAAAGAAATTAATATCGGATGAAGATCCTAATATTAAACAGTATTGTGACCAGGTATAATATCTGACTGTTATGCAAATTAGTAGGTAATTATAAAGTCAGTATGGGCAAAACCAGCTTATTCAAATTACAGGTACCTACGTATAGTCTTGTATTGAAGGATTTTAATTTATTACCCTTAGCATACGTAAAGATTTTCAAATGTAAAATACCTACCTAATATGCTAATTAGTAATAAGAAAGTTAAATCGGCAAAACCAGCTTATTCAAATTATAACCATAGCCTTTTGTTAAAGGATTTCAATTTATTATCCCTAACATTTGTGAAATTTTTCAAGATATTTATATTTTCAAATTAGAAATTGTTAGTGGGACATCATCTAACAATTAAAAGGCCTTTAGAAAATAAAAATTTTATTTAAACTAATATACTGAATGCAATCTATCTGTTGGTTGAATGGTATTTGCGAAAACAATATCCTATGCATAGTCCAGGTTTTTTTTGTCACAATCAGCACACTCGTAAATTGTGTTTTTTTCAAATTTTATCCATACAACATATTCTACATCGTTTTTTGTCACGTACTGGTTATATTTCAATATTGTTAATGGTCTGACAATATTCCATCCTTTCTTGGTTGTATGTATGTTGTATGTTCAGTCAAAGTATTCAAATTCAGAAGATCCTTTTTCCCTCCTCGTAGATTAGCCACTGACTACCCAACGCTTAGCTACTCTTCATACAATTTGTATTATCTTTTGCAAAAAAAACCAAGCATTTGCAAGAAAATTGCACTTTCATATAAAAAAACGAGTTATTTATCTCGTACTTTTTTAAGCAAGGCGCAATATTTTAATTACTTAATAGTATTATTAATATTAAAAAACAATATTAAAAGCTTTAAAATAAATACGTTCTTTATAAATAAAAATACTTTAAAAGCTAAATACGTTCCTAAACGAACCCTCAATTATAATAGGAGACCTAAACGCAAGATCCCCTAACTGGAATAATAGAGCTACGAACAAAAATGGAAGACTACTAACTACGTATATAGAAAAACAACGAAGACGTTATGGCAATGGGCCCCACAGACCCAACGCATTACCCAGGAAACGCACTTCCAACGCATATAGACATAGTAGTTGCTAAAAACCTAGGACTATAAACAGAAATCCTAACATTAAACGAAGGTACAACCGACCACAACCCTGTCCTATTAGAACTAGGAACGTGGGAAGAAGAAAGCACAATCAAAAGGACTAAAAAGAAACCAAAGTGGACAAACTTCAAGAGACTCGTGAGCACTGGAATAAACATTGTCCCAGTGATAGACAATCCACGAGAAATAGAAGACAGGGTCCTAGAGTTGGAAAACATCATTCAACAAGGAATCAGGAATAGCACTACTGAACAGGAAGTAGTAATGCAAACGGACAGATTCAAGGTTATACCACAAGTAATAAAAGACTTGATAAAGGAAAAGAATAGAGCTAAAACAGATAGCAAGAAGAACAAGAAAACCAAGCAGACAAAAACAGAGCAAATCGACTAAATAGAGAGGTAGAGCACTACAACAACACCGTAGTGAAAACTGGGAAAACCACATAAGGGACATGGAAGAACAAGGTCCAAATATGCAAAATATTTGGAAACTGCAAAAAATCCTACGAAGTGACAGAAAACCAATTCCCCCACTACACGGAGAAAAATGGCATAGTTTACAGCACAGAGGAAAAAGCAGAGGCAATGAGGAGTACTCTCGAGAGAGAGTGTACATTACATTACCACCTAGACGAAAACATCGACTTCATAGAAGAAGTCGAAAGACAAAGAGAAAGACCGGAAAACCCAAACGAAACTATCCCTCCAACAACACCGGAGGAGATAAACGAGCTAATCAAGAACAGCTCACCAAAAAAGGCTCCCGGTCCAGACCAGATCACGAACAGAGCTCTAAAGTACCTACCAGAAAAAGCCATCGTTTATCTAACCAATATCATAAACGCAATGCTAAGGTTTAAAAAATTCCCAAACAGATGGAAAGAGGCCCATGTCATAATGCTACCAAAGCCCGGCAAAGACAGCACATTCCCACAAAACTACAGACCGATAAGCTTACTATCAGCAATCAGCAAAATAGTGGAAAGAGTGATACTCAGCAGACTCCAAGCTGAAACTGACAGATTAAACATCATACCTGAAGCCCAATTTGGCTTTAGATCAAAACACTCTAGCGAGCTACAAGTACTCAGACTAACAGAGTACATAGCAGCTGGATTCAACGATAAACAATACACAGGAGCTGCATTCCTGGATGTAAGTAAAGCATTCGATAGAGTCTGGCATAAAGGACTACTATACAAAATGAGAGGATACGGGTACAGCGGAGCAATGACAAGGCTGATCTCTTCTTACTTGAGCAACCGCAATTTTAGAGTCCGGATAGGACAATTCCTGTTCGAACTTGGGAACCCGGAAGCTGGAGTACAACAGGGAGCAGTACTGTCACCTCTGCTATACACGATATACACAGCAAACATACCTAGAACACCAGGTACATTATTAAGTCTCTATGCCGATGACACAGCGATAGCGGCCAAACACAGAAATGTAGACATAGCAGTCACCAACCTGCAGACAGCGTTAGACGACATGAAGAATGGAGTCTAAAGTGGAAAATTGCAATTAACTCAGATAAGACGCAAGCTGTACTTTTTCAAAGAGGCGAGAACGACCGGAAGAACAGGTACCTGTGCAAGACAATCCCATTGAGTGGAAAAGCGAAGCAAAATACCTCGGGGTAATAATGTACAAAGGACTAACCTTTAATAAACACGTAGAAGCTACGCTACAAAAAGCCAACATGGCAAGGGCCGCAATAAGAGGTCTAGCAGGAAGGAAAAGCAAACTTCGTATAAAAACCAAAATAAGACATAAACAGTATAGTCCTTCCTATACTGACCTACGAGTCACTTGCATGGGGACATATATGCAACACAACCAAAAAGAAAATACAGGCACAACACAACAAAAGCCTAAGAGAAGCGGTAAACGTACCAAGCTACGTAGCTGAAAGATTCCTTTTTAGAGAATTACAACAAATCAGAGTGACTGACACTATGAAAGAAAAAGCTAGGAAAAAGTTCGCAGAATTAGAGAACCACCCCAGTCACATTCTACGAGAGATAATGAGGTATGACGCTTTCCACAGATGGAAGCACAAACGACCAAAACAACAAATAGTAGACTAAAATAAAACCAGAGAGAGAAATAACCCCCCCCCAGATGGACAGAATTCAACAAAAAGCCCAGAGTGAGAAGAAACTCTTCAAATTATACCACACACACACAAGGAAGACAGTTCGTAGCTTAAATCACCCAGAATTATCGCTTATCGCCTCATACACAGTGGGACCAGCTGCTCAAATAAGGATACAGTCTGTATTGTGGTATCGTATATTTTATATATTTTCTTTATTATAATATAGACTATATACTAATTATGATTTTTGTCCACAGGTCACCTACAAAAAAGACGACAAAAAACACAAAAACCGGCTTCGGCCACCAAAAAAATTAACAAAAACCCCAAAACCCGGGCACGTAGGGCCCAACCCCCTTGAGCACCAAGTCACCGAACTGAGCCGGGACTCAGAGCGGAGACTTGAGGCCCAAGTAAGCAATTTTAGTTCGCGGATAAGCCACATTAAGATAAACAGAATATAGCGGAGATGCGCTGTCCTGAGTTTTTGCATTCGGTTAGGAAACCATGTTGGGGTTCTATTACCCAGGACCTCCACATGAAGATTTGTGTTGTTCTGTCTGCAAATGTCCACAGCATTTAGCTGATTGTTGTGCCTCTATAGCGAATCAGATTGCTATAGGGGGAAAGGGATGGTCTAGAGCATTGGAGCACGGTGGGGTGATTCCTGTTTTTAACTCGAGTTAACACACCTTACTCCAATGAATTGTTACAAACCCGATCGTACTACCTGGGTGAACATTTCTCATAGGCTGGGTTTAATCAAATTTCTTGCTTTCTTGATCGGACTTCAGTTGTCAGACACTTCGAACCTACTACACCTTGTTGGTTAGTGGTGCTTACCTAGCGAACTGTTGTTTCATTATTAATCCAATTATCCAAATCGTCCTTACGTCGAATTATAACGATTACACCAACTTCGAAGAATAGCGAAAATTTCCAAACCAGACGTCGAAGATACCTGAAGGCATCATCCACCGTCTGCCATACATACATATATTCATACGAAAGTAATTAAAAAACTTGCTTTCATATTTTCTTAACTTATAAAATTGCTCATCAAACAGTCGATTGCTTATTAGAGGATGTACCTACATTTTTCGTCGCCTCTTTTTATTATTTTTCAATTTCAAAGCCAAAACAGTAATACATGCAGTCTCTGCAAAATCCAGATTTTAACTCCAAAAACATTTAAAAAATCTAAAGTGAGCAACTATTTAGTTGCTTAGTGTGCGGTGATTTTCGGTTGAAGCAACTAAAGTGAAGCAACTTTTTAATCGCGGAGATTAAAAAGTTGCTAGTGTGCGGGTAGCCTTAGGTTAAAGTTTGTTTACCAATATAAATATTTTATTTGAGTTTTACTTAAAGTAATAACGTGATTATGTCAAGAGTCAAGAACCAAAACTATTTAGGTAAATTACATTATAAGTATAAATGAATGAATGATAACCGATTTATTACTTTCAGAACAAACTGTGACGCAGTACTCCCAAGAAGAGTTTTTCGAACACTTCAGACTTTCAAGGGGCACAGTAAATGGTTTGGTTGAAAGATTTGAGGCTAGCCAGTATTATAATTCACAGGAGGGACAGCATGCAACCATATCGGCTTTTACATCAAGTAAGTAAATACAGTAAAACCTCTGTGTATCTAGTAGAAATAATTGGGGGAGGTCATTTTCCATAATAAAAATTCCCATTTCAGTTGAAAATAAGATTGCTTTTGTATTCTCCTTGTATGAAATTACACAATCTTAGTTAAAATTGGCATTAACCCTTTCACTATTTTTGTACATCACCATGTACATTGAATTTCATTGCCTTATATGAAATTCAGAATTATTTATCTCCTAATCTACATTTGTACGTCAGAAAGTACAACCTATTTTTAAGTTTTTAGGTTGGTAGTAAGTGCGATAAAGTTTGACAATAGACGTTAGGCAACATTTAAAACGTGAGTGGCGTGTTGTGCAAACAGGTGCATTTTAGGTTATGTGATATATTTTACGTTTTCTTGTAAATCTACTAAAATTAGAAGTTTTATGATTTGCTATTGGTAAGTACATGTTTCAACGTTGGAGTTCCATAATAATTTATATTGCTTTATATAATACAAAGTCCACAGATGTAGTTTGAATTAGTATGTACATTACCATGTACAAACGCAGTTTGTGGACAATATATTATTAGACCATGTTTTTGCAAAAGTTATAAATTTTATTTCTATTTGGTATTAGTAGTGTCGGTATGGTGGAGACGCGAGACAATAAATTGTTGAGGGAGGGGCACCCCTAAAAATTGACTAAATGTAGTTTTCAAATTTTTAATTTTTTTTGTTTTATATGGATATTTACTAATGTTTGTCCTTCATGCGTTTGTTTTTGTTTTTTAGATAATGGCAAACGCAAGAAAAAATTCAAAAAGAAAGCTAACCCAAGAAGAACTTCTTTATTATCTCGAGAACGATGATGTTTCAGATATTGAGTACCTGTCAGATGATGATGATGGTTGGGAGTCAGACGAAATATCTAGAGAACAAAGAAATAATGACATTCTAGATGTAACTATAGATAAAAATAATGGAAAGGAAAATGAGCCTGAAAACAGCGACGTTGAAGATGTAGATTTGGCAGATGAAGAAGAAAGGTTGGTGCTAACTGTAAGTGGTGAAAATATGGGGGAAAATGACAAAGATGAGATGAAAAGGAACCAAACAAATTTTGAGAAAGAACATGGTCTTACTGACAAATCAAAAATAAATTGGATACAAGGGGAAAATGTACAATACGAAACAAGAAATATTCATTGGCATTCAACCGTTCCGACTACCCCTGTTGTAGATTTGCCACCACCAGTTGAATTTTTTACCAAATATGTTCCTGATGAGATACTACAACAAATGGCTGATATGACAAATTTATATGCTACACAAAAAAATATTGCTCGATTTCCACCTACAAACTTGGATGAAATCAAGACTTTTATTGGGGTCCATATTGTTATGGGAAACTTACAGTTTCCTAGAGTCTGCATGTATTGGCACCGTAGTATAGGAATACCATTAGTAAAAGATTCCCTAAGTCTGTCTAGATTCTACAAGTTGCGACAGACAATACATTTGGTCGATATTTTGAGTCGCAATGAAGACAACAAAGATAGGTAGGTATTTAGATAACAAATTTTGGTATTTTTTTTATATATAATAATTTATTAACAATCAGAATTTCATATTCTCAAAGTTAATTTGATAACAAGCACAATAACAAAAACTATAATATTGTACCCTAATATGGCGTTATGAGGTACATGACCCAGCGATTTCACCTCAGTTTCAGCGAAGATCTATGGGCCATAATCTTCGCAATCTTCTGTTGTTTATTGGCTGCAGTATGTAAATACCACGGGGCATTTGGTATGGTGCGTAGAATTTTTGATTGCGTTATTTGGATTATTTTTGTATTTGATTTGCTGGCACAACTCCATAGTTCGATTCCATATGTCCATATAGGTCTGATGACTGTTTTATAAATTAGCAGTTTGTTCTCAATAGAGAGTTGAGATTTTCTACCAATAAGCCAATTAATTTATTTCACTCTCAACTCAATTTGTTTTTTCTTCTTCAAAATTTGCTTCAACTTGCTTTATTTATATTGCTTTGTTACAGATTGTGGAAAGTCAGATGTCTGTACGAGTCAGTAAGAAAAAGATGCCAGCAGCTACCACTAGAAACTAACTTGTGTGTCGATGAGCAAATAGTCCCATTCAAGGGACAAATAAATATAAAACAATATATGAAAAACAAACCCAACAAATGGGGTATCAAAATCTACATCTTGGCTGGCCAGAGTGGACTGATATATGATTTCTTGATTTATCAAGGTTCAACAACGCCCATTAATCCCATTTACGTAAAATATGGATCGGCAGCTGCTGTAGTTATGCAACTTAGTGAAAGAATATCTGAGAAAAACCACGGCCTATTTTTTGACAATTTCTTTAGTACCTATAATTTGATCCAATATCTGGACTCCAAGTCTATATACTGTATAGGAACCATAAGAGTTAACCGGTTTGCCAATCCAAAGTTACCCAGCGATAAAGAAATGAAAACAAATGGGCGTGGTTTTGCTGCTACCGCAATTAGCAAGGACGGTATTGTCATCACAAAATGGTATGATAACAAGGCAGTACTGACAGCATCTAACTTCGTTGGAATTGGAGAGTTGGATGAATGTAAAAGATGGGACAAAACAAGAAAAGAATATGTGCAGATTCCCAGGCCTGAAGCTATAAGACGATACAACAGTAATATGGGCGGCGTCGACAAGTTGGACTTCTTACTAAGTCTATACCGATCCTATGTCAGATCAAAGAAATGGACTGTGAGAATGATCACTCATGCCATTGATTTAGCCCTGGTAAATTCATGGCTTGAGTATCGCACTCAAGCTATTCTTTTGGGAGTAAACAAGAGGGAAATTCTTGATTTGTTAGCTTTTCGCCAAGAAGTGGCCGAAAATCTAACCTGCAGTAGACATGCTCCTAAAAGAGGCAGGCCTTCAAAAAGCTTCGAGGATCCAGGTCCCTCCAAAAAGAAAAAAACTGAAATAAGGCCTCTAAAAGACCTTAGATTTGATGGATACCATCATCTTCCACAGTATGATGATAAAAAGGAAGCCTCAAGATGCAAAAATGAGGGTGTAAGAGCAGGACACATATATTTTGTCAAACATGCAAAGTTCATTTATGTATTTTAAAGGAAAGGAATTGTTTTTCCACATTTCATACAAAGTAAATGTTATAATTTATATTACTTTTGACAATGATCTGATTTATAAGAGTTTCTAATAAAAAATTAACACTCAATGGTTTTTTTTATTTCCATGAACTTTGTTTGTACATTGTGATGGACATCCTGTACTGGAAGGGTGGGGGTAGTTAAATTCTTTTTATGTAAAAAAAAATAATCTATAGTGCAACAGTACTTTGTATACCAAAAATTAGAATTTTGTAATCACTCTAAAGGGAAGTGATAGTGAAAGGGTTAAAAAATTGTATAAGGTGATTTCGTAATGTTTTCTTTAATATGTAAATAATATAACGCAGTCAAATTAAGAAAAATAAACATTATGTTTTAAAGTAATATTCTATTTTCTTTTGTGTTTTCATTTCACGACAATGTTTTATAGCTATATCTAATGAAGGAATACATTAAGCCATAACTAATTACTTATATCCGAAATCATATGAAAAAACATTCTGGCTCGAAAATGGTCCTAATGTATATCAATGTATCTTTGGGTTAAATAAATACAGTCCTTTAGTTGTTTGAAAGCAATGTTCACAAATTAAGATCGAATTGTAACCATTTTGCAATGAAAATTTACTTTTTATTGACAAAATCATAGAAACTGTCAGCTGTTTCGGCCAAAACGCTGATGTAAAATAAATATTTAATCTACCTTTAATTAACTTCTAAAATCAAAACACAACTTCTCCTTTTATTTTAAGAATCATTTGCTTTTAGCTACTTATTTATCTGTGGTACATTGGATATCAGACTTGCAGCTTTAGAGACGTTGGAGATCGTTTCAACATAACGATAAGCTCTGTCCATAGAATTATTCATCGTATGACATACTTTTTAAGTAACTTGAGTCGAGATGTAATAAAATGGCCAAATCAAAATGAGCAAACCATAAGTGAGCAACATTTTAGAGCTAATGGGTTTCCAGATGTAATAGGAGCCATTGACGGTAGCCACATAAAAATTGACAAACCGGAAAATGACCCAGAGTCATATATACATAGAAAAGGATCTACTCAATTCAGGTAGGTGATTTTTGACGCCAGGAAATTTTTAGTCATGCATATTTAATTTCATATATGACATTGTATAAAAGCACAATATGTAATTTGATACCTAAACTCCAAAACCTCTCAACTAGTCTTGTTCGGTTTTCTCCGGTTATATCATATACATAAAGACCAAAATAGGAAAAACGAACAAAAACAGTTGAGAGGTTTTGGACTGTAGGTATCTAATTATTTTTAATTTATTTTTTATTATAGATGCAACTTGTATGTGTTGCCTTTTATAGGATATCCGGGTTCAGTCCACGACAGCAGAGTGTTTCGAAACTCTCCATTGCACACGAACCTAGAGGAAAAATGTGGAAGATATTTTCTTCTAGGAGACAGTGGCTACCCTTTACAGGCCAATTTGTTAACTCCTTATAAGGATAGAGGGAACTTATCAAGACATCAACGAAACTATAATGTAAAGCTGGCAAAAAATCGTTATGTGGTTGAACATTGCTTTGGCATATTGAAACAAAAATTTAGGCAAATGTATCATATTAAGTTAAGGAATATAAGATTAATATGCAATATAATTAGAGCTGCATGTGTACTACATAGTATTGCCATCGATGATATTTTCAATATAGAACCAGTTAATCAAAATCCTCCAGAACAACTACATGAAATTAATGATGATAATGATGATGATAATGTAGATGACATAGGAGTTCGTGCCATTAGGGATAGGATGGCAAATACTTTACAATTGTAAATTTTTGGATAAATAAATATGTTTTTCGGTGATGTTCGATTTTATTTTAAAAATTAAAAATGCCTATAATGTGTATATATGGTATTTTAATGACAGTTAAATACTGAAACCTCATAAGTCAAAATCTACAACTTTTCAGGAAAGTGAAAAAACTTTGCTGCTTAATACATGTTTTTTTCTTTTTCTTCTTCTTTTCTATTGAAAATATTTTAGCATTTTTTTAAGTAATAAATAAATATTGAGAAAGAAAACAAGTACCAAGTTACAAAGCTATTTCGTTCTCCTGAAAAGTTGTAGGCAGCTAGTGCTGTTTCTTTTCTCTCAGTCTGGATTTCTACTTTTTACAATCTTCCTAGTTCCGTCTTCCAATCCTTTCTTTGACAGGGCATCATCAACCTCATTTTTCCATTGTCTTCTTGGTTGTCCTCTCCTTGTTCTGTTGCGCTTCAATCTGCAACCTTGGTTATCCATGTAATTTCTGTTCTGTGGCCATACCATTTTAGTCTTCTGCACTTCATTTTTCTCCTTAACTCTTCATATGTTATTCTGTCTCTTCAGATGAGACCACAGCATCTTCTTCGGTATTCAATTTTGATTGCCAGAATGCTTCCTTCGTTTTTTTGTTTATGACCCAAATTTCTGCTGCATATATTAAGATACTTCATACTATTGTTTGGTATGTATATCAATTTTTTTCTTTGACTATTTTATTCCAAATAACACTATAAGATTCCATTTTTTATCACTTCTATACATTAGACAAAACACCCAAATATTTAAAAATTCTTTCTTTTTTACTTCTATTTCCATAAGAATAGTAAAATTGATTAAGTTTAGTAGTTTAGTGGAGATCAACTCACCGCTTGAATGTAAGAAATAGGTAACTCGAAATTTGGCTGTTTTGAGTTAGCTACTTCTTTAATAATACCGTTTCGAGTAGAATTGAATGCATAAACCAGGTAACTTGTAAAATGATTCAGACGACATCTATTGAAATTTGTAAAAAGTAGCTAGAGTTGTTAATGAAGATTTCTTTAATGTAAAAATTAGATAACTGAAGATACCTACTTTTTACTGGAAAAGTTGCGGGATACATTTTTAAACAAAAACTAGGTAACTGAAAATACCTACTTTTAACAGGCTAATACATGTCTCAGTTCGATTGTTTGTGTCTTGAGATACGCACGTGTTTAAACAAAAATTGTAGTTTATTTTAAAATAAAGATGTCTAGAGGTCTGAAAATGGTCGGAATGTGTAACTTAACAACTGGAGGTAAGATTGTGTTTATTTTTGAAACTTAAATTTAGTTAAATAGAATTTTATATAAGCATGTAAAATTTAAGGTTATAATTTGTATAATCCTATTATTTGTATATTCAGATATAGCACCAGGAGCTAATTATCTGTCTCCTAACCAGGAAAAATGTCCCCAGCATATTTTATATATGGGTAATACATTGGAAAAGCCCATTAGTCATCAAGAAGAAATTACTGAATGCTTTGAAACGAATGTAAATCTTGAATCAAATAAGATTGTTTCTCATGAATTGTCACCTAAAACTAATGTGAGCCTTGATCGGAATAATTCTGTTGCCCATAAATTGCCATCAGCTAACGAAGAAGTGAACTTAGGTATGTACGATGAAAAAAATAAACCTTTGTTTAAAAAGAAACAGCCGTTATCGTTAGTAAATATTTCATAGCAAATAGTTTGACTAAAGAAACGAAAAGAATATTTTAACGCATCTCAAGTCGGACTAGATATAAAATTTCTTGCGTTTAATTATTTTTATTAATCTATTAAATAATGATTTATGTTATTAACAAGTTGTTTTGTAACACACCAAGGGTAAAATTAGATTTATTTTTTAATATAACTAATTGCACATCAGTTCTAAGAGTATGTAAATAGTTGTTTTTTTACTTATTTTTGGGTATGGTTAATACTTGGATAACCAAAAAAAACTAAATATTTATACCTACTTTTTTAATTCCGTTTAAAACGCATATGAACAGTGACATTTATATTATTTCATATAATTTTTTTATTTTTTAGATCATCAAAATATTTATCAGATCGAGAACCCAATAGCCAACAACTTAAGCAGCGATGATTCTGGTAATGACTTTTCTCCATACGAGTCTGAATATAATCCAGAAAGCTCTGAGTATAACAATTGCAGTTCTTCAGATGATGATATAGTTTCAAAAAAGTATAAAAGTCAATTATATGGTATGGAAGAGCACCCTACTGAAACTGATAAGCCAAGAAGGAAACGAAAACAATCTTTTATGTATTCAAGAAATATAAGAAAAAAAAATAGATTAGAAGGAAAAGAATATGTGTCAACAAAAGGAATTATAGTCCCTGCAGCTGAAGTAAAGCCTACATGCAAACAAACTTGCAGGTTTAAATGCTTTAAAATACCTGAAGCTGAGAGGCAAAAAATTTTTAACGCTTATTATGAACTTAAAGATTATACGCGACAACGCGATTTTTTAAACGCAAATATTGATAAACATTCAAAAAGTTTAGGACAACACAAGACGAGTCTAGAAGAACTTTTTCGATGATCTACTTTTTACCGATTGCTGGAAATAAAGTTAGGTGTGTAAGACCATGTTCCTTAACACTCTGGGAATAAAAAAAGGTGTTGTAGATATAGCAATGAAAAAGCGTTCTGAACAAAACCTTGCAAATACTGACGGCAGAGGTAAAGGAAAAGGCAAAACTTTGGATCTAACTATGGTGGAAAATATCAAAAACCATATTAAGCGTTTTCCATGCGTTCCTTCTCACTACGTAAGAATGGATACATCCAGAAAATACTTAGATTCTACCTTAAATTTGGCAACTATGTACAGAATGTACAAATTCTGGTGTGAAGAAAATAATACACCTTCAGCAAAATTATCGGCGTATCGAAATATTTTTAAAGACAACTTTAATTTGGGATTTCATAAGCCAAGAAAAGATCGATGCCGCGTTTGTGTTGCATATGAAGTAGAAAAAAATCTAACAGAGAAAATGAGAGATGATCAAAAATTACATTTGAAAAATAAAGAAAATGCCAGAAGGGCCAAGACGCAAGATAAAGAAAACGCAATTGAAAACAAAACAATGGTAAGCTGTAATTTTGACTTGCAGCAAGTTTTACTCGCACCTAGTGACCCAAAAAATAATGCTCTGTTTTATAAAAGACGCTTATCTACATACAATTTTACAATCTACAATGTAGCAAACCGTCAGGGTGATTGTTTTATGTGGCATGAGGGTCAAGGAGCTAGGGGCAGTTGCGAAATAGCCAGCCTTATTTATAAGTACTTTTTGTCTCTATCCTCTTCCATTAATGAAGTGAGATGTTTTAGTGACCGCTGTGGTGGACAAAACTTGAACAAGTTTGTCGTTGCTATGTGCATGTATGCTGTGCAACACATTGAAAATATTAATAAAATTGAACTTAAATTTTTGACATCCGGTCACAGTGAAATGGAATGTGACTCAATGCATTCCACAATTCAAACAGAATTTAAACGAGTAGGAAAGGCTTTGTGGCCAGGTGATTGGAAGATGATAGCTAGAGGTGCTCGCAAAATAGGAGATAAACCTTTTGGTTAAATTTCATAACATTTAACCAGAACATTATCATTATAAAATTCCAATGCCGGACCTGTATATTCGAAAAATGCCGGTTCAGTTTTAAATCTATTTCATTTCTAAGAATCGGGGGCTTATTAGAAGGGTCTGGAAAATAGTCGACGCAACAGTTACCCAGTGTCGAATAACATGATGTGGGTATTCCGGTCTTATTATTCATCATTGTTCATTCTTCGCTCTTTTATCAAGTATCAAAAAAAAAAAAAAAAAAAAAAAAAAAAAAAAAAAAAAAAAAAAAAAAAAAAAAATTTCTTTCTTTTTTTTTATTTATTCTATTCTTTTTATTACTACTTAGTTTAGTAATTATCACGCAAGCGTAGAATCATTTGTTGGTTTGGTTTTAAACCTTCATGTTGCACTACTTTCAGTGTAACATCAGTAATCATTAGTTTCTGACTGTCAGTATTTCTGAGTTGAGAGTAGCTACACACCTATCAAATTATCAAATTGCACATAAGTGCTGGTCCTTCGAGCACCAGAGAAAATCTTTCATTTTCTGTTTGTTTTTAAACACTCCGAATCTTATTTAGTTTGTTAACTTTAATCACAACTTATTTCTATTTATTATTAATAATCATTCACTCTCTTGCGCCGCCCTCCAATATGGTTAAATTTCATAACATTTAACCAGAACATTATCATTATAAAATTCCAATGCCGGACCTGTATATTCTAAAAATGCCGGTTCAGTTTTAAATCTATTTCATTTCTAAGAATCGGGGGCTTATTAGAAGGGTCTGGAAAATAGTCGACGCAACAGTTCTCAAAAATGTGGAGCGTCATAAGGCTATCTCCTTCGCACTCATATGGATCATGCGCTCTGGGGTCGCTTGACGTCACTTGGGTTGCGTTAGCTATTAGCCGGATACTCATTTCGGCTCTTGGGTTGCGTTAGCTATTAGCCGGATACTCATTGTCGGCTCCTTCAGCGTGGGCGCACCGGGAGCTCAGCAGTAGCGTTCCAATCTTAACACTGTACACATCTCCACTCGTAGTATTTTGTTGGTTTTTGTTTTCTTTTACGTACGAGTGGAATTAAACGTTCATAAACGGCTAACATGTGGTCGTATATCTTTTAAACATTTTTTCTTATATAACAAGTAATGGTTTCAACGTGTTTTTCATCAATGTTTTGTAAATAGCTGTATAAAGTGCTTCGTAAAAGACTTTTAAGTGCAAAAGTGAGGTTTAAGTGACAAGTTCTCATCTGTTTAAGTGACCAAATGAACTTACATCAAGAATCGAACTATCTAACCTGCATTTTTTTGTAAAACTATTCCGAATTTAAACATTTTCAGTTTCTCTCAATAAAATCTAGTGAAAATTCAATTTAAAGGGTTTTCATTTATTTAAACTCAAAGAAGAAATACCTTTCCAAGGAAATATTAGAAGAGCAAAGGGGTTATTACCTCAAGGAAGAACCTGATAATATCACACATGTTAACTTACCCGCAATTTCTTGGCATACCAGCAACCTAGAAGGAAATATAGAACATCACATCAAATTAATGTGAGACAAACCCTCATATTTTATTCATGGTTCTTCGAGCCGGATCGACTTTTTGATGTCAAGGAAAGCGGAACTTTCGTTTAAGGTACTGTACAAGCATTTTCTAACAAACTATTAGTGTTTCTTCAAATAAACTTTGCCTTCTTCGAATCATAAACATTTTTTATCAATTTTTCCACTAACATAAGTGGAACAATTAAGATTGTTTTTGCTTTATAAACAATTTTTTTTTTTTTTTTTTTTTTTTTTTTTTTTTTTTTTTTTTTTTTTTTTTTTTTTTTTCAATTTGCTAGGAATTTGCATGTCAAACATTTTTTTATGCATTTGTGGAACTTAGATTTTTGTTAAAAATTTATTTAAAATTTTCAAAAAGTTTTTTGTTCTTAGCAAATTGAAATACAATGTTCTAGGGGACCGTATCGCCAATTTTTTTTGATATTTTAACTTTTTTGTTTTTCACTCCTAAGTTGACTCCAGGATATTAAAGCAGTAACAAATATTAAATATGGCATCAATCGATGAATTTAAGAAAATCAGATCCATTTCAAAGTCACAATTCACCAGGGTCGAAAATTGGATCAAAGCTAACGTAAATTGCACTGATAAGATTCAAATAGTATCAAAATTGGAAACTTTAAAAACATATTTCATCAAATATTGTGAAGCTCAAGATGAAATTGAGTATCTTGATCCTAAAGACAATGACAGAGAAATTACAGAAACCAAGTATTTCACGTTATTTTCAACTTTAGACTCGATTTTTTCTAAACTAACTGCTCCTATAGTAACTTCAACTCCCAAGTCTCAGACTACAGCTATAGCTTCACGTCTGAAACTTCCGGAGATTCAAATTCCCAAGTTTTCAGGGGATAATCTAGAATACAAATCCTTTATCAATCTTTTCAATGCTTTAATCACGAACAATTCTAATCTGGGGTCACCTTCGGAGAAACTTTTTTATCTGAGATCACATTTAAGTGGGGAAGCTCTCAAACTGATTGAGAATTTAGAGATTTCAGATGACAATTTCACAGTTGCATTGAATTTTTTAGATTCAAAATACAACAATATCAGACAAGTTTTATCAAACCATTTTCAGCAACTGTTGAAGGCACCTGAAATAACCAAAACTTCCCTAAGCACGTTGAAACCATTTATTACAAATACACAATCTATCTATGAATCATTACTCACTTTGGGTCATCAACAAGACACGCTCTTTGAGGCTTTAATTACTCAAATACTAACTTCTAAACTAGATTTTCAATCGCGAAAAGCTTTCGAAGAGCAAGCAACACCAAACTCTCTTAGTACCCCAGCTCAACTTTTTGATTTTTTAAATGGACGTTGTACGGTATTGGAAGCGGTACAAACAGAGGTACAACCGGGAAGCCCACATCATGAGAGGAAATTTAAACAAAGTAGGACTTCACCAACAAAGTCTAGTTTACCCAAAGTGTCTTTGCATACTGCTAATCAACTATCAAACACAAACCATCAATCTAACAGAAACTATCAATCAAACAACAGCCAACAATCAAACATAAACAATCAGTCTATCAAAAATTCACCAGGTAAAAAAGTAACTTGTGCGATGTGCAGCGAATCTACTCATAGGATTAATTCATGCCCTAAATTTTTATCATTGTCCATAATCGATAGACAAACATACATCAATCAAAACAAATTATGCATTAATTGTTTAGGTCGAAATCATGCGGCCACAACCTGTTTATCTAGATCAAATTGTTCTTATTGTAATAAAAGACATAATTCATTATTACACGAATCATCTTTATCAAATGCTACTCAGGATTCTCCGTTAATGCAGCAAACAAGTGCACAGTTTGAATCCAATTGTTCAATATCTCCGCCTAAGATGGATCAAAATCAAAGGGCAAATCAAACATTAACTTTTAATCAAACATGTTGACAATTAGAACATTCTTTATCTGCTAACTCCACTGCTACACACAGCTATGTACTGCTAGCTACAGCTCAAGTTCAATTCAAATCAATTCAAAATCATGCAGTCATAGTTAAAGCACTTTTGGACAGTGGAAGCCAAATTTCTTTTATAACTAAATCATTATTAAATCAGTTAAACATTCAATCTTATTTCAAAAAGTGTAATGTCGCAGGTATTTGTCAATCTAACAAGGCAATTAACGAGTTTATAGATCTTACATTTCAATCTAATCAGGAACCTGCGATGTTTTTCACAACAACCTTTGCTGTAGTTGAGGAAATAACTTCACATTTGCCTCAAATTCACTTGAATAAAAATTCATTAAAAATTCCTCAGCACATACAATCAAATCTAGCAGATAAAGAATTTAATATCCCTTCTCAAGTGCATGTTTTATTAGGTGCAGAAATCACTAGCGAAATTATCAAACCAGGAGTGTGCAAATTAGGTTTTCAACTGCCCACTCTTAACAATACACATCTTGGCTGGGTAATTTCAGGAAAATTCCCTGCCAGGGCTGTAAACATTCCGAAAATCAACCACACTGCATCTAGTGATATCTTTTACTCTTCAAACAATCATAACGTGGCTTCTGATCCATCTAGATCAGAAAATTATCAATATCCATCTGAGGCTACTAACTCAGAATATCTTAACTATCAATCTTGTTCTGAGGCAAACCCCTCAGAATGTCTGAAACGTAAGTTTGCTTCTGATTCAAAAAGATCAGAAAATTATCAAGCTCTATCTGAGGTGAACCCCTCAGAATATCATAAACATAGCTTTGTTTCTGATCTGACTGGATTAGAAAAGTATCAATTTCCAGCTGAGGCAACCACTTCAGAATATCGTAATCATAACTTTGTTTCTGGCCCAACTAGATCAGAAAAGTATCAATCTCTATCTGAGGTAAAACCCTTAGAATATCTTAAACATAACTTTGTTTCTAATCCAAACAGATCAGAAAATTATCAATTTCTATCTGAGGTGAACCCCTCAGAATATCTTAATCACAAAGTTCTTTCTGATCCAAACAGATCAAAAAATTGTCTGTCTGAGTCAACCTCCTCAGAAGATCAAACTTATCAAACTGATTCTGAGCCTAAGATGCCAGAGTTATCAAACAAACTTTATCAAACTTATCAAACTGATTCTGAGCCTAAGATGCCAGAGTTATCAAACAAACTTTATCAAACTTATCAAACTCATTCTGAGCCCAATAAGCCAGAATTATCAAAAAATACTAATCAAACACATCACAATCATTCTGATCTTGATAAGCTAGAACTATCTAACGATCTTTATCAAACTAAATCAATCAGCTCAGAAACACCACATGAATTAGATCAATTTCCTTCTGAGGCAAATAGCTCAGAACACAAACATATCAAACTAAAAAATGAGTTCTCTGATCACAGTTCTCTTAATCAATCTTATGAGATCAATAACATTTCACCAAACAGCCCATTTAAAAAACTTTTCCAAACTAACTTATCAACAAACTTCGGTACACCAATGGAATCAACTATTGTTTGGGAAGAAGTCTTACCACTATTTCATTGCCACAACGCCATGGAAACATCTATTGAAAGATTTTGGATCCAAGAAGAAGTGATTACAGAAAATGCATCATCAGAAGACGATGAGTTAGCCGAACGAATTTTCAAGTATACTACTGTTCTATTACCAAGTGGAAGATTCCAAGTAGATCTTCCCCTTACATCACCGACAGCTCACTCACAGTTAGGGGATTCTTTTCAAATCGCAAAACATCGTTTTCTATCATTAGAGAAAAAATTGCATAACAATCCTGGGTTACTTGGTGAATATAAAAAATTCATTGATGAATATTTGCAACTAGGGCATGCGCAGATTCTTCCCTTAGAACTTAAAACAATCAACAATGATCAAAAATATTTTGTACCACAT
Organism: Diabrotica balteata; assembly: GCA_918026665.1. Lineage (NCBI taxonomy): Eukaryota > Metazoa > Arthropoda > Insecta > Coleoptera > Chrysomelidae > Diabrotica > Diabrotica balteata. The sequence goes on from CAKJVB030000037.1 coordinate 60,236, forward strand.
CTGGGTGTGATCAGAGAACAAAGTGTTTCAACAAAACTAAGGGTGGTGTTCGACTTTTCTTGCCGAACAACCTCCAAACTTTCCTTAAATGAAATTCTTCTAACAGGACCAAGAGTTCAACCTGAGCTATTTGACATTTTATGCCGTTTTAGATCATTTAAGTACGTTTTAACTGCTGACATCACTAAAATGTATAGGCAGGTGGTCATGAATCCTCAACTTAACTTTCTACAAAACATTTATGGAGAAATTCTCCTAACGATCCTTTGCAATGCATAGAATTAACTACAGTCAGTTTCGGACAAAAAAGTGCTCCTTATGTTGCTTGTAGGGTACTTAATGAAATAGCTTATCGAAATCCTCATTTAAAATTAGCATCTGCAGCAATACTGAATCAAACTTATGTAGACGACATTCTGGCGGGTGTAAATGAACCTGCGCAGATTGAACAATTACAAACTGAACTTAATCAAAGTTTAAATCCTCATGGTTTTCAACTACATAAGTTTGCTTCCAATTTAACAACAGAATCATCTCAACAAAAATCAAACGTTAAAGATCTTAATCTAGAGGATATGCCTTGTAAAATTCTCGGATTAAAATGGGATCCTACAAGTGACTCCCTTCAAATATCTGCTCCTTCTTGTCTCCCAACCACTCAATTAACAAAAAGAATAATTCTTTCTATAATCTCTAGCTGTTTTGATCCATTGGGACTGGCTAATCCGCTGATAGCTAAGGGAAAACTAATCATGCAAAAATTGTGGTTATTAAAATTAGGCTGGGACGACATAATCACCGATCAAACAATTATTAAAGAATGGCTCACATTTTCCACACATTTAACAATGTTACAAAATCTATCCATATCAAGACTCATAACATTAAACAAACAAATATCACATTGTGAAGTCCATGCTTTCTGCGATGCAAGCTCAGTTGCATACGGGGGAAACATTTATATAAGATCAGTTTTCACGGATGGATCCATTCATTGTTCGTTATTAACTTCGAAATCACGAGTGGCTCCAATTGGCAAACCATTAACAATCCCCAAACTTGAACTTTCAGCTATGGTTTTAATATCGAAACTTTTGGATAGAGTGCTAGGAATTCTACAAAACAACTTTACTTTCAAATCAATCAATCTGTGGACAGACTCGCACATTGCGTTGTCATGGGTACGTGGTCACCCCTCGAGGTGGTCAGTGTTTGTCAGCAACAGGGTTGTACAAATCCAAAAACTAACTAAAGATCACAAGTGGAGACACATAAGATCAGAGCAAAACCCAGCCGATCTGCTATCTAGAGGACAGTTCCCTCAAAACAAACATGCATTCTGGTTTAATGGACCAAAATTCTTAAATGAACCCCAGGAAAATTTTGACGATTTGGATACGTTCAGAATGGTGGAATCTCCACCTGAAACAAAGAAAACTTCTTTGAACGTAATTCAGCAACTCGATGATCCATGGGTTACTACTTGTGACACTTTCAATAGCTACACTAAATTAATAAGAACTTTTGCATACTTTTTTAAGATCTTACATAATGTCAGATCACCAGTCAAAAGGGTAGGTCTATTGACCACTGAAGAACTAGAACATTCTGCACAATTTATAGTTTCTAAAATTCAAAACAAATTTTTCTCAAACGAACTAAAATGTCTCAAAAATAATGAACACATTTATAACAAGCAAATTTTAACTCTCAACCCATTGCTTGACGAAAAACAAATTATCAGAGTAGGGGGACGGTTGAAGCACTCCGACCTTTCCTATGATCAAAAGCATCCCATTCTATTGCCTAGTAAATGTAAATTTACTTCTTTATTACTTAAAGCAGAACATAACAGGTTGGGGCACAGTGGTCCTCAAAATGTTTTATCCAATGTAAGGTTGCAGTACTGGCCATTAAATGGCCTTAGAGAAATCAAACGTATCACATCAAAAATGTCACATCTGCTACAAATTTAATGCTCAACGACCAAATCAAATCATGGCTGATTTACCAAAAGAGAGAATCACACCATCTCGGGCCTTCCAAAACGTAGGACTCGATTTTGGTGGTCCGTTTTCCATCAAATCAGCTTCAAAACTTAGAAAAGTCGTCATCACCAAATGTTATTTAGCTTTATTTGTCTGCATGGCGACTAAAGCCGTTCATCTAGAATTAGTCTCAGACTTAACTACCGAAGCCTTTTTAGCATCATTAAAACGTTTCATTTCCAGAAGGGGCTGTCCCACTATCATATATAGTGACAATGCCACCAATTTTCAAGGATCAAAAAATCAATTGCACGATTTATATCTTTTCTTAAAAAACAAACTAATCTTGACTTTATCAAATCATACTTACTTGAAACAAAAATCACATGGAAATTCATTCCCCCTCATTCTCACCATTGGGGTGGAATTTGGGAATCCGCCATTAAAAGTGCGAAATATCATCTCATACGAATGGTCGGAGGGCTTACATTAACTTTTGAACAACTTGCAACTATCTTTTGCCAAATCGAAGCAATCATGAACAGTAGACCACTTTGTCCATCATCTAATGACCCGTCCGATTTTTCAGCTCTAACTCCAGGGCATTTTCTGATAGGTTGTCCCTTAACCGCGTTTCCAGAACGGGATATTTCTGAGGTTCCACTAAACAGATTAAAATTTTGGAACATCTGCACTCAAATTCAACAACACTTTTGGAAAAGGTGGTCAGTAGAATATCTGAACCGTTTACAAAATAGGCCCAAATGGATGGAACCTTAACTAGAAATGAAAGTAGACGACTTAGTCCTTTTAAGGGAAGATGATACGCCACCCTTGAAATGGCCATTGGCGAGAATAATAGAACTAATACCAGGAAAGGATAATAAGTCCAGAGCAGTCAAAATCAAAACTCAAGATGGCACTTATATCCGTCCAATCGTTAAGTTAGTACCATTACCCAGTGTCGAATAACATGATGTGGGTATTCCGGTCTTATTATTCATCATTGTTCATTCTTCGCTCTTTTATCAAGTATAAAAAAAAAAAAAAAAAAAAAAAAATTCTTTCTTTTTTTTATTTATTCTATTCTTTTTATTACTACTTAGTTTAGTAATTATCACGCAAGCGTAGAATCATTTGTTGGTTTGGTTTTAAACCTTCATGTTGCACTACTTTCAGTGTAACATCAGTAATCATTAGTTTTCTGACTGTCAGTATTTCTGAGTTGATAGTAGCTACACACCTATCAAATTATCAAATTGCACATAAGTGCTGGTCCTTCGAGCACCAGAGAAAATCTTTCATTTTCTGTTTGTTTTTAAACACTCCGAATCTTATTTAGTTTGTTAACTTTAATCACAACTTATTTCTATTTATTATTAATAATCATTCACTCTCTTGCGCCGCCCTCCAATATGGTTAAATTTCATAACAAATTCCAATGCCGGACCTGTATATTCGAAAAATGCCGGTTCAGTTTTAAATCTATTTCATTTCTAAGAATCGGGGGCTTATTAGAAGGGTCTGGAAAATAGTCGACGCAACAGTTCTCAAAAATGTGGAGCGTCATAAGGCTATCTCCTTCGCACTCATATGGATCATGCGCTCTGGGGTCGCTTGACGTCACTTGGGTTGCGTTAGCTATTAGCCGGATACTCATTTCGGCTCTTGGGTTGCGTTAGCTATTAGCCGGATACTCATTGTCGGCTCCTTCAGCGTGGGCGCACCGGGAGCTCAGCAGTAGCGTTCCAATCTTAACACTGTACACATCTCCACTCGTAGTATTTTGTTGGTTTTTGTTTTCTTTTACGTACGAGTGGAATTAAACGTTCATAAACGGCTAACATGTGGTCGTATATCTTTTAAACATTTTTTCTTATATAACAAGTAATGGTTTCAACGTGTTTTTCATCAATGTTTTGTAAATAGCTGTATAAAGTGCTTCGTAAAAGACTTTTAAGTGCAAAAGTGAGGTTTAAGTGACAAGTTCTCATCTGTTTAAGTGACCAAATGAACTTACATCAAGAATCAAACTATCTAACCTGCATTTTTTTGTAAAACTATTCCGAATTTAAACATTTTCAGTTTCTCTCAATAAAATCTAGTGAAAATTCAATTTAAAGGGTTTTCATTTATTTAAACTCAAAGAAGAAATACCTTTCCAAGGAAATATTAGAAGAGCAAAGGGGTTATTACCTCAAGGAAGAACCTGATAATATCACACATGTTACCTTACCCGCAATTTCTTGGCATACCAGCAACCTATAAGGAAATATAGAACATCACATCAAATTAATGTGAGACTAACCCTCATATTTTATTCACCTTATATTGTGCATGATGTTGAAACAAAAGATTTTTTTTGATTGGAAAGCCTTTGTTAACAGTCATCTTACAATGAGAACCACTGACACTGAAAAGAATCCTGTTTTATTCCAATAGATTTGCTGGTTTCAATTTAGAAAGGAAAAAACCTTATCAGTTTGAATTTAAAGAATCTTTTGAAGAAACCGACTTTAGATTAGTAGATTGTCAAAAAGAACTTTACGTAGACATGTAATAGAATTAGATCCATGTTATCCTCAAGGTCATCCAATTTCTGAAATGAAGTATAATGACTTAATTTCTTTGTTTTCTCTTAAGCCACCCGCTTTACCTCAAGAATTTTATAATTTTTATTTCCACCTACCTCATGGTAGCACGACTGAAGAAGATGAATAAAAATTTTAATATTTTCTGTTACACCTGAGAACACCATTAAAGAAAAATAATATTTTTATTTTTATTAATGTCTTTAAATCCGAATACATTAAGTTTTTTTAGTTAGCTCTGTAAATTTTTTATTTGAATAAATATACAATATTTGTGTAAGAAGTAGGTATCTTTTATTTTTTTGCAAAAAACCATTAAAAAAAATTTAAAGTGTAATGATTGCCTAGATATTTTGGCCCATACCATTTAAAACAAAATAAATAAAACACAATGACAAAATTTCCTCAGATTATACTGCAATTTTGCTTACTAAAATCAGTTTCAACTGTTTGCTTCCATTCCTAAAAATATTAAAAATTGAGTTACCTAGTACTTACATTCAGGCGGCGAACTGCAGAAAAGGGTATATCAACTAGTAGTGCAAGTATGGGTAGGTACGTGAAATAATGCTAAAGGATTGGGCTAGGCAGAAAAACAAAAGAAGACTTTACTGTGAGGTATATAAGTGGTTAAAACTATAGTTTTAGGAGGGGGGCTACTACACCTGGGAGTAGTATTCGATGAAAATTAAAAAGAGAAATAAGAGCTTGATGCCAGAATAGGAAAAGCTAAATTAGGTATTTTAAGAACCCTAATCAACTAAAAATAAGTGTCTAGACAAGGCAAACACTGAATATATACAACAGTAACCCTAAATGCTTGCGAGGCATGGCCATTAAACAAAAGGAGGACGATACTGTGGAAAGATGGGAAATGAAAATATTTATGTATTCAGAAGACAGGTGGGAGAATTGGAATAAAAACGAACTACCATCTGCTAGTTTATCATGTCACAAACAATCAGATGGTTGGAACATGTAGAAAGAATGGCAGTTAACAGAATGCCCCAACTAGCTATGACTAGAAAACTAATTGGTCCGAAAAGAAGAGGTAGAACCAGGTGGATTCATAAAGTAGAGAAAGACGAAAAACATGTGCATGTAAGTAAAGTAATAAGAATAGAACAGATTTGTTTCTCTAAGTAAAAAATGTGTCCTCATAAATAAAACATCATTGTAAGTAAAACATATAATTTGTAATTAAAAGAAAATTATTATCTTAAAATACCTAAGTTATACATATTCTAGACAAAAAGCTAAAGAAAAAAACATGAAATTATTTTTTAACATTTACATTTTTTGTTAAAGAAAAATCCTAACTTACATAAAAATATTGATAAAACTAACTAAATAATAATATAACTAACGAAAAGAATAATTAAAAATTAAATCTTTTGAGACATTCAGAGCATTTTCTCTATTTGAATGCTTTCAATTTCTCCCTCTGAATTTTGATTTTTTCTTCTTCGAGTTCGATTCTCTTGACATAGTAAGCCTTTCTATCTCTTTGCATTATTGCAATTCTAGTTATGCCTGTTTTTTTATTAGGCATACCTGTTTGTTTTAATGTACTGGGCACATTAGATGTACTGGGCACATTAGACATACTGTGCACAGGCTCGTTGACATCCTCTGGAGTAAGAACAGGCTCTTCTTCTTGAAAATCTTCGATAGTGATAATTACTTGTGGCTTAATGTTTGTCCTACCTTTGAATATCTCGTTCATCTCTGTTTCGTATTCAAAATATTTTTCCCTCTCCCAGTTTTATTTTTGTTGTCGATAAATTTTTTGTACGCTCTTTCAAGAACTCTCCATCGGTTTTCACAATGGCCTGCACTGAAATTTGTACCTGCCGCTAAATTTATTTCTTGGGCCATAAGTTCCCATAATTTCTTAAAGGTTTTTATTTGGAACGTCCCAACTTTTCCACGGTATTTGTTGTAGATGTCAAGTAGAATCTTGCTGTGGTTTGTGGTACAGTTTACTGATTGCTGATGTCCTGTTAGAGGCTGCTGTTGCTGAACATCTATGGCTGTATTGAAAACCAAATATTGTCCAAGACCTACAATGAAAATGTAACTTTTAAACAAATTAAATTACTTATAACCATGAAAACATATCAATTAACCCAGCAAGCATAGGGTTAGGTGTGGTTACCCAGACAGAGAAATGAGGTGCTCAGAGCAACAGTGGCCGAACCCCAAAAATGAAGTTCTGAGATAAATGCAATGTTGCATTCGTATTTCCATTATGCTTATGGGATTCAAATTCTGCAGCACATTTAGCCAAATTTAGAGGTAGGCTGTGTAAACCCTTGTTAACCAGAAGATCTAATGTTGCTGCTTTTATTGTAATATTAATCTAAAAATGCTCAATGTGTGGATTAGGCCACTGTTGCTCTGAGCGCCTCAAATATTCATAAATATTTTAATAGTGAATTGTTATTAAGCTACCCATAGGTACTTATGTTGTTTTTATTTTCATATTTTTGCAGAAAGTGATAAACACAAGTCTGAACTCAATTCTAATTGTTAATTTCATAAAAAAAATAACTATAATAAATTTCATGATTTGGAACCAAGTTAATTTAGAGTTAGAAAAGAAGTAGAAGTTAGAAAATGCTACTGTTGTTCCAACCTAATTGTTGTTCGCCCTAAACGAAAACTTTTCCCGTTAGTCCAGTTTTCGCTCTTACGTGGGGGTATTGTAGCATTTTCAATTTCATTGATTCTTTTGAGTATATTGAAACCTCCTCGTATAATAAAATATATTAAAAACTCCTTATATATATATATATATATATATATATATATATATATATATATATATATATATATATATATATATATATATTTAAAAAATAAAACGAGGAATTCTCCCGTGTTTGTTAGTTCGTATCTTTCAAAGTACCCAAAAGTGTTTCGTCGCCGAGTAATAAAAACCATTTGAGAGTTGTTTATTTTACTTCGGCAATTTCTTTTCAATTTTATGCGTCGCAAAGGATATCTACGTCGTTCGTTGGTTTTGCTATGTCAAGTGTTTGTTTATTTTCAAGTTAAGCGAAAAAATTTTGAATTTCGTCACTCTCGTTGGAACCGCGAGCAAGTGCGGTTCAACGTTATGTCCAAATTCATGTCGAGTTTGTAAAATTTTCTGTTTTTTCGTTGATTGTGGTGGAAATGGGTAGCAGTAGTGATGGATTTGGTCCAGTATGAAGTGACCGGCATTAATTTGCCGGGAGTAGTGAAGTTTTCGCTCGATATTTCGAGATTTTTGAAAAGTCTGGTTCCCGTTGGAGGGTTCATGTTTTTTTTTTGAGAGTTCCCGTTTTCCCTGGTGTGTTCCGGCCCCAAATGGATGTGTTTGCTGCTGATCTCCGGATGGATGCTACAGAGATATAACAAGTTCTTTATGTGAAGTGGAAATATGTAAATCAAGGTAACTGTTTTTTTTTGTGTTCAAATTTTAAACTAAAGACAGACAATTTTTTTATGAAATAATAATTGCTTTCGTTACATTAAAAATTGTAAATTTTTGGTTTTGAGTTGAGCTGTCAATTTATGTGTTTAGTTTTTTTGAAATTTAATGTTAATTTATGACAGCTCGTTTTATTATTTTTTGATTTTACTTTGTTTTGTTTAAAAAAAAAAGGTTAACCTCCATGCAATTTTGTAAGTTTTGTAGCAACAGAGTTTGTAAGCGGATGACACATCTAAGTTTTTGTGTTTTGTTTTTTCTCCATGTAACTGTGGTGACACATAAATAAAGATTAAAGTTTGTTGTCTTAACTTTTTATTTATTTTTTGAGCCAAACCTTTTTTGATTCTTATTTGAAAAAGATATGTTTTTTATGTTTTGATTTGTTTTCTAATTATTTCCCTAGTTACAACCAGTGGTTGTAATAGGTATAATTAGGCACCTCAAGTGGCGCTCTATATTAAATTCCTTGAGGTGTTTCTTGTTTATTTTTATTGTGTTTGTTACAAGAGATTAATGACCCCTTTATTTCATTTTCTTGTAGTTGCCCCATTCTAACCCCTTTATCTTTTACTTATCCACGACCCCAGCTCTCCTACGAAACCCTGAGTGCCGTTCGCATAAGTAGCATTTATTTTGCTTGCCTTATCTCCACCCCCAATAGTTTCTCCCCCCAATTTTCTACCCTTTGTATTATTACCCCATGTGGTAGGCAAAATATTCTCGTTACAAACGAAGAGAGGTAAAATAAGAAAAGAAGAAATGTGAAATGACATTTTAAGGTTATGTTACAATACAACTTTCATTTGTTTATTTTTTTACTTTTAAATTCTTGTGCAAAAATAATAATTTTAAGATTATATAATTATAGTTGGATTTGGTTGGATACATGATATAAGGATACCAGATATGATATTGCCACGCACTAAACTCGTACACTCACGCGCATGACGTCACCTTGTGCTAAATTTTCAAAATGTATTCATGCTTGCAGATGAAACGAACTGTTGAAATTCTAATATAATTTACTAGATGTTTTATTCACTACGTGAATTTAAGCTTAAGTATTTAAATTAGTATATTTTAAAAAAATAACAATTTTCCCATAAGAGTGAAGTTTGATGGAGGGAGCCATGGCCGAATGCCACAAATTGCAAACTATGGAATGTGATTTTCATACAATATATATTTTATATATAGTAGTTAGGTATTATTGACTGACACGTTAGGTAAACTATTTCTTTTGAGGTTGCAGTCATTAATAGGGCAGAAGAAGTAAAACTCTTTGTTCTTTTAATTAGCTTTCACAAAAATTTATTAGCTTCTTCAGGATATGCTAAAATATGGTTATAATTATTTAATCTCCTAATTATATATATATATATATATATATATTATATATATATATATATATATATATATATATATATATATATATATATTTTTTTTTTTGAGGTTGCAGTCATTAATAAGTAGGACAGGATAAGTAAAACTCTTTGTTCTTTTATTTAGCTTTCACAAAATTTATTCGCTTCTTCAGGATATGCTAAAATATGATTATAATTATTTAATCTCCCAACTATATATTATATATATATATATATATATATATATATATATATATATATATATATATATATATATATATATATATATATATAAAGTATTCAACTAGTGTATTCAGAGGTTAATCGGTCGTTCAGGTTGACAAAATAAAAAACAGAAGTCAACTACTTCATAAGATTATAGAAGACATTTGATATTTGAAGACTCACCAGTGTTTTGTTTGTCTTCATTGGAGAACCATCTCTAAATGAAGCCAAATGTACGTTTAAAATTTTGTTAAATCTTCGTTTCTGCGAATGATATTATTTTTTGCAAAGTTTTTGTGTCCTTTGTTTCTGTTTAGTTAGAACTGATGAAGCTTTAGAAGTATAAAGCGAAACGTGTTCTATAAACTTATAAAGTAGTTGACTTCTGTTATTTTGCCAACCTGAATGACCGATTCATCACTTCAATCACTTTCAACAAAGTTCTTAGAGCAAACACGAGCAAATAAAAACATTAAAATTATCCTGGCGTTTACACAAATGTTTCCAAACAGCTTGCATTTCCTTGTTTTTTGGAAAGCTATAAAATGCTGTACCGGGTACAAAACTCTTGCACATATTGTCAACGGCACAACCATATACTGCACACCTCATATCGGGAAAAATTTAAAGCCTTGTAACCCCCTCTGTGGCTCAGTGGTAAGAGCGCCTGCCTTTAAACCTAAAGGTCGTGAGTTCGAATCCCACCTGGGTGGAAATTTTCGTTTATTAAAAAAATTAATAAATGAAAATAATTTCTATCCTTGTGTGATCGGTACACACCGGAGGGACCGCAGACGTTCGGATACAATTAGCGTCTCTTAGCAAAGACAATGACGTCGACTTTGCTAAGTATCAAGACAATTACTCTACACACACACACACACACACACACACACACACACACACACACACACACACACACACACACACACACTACACCTCAAATTGTAAGATTGGCGAATGGATTTAGTGTCCGCAGTCATTTAAACACAAACAAACAACAACAACAACAAAGCCTTGTAACACTTTTAAAATATTATTTTATTAAATATTGGCTATGAACCGTAAATGTACATAAACGTCAAAATACAATATGGCAAAATTTAGCACAAGTTGACGTCACAAAAGTCATGCATAAGCCACGCCCACATGCGCGGTATCTTATCTGTTTGTATTTGTATCATGGGTTGGATATACATGGATAACCAGTATAGAAATAGACTGGCTCTTGGAGCTCTCATAAACATCCAAGTGGGATTGGTGTTTTGGGCAGTAAATAAGAGATGTACGAAGAAAAAGCGATTTATATGGACAAAAGAATGGATACGTAGGAGGCAAGAGGGTAAAGGAACTCTGAACCTTCTAAATCGTGAGTTAAGAATAAAAGATCGTAGTAGTTACCGAAATTTTATCAGACTGAATGAAGATAGTTTTGTTAATCTTTTAAACATGGTTAAAAATGATATACAGAAGAAAAACACAGTGATGCGTGATTCAATAAGTGCTGAGCATAGACTGATTACACTTCGTTTTTTGGCTACTGGTGAATCATTCAGGTCGTTAATGTATAGTACTAGGGTACATAAAAGTACTATTTCGAAAATTATTCCTGAGGTGTGTGAAGTAATTTTTAAAAACTTAAAGGAACAGTTTCTACAAACCCCACATAAAACAACTGAATGGTTAAATATAGCAGCACATTTTGAGTCTGCATGGAACTTTCCTAATTGTGTTGGTGCTTTGGATGGAAAACACATTACATTTAATGCACCAATATCTGCAGGATCATATTATTATAATTATAAAGGCACCAATAGTATCGTCCTACTGGGTTTAGTCGATGCAAATTATAAGTTTATATATGTGAATGTGGGTGTCAATGGCAGAATCAGTGATGGTGGAGTATTTGAAGCCAGTAATTTGTATTGTGCTCTTGTCAATAAAAAATTGAATTTGCCTGAACCAGCTTTACTTCCTGGTAGCTCAATTAGAACACCCTACGTTATAGTGGCCGATGATGCATTTCCTCTAATGGAGAATATATTAAAGCCATATCCACAAAAAGATTTGGACCATGACAAACGCATTTTTAATTACAGACTGTCAAGATGCAGAAGAATGGTTAAAAGTGCGTTTGGTATTTTGGCTAATAGGTGGAGGATACTTTTAAAACCTATTCCCTTAAGTCCAGACAAAGCGCAAAAAATTACGTTGGCTTGTGTAACCCTTCACAATTATATGGTAGAGCAGAACACTTCTTACATAGATAGAAATGAAGAATCTGAAAAGTCAGTTTGTCTTTCGCAGATCACAAGACAAGGTGCAAATAGACACTCTACATCTGCAAGAAATATAAGAGATTCTTACAGGGATTACTTCAACTCTGCTGTTGGAGCAGTACCATGACAAGAAAATGCAGTAAGTCGAGGAAATTATTAATGGTTTAGTGTGATAGTAAGTACACCATGAATAAATTGTAACGTGGACCATTTAGCAGTGTGTTTAGAAATATTTCATAGATGTTTTCACGTTATTTATAAATGTGAGTAGATATAGATTATTATGTATGTGTGTAGGTATTATTATGTTTAAGTACTTGGATGTATGTATATTCATCAGTTATAGTGTAGTGTATTGGTAACTATTATCTTATTTAGGGATTAAATTAACTTGATTTTATTTTATAATCTGCACTTGCACAATGGCTACATACCTGTAACCATAGACAATCTATGACTTTGTGACTGAGTATTTGTAAAGTATCTTCGTATTTATGTATTTTTATTTTCAACCAATAAACCTGATATATATATATATATATATATATATATATATATATATATATATATATATATACAAATAGATAGCGTAATAAAATCAAGAAGATTGCAGTGGCTCGGCCATGTAGAGAGAATGAGTGATGATAGAGTGGTCAAGAAAATAGCATGGAGAGTACCAGACTATAAGAGAAAGAGAGGAATTCCACTAAAGTGATGTAGAGAAGCAGTAGTAAAAGACGTAAAAGAAAGGGGAATAACAGACTGGAAGAGTTGACAAATAAGAGACTTCAGACATACAGTTAATTTTCAACTTCTTCCAGTCTGTTATTCCCCTTTCTTTTACGTCTTCTACTACTGCCGTCTCCACATCACTTTTGTGGTCTTCCTCTCTTTCTCTTATAGTCTGGTACTCTTTGTGCTATTTTCTTGACAACTCTGTCATCATTCATTATTTTTATATGACCCAACTACTGCAAACTTAATTTTATTACGCTATATATTTGTGGTTCTTTGTAAATATTATAAACTTCCTCATTTGTCCTTCTTCTATTCCTTCCTCTGTTTTCCTCCCTCCTAATATTCTTCTGAGTATTTTCCTTTCCCATCTTCTTACTGTTTTTTTTTGTACAATTGGATGTACTTAGGTAATCTAGTATCAATTTCTTTCATTTCTTCACACTTGTTTGTTAGCCTTGGTCCTAGATATACTATTTCCTCAAAAAACTCCTAATTGTGTGCTTACATTGAACTTTGTCCCATCCCCTTATCTCTTCCTACTTTAATGATCTTTTCATTCGTCACTACAATTGCCTCATCACACTGAAATCTATGATTTTTTATTCGTAGCAGCTGGTCAATACATGAATGTTTGATAGGTCATTCCTCTACCTTTCCCAAATTCTGCTTGATATTCCACTAACTGTGGTTCAACTACTACCTTCAGCCTGATTTTAATGTTTGTCACTAATGATAGGCCACATCCAGCAGTGATATTCCCCGATAGTTTTTACACTCTGCCTCTTCGCCATCCTTAAAATGAGTATTATTGTTGCTATTTGCCAATCATGCGGCATCTGCTCCTCTCTTCATCATAATCATCGGTGGCGTTACAGCTCTTTATGAGCCAAAGCCTTCTTCAAAACAATCCTCCATTCGCCCCTGGCTCTGGCAACTTTTCTCCATGCTCTAATTCCAATAGATTTCAAATCATATTCTAGGTTGTCTTGGTATCTAAGTCCCCATATGTCCACATTTATTTCATACAGTTTACGTTTTATCTCTCTGCAAGCATATTTTCAATTGCTATTCCATTCTGTCTTTAGCTCTTATTGTTTTTCATGTTGCTAAGTTCTACTTCGTCTGTTGGATCCTGTACTTCAGGAATTGGATGCCAAGAAATAGAATAGGATAAGGTAGAGGGTGTAAATGACCAATGGAAACAATTAAAGGGCACAATAAAGAGAGCAAGTGTTATGATTTAAAAAATCTCATAAAAACAAAATATGGTGGGATGAGGAATTCCAAGCAGAGACACAAAAGTGATGCCAAGTGGGTAACTGGCTAGTGATTTTAGTAGGTAATTTTTTTTGACAAAATTACTAACTATTTAGTAATTATTTTGTTTCCAATTTTATTAAAAATATAATAATTTAAATATAATAATAATAATTAAAATATAATAAATAAATATAATATGTGTCAACACCATGTAAAAAAGTTACTCATGTTTCTTTTGTCTATTTCTTCTAAGGCCCTCACTCAATGCCGACATTATTTTTTCTTCGACATCATCTCTCTAATGTCCAAATCATCAATCTCGTTCATGCGTTTTGCAACAAATGCTGCAAACAGTTCGTTGCCTCCCATTTCCTCCTTTTGTGTTTGATTCGGCATTGCCGGCATCGCTAATGTTGTATTCAGCTTTGCTAAATTAGTAGAAACCATTTGGAGATAATGGTCATCACCTTTCTTTTATTTACTTTTGGGCTCATCGCTAAATGTAGAACCTACTCTACCTTTGCGCATCCAAGTTTTAGGTGTTTGTTCTAAGGTAGTTTCGTCAGCTATACGTTCTTCAAGGATTGGTTCTTCACTTACATCGCCATCAAATATAACGGTAGCATCCATCATAGTACTGGTTCCGTCCCCATCAATCATACTATCCTCAACATCTTCTGTTGTATTGATTGTACCAACATTGATTGTGTCAGTAGATTCTCTGGGTTGACAACTATCCAAAACATAACTTATAATGTCAAAATACCACAGTGACGGCATATATATCTAAAAAAAAATAATAAGTAACCCATTTTTAATACAAAATACAATCACTAACCTCTTCTTCTCCTGCACCACTCTTCATAGAGTTTAAATGTTTTTTATACTCCTTTACAGCATTTTGATTCAAGCTTTGAAACTTGGCTTGCAAGTCAGCAACAGAAACATTTGGTACACATTCCTGCATTACCGATTGCAATTGTTCAAGAGCTGTTCTTCGCATATTTCTGTTTTTGTAATTGGCTGATTTTACTTTGTATAGGTTAGTATGTTTCCTGTATTCTTCTATAAGAAGAGTCACCGCCTCTCTATTCCACATGGACATAGTTATAATAACAGCAAAAACTGTGGCAAAAAACAACAAACTATAAATTTTCTTACAAACAGCAAAGATATTTCACTCAATAAACAAACCAGCACATGTAATCAACAAAGTTGTAATTATAAAGGAAAGGTTATGTTATCGTAAACACTACGGTGTTATTTAAAGTTCTGCGCAGAAACTCGCGCATTTTACTCTGAAAACTTTCTAGAATATAGAACGGGTTCTAAATTTTTATATTGAGAATTATCATGGGAAATTTCAGAGTAAATCTTGTGTTTTACATCTAATATTTTTATTAGATAATTTTTCATGGTAGTTATCAGCGTCAGTTTCGAAGTAAATTTCGGTCGTGTAAAACGGCTCTTAAGGTAAGCGTTCATTGAGACGGAGCGGACGCGACGAACGCGACGGACGAGTCGGATAAAATGATCTATTCCATTAAATCATATGTAAGTGCGTTTACTGGGGAGGAGCGGCCGCATCGTACTGACGGAAATGCGTTTCGGATTTTAGAGGAGGCAACTATTTCGTCCACTCCGATGCGCCCCGACCACAAATCCGACTAGTGAACGATGCCTGACTGCCGAGACGTAACATTTTACGTTTCAGTTTCAAATTTTCAAAGTGATTGTAGGGTTTTGTCAAGAAAATATTATGGATGACGGTGCATTAATTGCGTTAGTTGAAAATTATGAAGAGCTGTATAACTTACAACACAAAGATTACAGTTATCAACAACGAAGAGATAATATTTGGGAGGAAATTGGGAATATTCTCAATCAATCAGGTTAGTAAGTTAATACGAAAATATTTAATTGACAAAAATGAACTTGTTATTACAAACTTATTTAAGTTTTTTTATTGCTGTGCCCTCTTATTACTTTTATTTTGTATTAAGTCACTTGTCTTCCGATTCGAATCCTTTTGGTTTTCCAATCCACAGCCCCTATTTCTGAATTAAAGTACTCCTTGAATTGGTCTCGTATTTCAGCCGCATCAGATGATGGATTGCCACCTATACGTTCTAAGTTTCTAAATCCTCTCATTTCCGAAATTGAAACGTTGTCATTTTCCGTCCAGTGGCATGCATCACTCCTTAAAAAATTGTGAAGGACACAGGCAGCAAGTACCACAGAAATAACATGATCATGAGATAGACATAATTTGTGCTCGAAAATTCGAAACTTTTTAACTAATATTCCAAATGCATTTTCTGAAACATTTCGCGCTCTGCTCAATCTATAATTAAAATTTTTTTTCTTTTCATTGCCGTTGCATTGATTTTTGGAATATGGCCTCATAAGAAAAGTATGCAAAGGAAAGGCTTCGTCCCCAATTATTACATGAGGCAGAGCTATATTTGTACCTGGTAAATTCTTGTACGGGGGAATATTTAACGTCTTAAGCCTTAATGCTGTACCCAGGCTTGAATTTTTAAAAATGTTACCATCAGAGTTTTTGCCAAATCCACCAACATCGATTGCAACAAATTTATAATTGGCATCAACCAATGCTAGTAAAACAATGCTAAAGTGTTTTTTATAGCAAAAGAATTGTGAGCCACTGTGTGCAGGTGCTTGAATCATTACATGTTTGCCGTCTATTGCTCCCAACAAATTTGGGAAGTTCCATTTATTGCGAAAATCTTCATCTATTTTATTCCACATTTTCTGATCTGGTGTTGGCAGAACGACTGGCTGTAAGATGTTCCAAATAGCATAACAGGTTGAATGTATTATTTCTCGTACAGTGCGTTCTCCTACTCGAAAACTAAATGCTAATGACCGAAACGAATTTCCTGTTGCTAAAAATCTGAAAAAATATATTTTATAAGTAGTAAACAACTTTATACTATTTGTGTTTACAATTTGTGTGTACAATATTAGATTTTTTTTCAGGAAAGTTGTGCCGCGAGAGATGGAAAAGGATCCGTGATAACCATCGCAAAGCACTTAACCTTCGTAAGACAAAAAGTGGACAGGCTGCGTCAAAAATAAGAAGCGCGAAGTTCGAGAAAGAATTAAGTTTTTTGGTATCATATCTTTTTGACGAGGAGAAAAGACAATCTAATATAAGTTCTCCTCAAGGGGGCCCGTCAGACGTCGAGGAAGAAACAGAAGTAAATACTGACCATAATGAGGAAAATAAGTCATCGGTTTCAACTCCTAGTTTATCACGTGAGCCTACACCGACCAGGAGCGGCAAAAAACGGAAAATTACTACAGCTGAAGTATCAGCGGCATCTGTTTTAAAGGATTACTTACAAAATAAATCTGAAACTTTTAATCGTAGTCAACAGGTACAGAAAGACACTTTAACAAGCTTTTTCATAAATATGGCGCAGACCGTTACAACTTTTCCTTTGAGAGACCAGGTAGAAATTACGGGTAATCTATTTCAAATGGTGAATGCTGTGGAGACAAAAATTGCGACATTACAGGCCCTACCGAATACTTCTTCTATGGTTACGAACAATGAAACAGCATCGCGATTTACAAATTATCAGATGTATCGCCCACAGCGCCAGGTATTGCTTACTCAAGATATACCCAGAAGTCATGGTATCGCACCCCAAGAAGGAGATTGTGCGCAAATATATACTCCATTGCATTCCAACAATGAACGTACTTTCATTGAGCTAAGTACCAGTTCTGTTCGAGGTTATCCTCAAGAACAATCACCAACTAGTGGGTATTAACTCGCATACACAGTCTACTCCTTGAGATAGGTGGCATTTGATTTTTTATTTTTAGATTATAAACAGTGTTTAATACAGTTTTTAATAAAATAAAACATACCTTAAGCAAATTGCTAGTCTTTCTTCTGGTCCAATGGCATTTCTGAATGTGGTATTTTCTCTAACTAGTACCGGTTTCAGCATTTCTAAAAGAGTCGAAAATTTTTCATGGGTCATGCGAAAATATTGAAAAAATTTTATGTTATCTCGTATCAGATCTGGAAATAATGAATGATATTCTCCAAATGTTAGTCTCTTTTTACA
Organism: Diabrotica balteata; assembly: GCA_918026665.1. Classification (NCBI taxonomy): domain Eukaryota; kingdom Metazoa; phylum Arthropoda; class Insecta; order Coleoptera; family Chrysomelidae; genus Diabrotica; species Diabrotica balteata. Next base: position 78,268 of record CAKJVB030000037.1, read on the forward strand.
AATATCATGGACCCAAAATCGCTTCCCCTTTCTTTTCGTTATCTGTTCTTCTTCTTCAATTAATAAGCAAGCAATAGCTAGAGTTTCACATTCACTTTCACTCATATCTTATTAATATTATTATTAAGGCAAATAGATAGACACGTATTAAATAAATGTACCTACTTACTTCAGTACAATAATGAAAGTGCAAAACGTGCATGCCTACGCCTCTCAAATCCGACCAAATGCGCGCATGTCTTAAAACAAATGCGATTCGTCCGCCGCGTTCGTCGAGTCCGCTCCGTCTCAATGAACGCTTACCTTTACAGGACTTGACCTCGACTATAAACTTGTTCTTTTCGTAATATTTCAACATTATTGATTTTCCACCTTTTAGGACATTGAACCTTTAACTTTAAATATTATAGTATTTATAAAGTCAGTTGAAACATATTATTTGAATGCCATATATAAGGGGAGTTCAATATCACATTTATCGGTAATCAAATCAAGTTATATATAACACGCGTCAATGTTTCGAACGTATTTGAACAATCCCTATATTCCGTATAAGAGAGATAGAAAAAACAGAGCATGAAAGTTACATTCCCTCAAATAAATATTGGACATTGACTTGTTATCCAAAATCACCAAAATTTTACGCACTGCTTGGACGTTCGCTACCGGTTGCTAACGCCGGCAATTATGCAGGTAGATAAGAACCGGCTATTGAATTATGTCAGTGCTGTGCATAATTCTAAATGTTAGTTTAGTATTTTACGACGCGACCTGTTATTGTTATAAGTGATAAATAATTATTATACTCTAAATATGGCCTTTTGGCGACCATTTGAAAATGCGGAAAATATTAACCCAGAACCGAATTGTGTTGAAAATAGTTTAGAATTTAAGAACAAAGACCTACATGTGCAGTGTCAACGTTTTGTTTTAAACATATATGAGTGTTTAAAAAAAGAAAATGAACAAAACTCTGACAGAACTATTATAAATAGAATACGTGAACTTACCAAACTATCACTATTAACAATTTATCGTATTGTGAGGGAAGGGAACGTAATAAATCACTGTTTAAAACGAAAACGAAATAATCAAAAATTCAGAAAAATAGACGATATGGATAAGAATATTATTCGAAAAACAGTGTATAACTTGTACAAGGAAAACAAGGTACCTACACTGCATATGATCCAGGATGCTCTAAGAGAATACCCTGATTATGAGTACCGATGTTTAGCGACATTACGAAATATTTTAATAGACTGTGGGTTTAGATATAAAAAATTAAATAATAGAATGGTAATAATGGAGTCGCAGCGAATAGTCAAACTTAGGCAGGAGTATTTACATAAAATTAAAGAATATCGACAGTCCAATAGATTAATAATATATCTAGACGAGACGTGGTTTGACACACACGACGTCGTTAAGTATGGTTGGGTAGATAACTCTCAGAGCTGCTGTTTAAATACACCATGTTCAAGGGGAAAGCGCATAATAATCTTGCATGCAGGTAGTGAACAAGGATTTGTACAAAATGCATTGCTACTATCTGCCAAAAACATCAATGAATCATCTGCCGATTATCATGAAGACATGACCGCTCATTTATTTGAAAAATGGTTTAAGGAACAACTTCTTCCTAACATTCCGCCCAACTCTGTAATTGTCATGGACAATGCTTCTTATCATTCACGACTATTAAGAAAAATACCCAACAGTAGTACTAGGAAAGATGATATTATAACTTTTTTGAGAGATAATAAAATACGTATTCCTAATAGAGTCCTTTTAAAGAAAGATTTATTAAGTATTGTAAAGTCCCACAGTTTTAACAAAGAATACGTACTTGACGAACTATGTAAGCTACAAGGACATACTATTTTACGCTTGCCACCTTATTACTGCATTTTTAATCCTATAGAAATGATTTGGGGAATATTAAAGACGCGCTTAAGGAAACGAAATGAGTCACCGACATTGAACGCAGTCCAACTAGACAACATACGACAAGCAGTCAATGAGTTCGATAGTGAGATTTGGAAGAACTGTGTCTCCCATGTTATCGACATAGAAAATGAATATCCCATAGTGGATCGTACCACCATCCCAATTGTTATTCATCCTAATTTGGACACCGATTCTAGTTCTGATTATAATTCTGATTAAAGGTATGTATGAAATAGTTGTTCATGTAATCATACCTTGACTATAACTAGTCTATGTATTCATAGTCTGTTTATTAACTCAGTTCGTTAAATGATTTCGGAATACAACTTTGTCTACTATACAAAAATGTGTTTTAGTTATATGAGCCCCGTCTCAGTGAAGTTGACCCAACCAAGAAAACTATCGTTTTTGGTACAGAAATTTGCCTATTTTCTATATTTACATCTAAATTATTAATGTTACGTTGATCAGCAGTTTTTAAAGAAATATTTAGAACATTAAAGTCTTAATGGTAATTAAAATAAACTTAATTATGTTTTTATGCGTTTAATAATTAAGCATGATAATTTAGTTAATATATATATATATATATATATATATATATATATATATATATATATATATAATTTGGTTTCCCATTTCAAATACCAAATGTTTTCTTTTAATATTATTCATTATACAGGGTTGCAGAAAAAAATTTGTATGCAACACATGCATAAGATGTCTTTTTTTCACTCGTGGAATTACCGCACTTGCCTGTTGGCTAGTGCAGTTATTCTTTCCATTCGTGAAAAAAGTACCACTTTATGCACTTGTTGCATAAATTACTATTATTTTAAGACGCCGCAAAATTGAGTTGTCATAATACATCACGCACTCTATCTCGAATGTCCATACACGTCGCTGCCACGCACAGTACACATTAACTTAAAATAACTTAACGTTAACTTAACGTTAACTTAAATTAAATTAAATTATATTTGTTCCTAAATATGACACTTTGCACTATGTATTTTACGACCGTTTTACGTACATTAAAATTGTCAATTATATTCAAGGAATACTTGAATAAAAAAATAAATGGTGCGCTCATGTCTTGTAATATTATATATTCTTTTAATGTTTGCCGGCAACAAGTTTTTTTGGGTGTTTCAACTGACTTTATAAATACTATACTTGTTCTCTTTCAGGATTTTAACTCGTAATATTTGAATATTTAACCTACACTGTTATTTAATTATTGCCTTATTTACTTTTTCGATTTATGAACAATTGAATTATTATTTTATTTATTACAGGAAATAACTTATATTTTATTTTTAACCATTTTTCTCTCATTATCGGCTTAGCAAATTTTCATAAATAATATTTTGTTTTATTGCGATAACTTTTTTTACAGCGTAGTTTTATTACAATTTTATTGTTGATTATTCCGAATTACACTGTACTACATAGGTTCCCACAGGTTTCAGCTTTCTACGAATACTCGAAATGTCCTTTAAATTTTGACAGCTGGAATTCTATGTTTACTAATTTCATATGTGCATGCGAATTTGATTTTTATTGTTTCTTAACATAATAACGTTTCTTGCAGATTCTTAGAATTAGATTAATGCGTAATTGTCCTCTAGATCAGTGACCTAAAGGCAATTACGTGCTTTAACTTTCAGATTCTTACTTTAAGACATTTTATTGTTTGTTTGTTTATATTATTGCATAATTAATAATAATAAACCTTTATTTCCTTTATTTAATCCTTTGCTTCCTAGTAACAGTGACATAGCGCTTGTTCATGGCCACTGACCGAACATACGACTTACGGTCCCACAGGAACATGGATAGAGCGGCTAATCTTGGTGCTCCAGAGTCTCTCTCTCCCGAGGGAGCTAGCGAGCAACCAAATTACTGACACGACTGACGCCGATCCCGGAATTTTGTGATTGGTGGAAAGCAAAAATAATTGCGCCCAATCCTAATTCTGAGATCTGCTGCTCAATTTCTGTATTATCATTGGTCAAATACAACAGACTTGTGTCCAATGATAATACTCAAATTGAGTATTTGGTCTTTCGTGCTGGCCAATAACCAACGATCAGGAACGACCGTTAATGACCGTTGGAAGTTGACCTAATTATTTCCCTATAAAGGAAATCCACGAAATCCCATTCATCAGAGTGGGTCAGGACAAGTCCGTCACTCCAGCCTCTTAGGCAAGTAGAGATCCTCTGGTCGATTTAGTTCCTAGAGCCTCAAACCAACTTCTGATTGTTCTTCTTGAACCACCCATAACCTGTGGCAGAGTTCCAGTGGAACCTCTGTCGGTTTCTAGAGCGAGAACCATACGGCCATTCTGGGGAATTATCTCTGCAATTCGACAGTCTCGAATTTGCTAATAATTCTTAAGAGCGTCGTAATACTTGGTTATATAATCTGTGTTCTTATGCCTTGCATAGGATCTGATTATTATAACATTTACAAGTCGTGTAAGAAAATCTCTCTTACAGGTGATTTCTTGTAAGTTCCTTACTTAAAAGGCCTTAGAAACGAACGTGCTTGTATCCTTTAAACAAGTGATACAATAAAGAAAAATACTTGTGTTTTAATTCCCAATTTTATCCTATTGTCATTATCGCGGACTCTGCAGTCCAGAGCCGACGATAAACTTGGTAAATCGCAATATAAGTTCCTTTTCAGGTACACTGTAAGAAATAGGTGAATTATTTCTGATTTTTATATGAGAGTTTTACATAGGTAATTACACTGTTATAACTTGCAGAATATTTCAATCTTTTAGCATTGTTATTCTTGCGGGTTGTGTTATCCTGTATTTAGGTCTATTCCTTGCTTTTCACTCTTTCAGGAATAAATATATGTTATTTTCCCGTTTAGGAATATCGGAGATATTTGGTAAATAACTTATTGTTTCCCGCCAAATTTTACAGGTCTCAGCTACTTAGGAAATTTCCACTGTAAACATTATGGTTTTTGGGCCATAACTTTTTCTACAGTGTACATACACCTACTTTTTATTGTTGATTATTTCGAATTATACTATCCTACATAGGTTCCCACAGGTCTCAGCCCTGTGTGCATACTGAAAATAACATTTCAATTTTGACAACTAGGAATTTTATATGTGTACTAATTTCAAAATCGCTTATAAATTTGTGTTTCCAGGTTTAATCTAATATTTTCTTTCACAGATTCTGTAACGGCTAGCTCACCCATTGCACATTGAAACCCCTCAGGGGTGATGTTCGGCATAAACTAACTTAATTTGAGAAATCGGGAATTATTAATAAAATAATTTCTTTAACACATATCTTTATTTATTTATATTTTAATAAATCAAAATGTAATAACAATTAAATTGAGGTTCTAACAACAGGGAATTAAGCATCTATATACAAAATCTCAAGAAATAAAGAAACTTAGCTCTACTCCATGAGAAATCCTCCTGCTGTTCTCTTGAACCATGACTCGGACCATGCAATGTCTGCAAAAACCATGCCGCTAAGCCGAAACCAAAAAAAATCCATGTCAACATAAATTTTCTTATATCATAATCAAGGTGGATTTTCTTGAATAAAAATCAAGGTGGATTCTCTTGAATAAAAACTAAGGTGGCTAGAAAAACAAAAACCGCTACAAAATTCGTCATGGCACGAGTTTTGTCCAACAACAGAAGAATTCTGGCAAGCGGAAAGCTCTTCTCTCTGAGACCTGTATACCGATCCAGAATTCTCTGATGTTGCCAAAACTCACAAATTAATAATTGTAATTAATAGATAAATTATTAAATGAAAAATGAAAAAGACAAAGTTGTGCGATAAATACGATTTATATTGAATTATTATTATTACAGCAAAGGTAAAAAGAAAATAAAAATTGTAAGCAGTTTTTAAGTACTAGCGTACACAAAATTATATGAAAAACTAAAAATGTTCTTGATTAAAGTATGAAAATATGTTGTTGTAAAAAGAGCAAAGTATTAACTTACCCAGACCGTTGGAAGTTTCTGACCACGAGGACTTATTTTTTTTTAATAATACCTTCTCGTTTGCTGGTTTATTTCAAAAAGAAATTAAATCGGATCGGATTGATAGAAGTAAATTATTTAGGAGTGGGGTTTCTGTTTCTTGTACGATAAAGTAAGCGAAGGTAGGGCTACGAGGGGACTTAAGAAATTAATCAGCGGATTTATTTGTAGTAGGAAAATATTGAAATAAAATATAGGAATACAAACAAAGGAAAAAGAACTTATTATCAATGAAAATCAAATAGTATGAGCAGAAAATAGTGGAAAGTACTTTGAAATTAATAAGAACAAAAATGTAACGTTTTAAACGTTACAATTCTTAGATTTAAACTAATTATATAAATATCTTCCAGACTTAAGGCCTGTAGGTAATTATATTTCCTTTTCAGATTCTTAATATTAACATATCGCTGTTATATTATTTATCTATATCTTATATTTGCAATAAACAAACATTTATTTGCATTTTATTCAGGCAGACTTGTTCCTTAGCTACCGGGTGTCCATAGCACATCACTATGGCCACCGACCGTGATCACAAGCGACGGACAGAGCGTGTACGGAGCCTGGTCTCACGCCCACAAGGCACGAGGCTTTTTCCCGATACCGACACGACTGAAAAAGACAATGCTGTAGGTGTTGTAGGTACTTTAGAAATAAAACTCACAATTTCTAAGTAGAAAAAAACTCAGCGTCAGAGTCTTTAGAACTTTTCAGAGCCCTTCAAAGTGAAGAGCCCTGGGGCTACCCTCTAAGGGTAAAACCAGACTGACTGTAAATCCGAAAATGTCCCATATTTAAAGTAAAATTAACTTTTATATGAAACCTTTTCGATTTTTAACCAATTAAAGTTTGAAGAAAACTCCAGAAGGAAGGGCGATGAACATCGAGCTGTTTGATTGGTGGCACCTGATGACATCCCCCCTGCTTTGGAGACTCTGAGGCTGATAAAAAAAACTGATTTTATTATCATCCTTAAGAAAAAAACAATTTTTTTACAAGTCATAACTATAGACAAAAAAGAAGAAAAAATGCATGAAATATATACAAAAAATGGATATGTCCATATTGTCAGATGTACTTACAGTTCTCTAACACTTTCACTCGCGTAACACTCGCGAAACGCGCACTTGCACTGCACAAAACACTCACAGGCGGTGGTCGGTGTTGTGGACAGCATCTGCAGGTGCAGGTCCATCCTCGGCGATGTGGTCGGTCGTCGGCCGCTACGTCCCGTTCTAGCCCTGTCGGTACCTTCTGCATGTCGCCGGTGGGTCGTAGGCGAGTTTACCTGAGCCTCCGTGGTGACTCTGGACCACATAATGGTAGGGCAGGCAGGGTCTGGCTACTCCGGAGACATCCATCGTGCATCAGGTACGGCATCGAAGTCGGGTGGCTCGAAAAATCTAACACATCTATACCTATACTGAATTACTCCTGGTTTGTTTTTTTCGGGTGGCTCGAAAATGTAACACATCGACGGTTTCAGGCTGCAGAAGGTGGATATCGGCATGTTAGTGTGTAATGTACTAACATCCGATGCATCTCCCCGCTGTTTTCTTGAGTGGTTTTGATGCAGGCCTCGTGTTGGAACTGGTGTGATGTTCGATCACTTGGAGCACGAGACTCTCTGACTCTGAGTCGTGGTGCGTTCGATTTTGTTGGGCGCCATGTCGTCTCCGGGCGATTATTAGTAAACGTAGGAAATTGAAATGCATCTCGGTGCTATAACCATGGTTACTAATATCTCTAACTATTGCGCAATATTGAGCAATATTGCGTAGTTAGCCGGAACGCTCTGATTAGGGCATTGTCTTGAAAAAGACATTGAACACATTGAAGAAGAGAATGACAATAACAATGAAAAGGAAAATGAGATGAACAATGCGATCTAAATATTGCTACTATTAGTTTTTTTACACATTTGTATAATTTAATTACTCATAATTCTTGAAAATTTAATTCTTTTGTATTGTTAGTTTTAATGATGTACTAATAAACTTGATTACAAACAAAAAGAACAATTTATTTATACTTCTCATGCCAGACAGAACTAAGTGCTAAAAAGTTTGCCAAAGTGAACCATGTACTGCAAATGCTGACCAAACAGCTTTAAAAGTAGACAAAATCATGTGCTGTTACTAAAAGTCTTAAAGAAATGTTCTTTTGAATAGTCTTAGAACCTTTTATATCCTATAAGAGATTATAACATATTGCGTATATTTTATAACACCTTCATAACTTTAAACTGTCGTACTGAAAATTTTCAATTTCGGCTTTTGGTTCACTCTGGCATGAGATCATCCATTTAAGAATTAAGTTTTATGTTTAGAGTAGAATCTAAGTTGTATTTTAGACATTACTGTTTGTGTTAGTCTGTATGCAGCTTAAGATCATGAACTTTAGTGTGTAGACAGCTTAAGCTGACAGCTGACAGAGAACAATGATGGCCGCTAGTTAGAGCCCGTAATGTAAGTTATATGTTTAAAAAAAAAAGAAAATAAAGTTCTCCAGAATAGTTATTTTTATAATATCCACCACCAACGAAATAAAACACCTACAGGCCTTAAGTCTGGAAGATAATTATATAATTAGTTTAAATCTAAGAATCTGTGAAAGAAAATATTAGATTAAACCTGGAAGCACAAATTTATAAGCAATTTTGAAATTAGTATACATATAAAATTCCTAGTTGTCAATAATCACAAGATTAAACGAACTTACCTAAGTGAAGTTTGATCTTGATTATAGGACGGTCTCGTCGAAGTAAATAAATGTCATGTAGTATCTATGCGAAGCCCGGATTTCCACCACTAAATTTAAAGCAATTCAATTCCCCACTCTCCCGCGCCCATACTCACCTCCTTCGTCTAACCATCCATTAGTCATTTTAAAAGCTCGTGCCTCTTGTTGCAAATCAAAAAAGGATAGCTAAATTTGGGTAGGGATGGGTTTTATTTACTTCGACGAGACCGTCCTATAATCAAGATCAAACTTCACTTAGGTAAGTTCGTTTAATCTTGTGATTATAGTCGGTCTCGTCTCGTAAATAAATGTCATGTAGATCTTTAAAGAAATTTGCAACAAAAGTAACCCAAACATTTATTACTCTGATAGCCAAGAAAACAACATTGAAAACAAAATATATAGTACACAAAAAAAAGGCAACTAAACAATACCCTACAAATATGAAGACAAATATGTCATAATAATCTCTAACTATTAATCCAAAGAAAAAACAGCTCTAGCAAATGAGCTCTCGGGCGCTAACGGTCTATTATAAAACGTAGCGAACGTTCTTGAGCGTTCCGACCAACCAGCAGCTAGTCTTATGGTATCGAAACTAATTCCCTTTCTAGCCGCTGCCGAAGTAGCCGCATGCCGGGTACTATGGGCAGAAAAGGTGTTAGTGTCTATCCCACTAGATTTTAAGATATTTTTTAACCAACGCCCTATGGTCTGCCTTGTGGCCCTATGATAAGGTTTCTTAAAAGTTATGAATAAGTACTGGCAAGAGCCTCTTAATTCTCGGGTTCTTGTCAAGTAAGCAATCAGCGTTCCAGCTACACAAATATTTATATCATTGTCAAAAAATGGAATGATTAACAAAGGCTGGGACTTATTGTAACCTGAAGTCTTTAAGCGACTAGGGACTTTAATACAAATTTGTTTGTCCAACACCTGAATATTTAAAATCTCAATATTATGGAATGTCTGAATGCGCTGCCCTGTAGCTAACGCCAATAATATGCAACACTTTTGCGAAAGTAACTCCAATGATATTGAGCTGCTCTCTAAGCTACGGACAAAATATAAAACCTGCGCAGCATCCCAAGAGAACTCATACTTGGGACGCGTAGGTCTGAGACCAAAAACACCCTTAAAAAAATCGTTTTAAGCGAAAATCTTGGGCCAATTCTGGTCCAGAAATTTGTGCGACAGCCGTTCTATAGGTGTTTAAAAGGCTATAAGAGGCCCCTTTATTAAAAAGCTCGGATAAAAATATTAAAACGTTCGCGACCTCCACAGTATAAGGATCCAGTTTCTTTGCCTGACAGAACTCCCACCAAGCCTTTAAACCAGATGCATACTGATTAATGGTTGCAGTTGTAACGGAGGCAACACATATATCCAAAGATTGGGCTGGTACTCTCTTCAACTTGAGCGCTTCCAGGACAACTTCCCGACCACCAGGGAAAGGTCTTTGGATAGTGGGTGAGGAGTTCTGTTAAAAGAAATTAAGTCGTTAGATGGCTCAAAAATTAGAGGTGTTCCAACCAATAGAGATAAAAACAGGGGATACCATGGCTGAGAGGGCCAGAGGGGCGCCACAACAATACCCTCCGCTTGATCACAAACAATTTTTTGCAAAACTTTAAGTAGCAAAGAAAAACGCGGAAAAGCATAAAATTCCAGGCCCTGCTAACATATGGTGAAAGCATCAATGGAGCATGCCTCTGGATCCCTCAACCAAGATACAAATCTTTTGAATTTTTTATTTAATCGACTCGCAAAAAGGTCAATGGTTGGAACACCAAAAGTTTCTACAATTTTTTGAAATGCATAATTAGACAAGCTCCACTCTGTCTCTATTTTAAGTTGTCGAGAGGCTATATCCGCTTCCACATTATCAACCGATGGAATGTACGCAGCACCAATGTAAATGTTTCTTTGCTCACACCACTGCCAAATTTCTCTGGCAAGAGCATTAAGATTAGGATGTTGAATACTACCCATCCGATTATCATAAGCCATTGCCGTTGTGTTATCGACTCTGCATAATATATGGCAATCTTTTAAATGTCCCGCGTAACATTTTAAACCAAAAAATAATGCCAGCAATTCCAAGTAATTAATGTGGAAGTGAGCCTCAGCCTCCGACCAAAACCCATAGCTGCACTTGGAGTGCTTACGATATATACCCTATCCTGTCAAGGAAGCATCCGAAAAAACTTCAAGACAAAACGAATCAATTCGAATGGAGTTTGTGGCGAGAGGTAAGTGGTCAATCCACCATCGTAAGTCAATAGAAATAGATTCGGGTAAAGTCATAATGTAGTTATAATTACCTCCTGATTTTTTAAGAGCTAAAAATTTTGCACGTTCTAAGCTTTTAGTGTAAAGAAAACCATATTTAATGTCCGGACAAACAGCAACGAGTTTGCCGACCAACTGAGAAAATGCCCGTATTTTACAAAATTTTTTTTAGTAAACTTAATAACACAGTCCATTAAATATTTGCGTTTTTTATATGTAGGGCCCAACAACATAGAGAGAGAATTATATGTAAATCCCAAGTATGTGCAGCGTTGAGATGGTATTAAACAACATTTTTTATAATTAATCACAAATCCAAGAAATTCTAATAACCCAACGGTTGCCTCAACATTTTTTAAACACTCGTCAAATGAGTTGCCCAGCAGCCAGATATCGTCTAAATAAATTACAGAAGTATATCCCCTCTCTCGTAAATATGATACAACAGGTTTCATTATTTTTGTAAATACGAAAGGAGCGGAGCTTAAACCAAAAGGCAAGGAATTATATTGGTATAAAGAGCCCTCAAAAGAGAACTTTAAATATTTCCTATGACCTTCTCTTATCGGGACAAGCAGGTATGCATCTTTGAGGTCCACCGTGGTCATGTAGCAATTGGGTATAATTAAACTAGAGACAGTTTTCCTGTCTTCAATTTTGAAGTGTTTTGTTTTCACAAGCCTATTAAAATGTTTTAGGTTTAAAACAAGCCTATATGACTCATCGGTTTTTGGCACTAGAAAAATGTTTGACACAAATTGATTCTCAAATGGAGATGCAGAACTAATTGCACCAGATAACAAAAGGTCATTTACAGAGTGTTTTATTACAAGTTTCTCCAAGGGAGACCATTTATGTTCAGCGCATATATAGGTTTGATTAGGTATACTTATAAGGGGAATGGAATAACCTTCCAGCCAAGATAAAACAACTTTATCCTTGGTAATATTTTCCCACCTATTTATTAGTATATTACATAACGAGAGTTGTAAGAAGCTTATTACATGCGAGTAAAAAAGTTGCGCGCGAGCCGCGTAGCGGCAAGCGCAGTAATTTTACAAGCATGTAATAAGCCTACAACTCAAGTTGTGTACTATACTTTTTCTACAATTATTTTCGTCTATAAAAATAAAATTACCACTATATTTACACTGACAGATTAATAATTTTTAATATGTCAAAATAACGTCTGTTAATTAGTTTCCATGGTAACGCGACAAACTGACTTACAAGGCTTATGTGATATTACACATTTTTATAAAACTGAAGTGTAATTTTTTTTATTACGTGATAGTCATTACGTGTCAGTATCTGTTATGATGCATTTACTTAGCATCCAAATAGTAGGTAATATACAATTTACTAGTAAGAGAGTAGAAAAAAAAAATTTAAGCGACCGGCATATTTACTTGCCTCTAATGACGCCTGTCCTTTCTCGTCTGCCACTGATCTGTTTTTTTCTGGAAGTGGGTCTTTGGTCGCGGAGCTTGTCGAGGCTGCGGCGGTCCACTCCTGTAAGCTCCCCGATTTGACAACCTGAGTGGACGCACAGAGTTTAAAGACTGATTCTTGATAAATTGAAAAGGTTTTTTGATCACCTTCTTGGATCTTAGCTGCTGGCTGGAAATGTCAATGGTCTTCTTGGCCTTAATTGCCTCCTCCAAATTACCACCAAAAAGCCATTCATCGGGAGGAGATTTAGAAAGCGTATCCCTTAAATCCTTGTTGATGTTTAACAACACCAGATCTCTACGAGATATAGTCTCCTGGTAATGAACGTCTGCCAGAATGCGACCTGCATCACTAAGCGCTTGAATAGTCTCCTTATCCCTTTCATCGCCTTTTCCATAAAGGCTAGATAAGACCTTGCCAACAGCTGCAATTCCTACACCCACCTGACTCTGTAAACTGGAGCATCCCTTCTCTAATTCTTCGAGTCTGATAATGCTCCTCTAACATGAAGGTTAAGGTTAGGAGGCAAAATATTTTTACAGTTTTCCGGTGGAGCGTACTTAGCTATAACCTCCTTCCGTTTGTCCAAATCCAAACCCTTCCTTAAAATAACATTCCAGCGGCTGGCAATATCATCATGTAATGATGGCGCAAAAGGAATCGGGGTTTCACACTCATCGCCCAAAAGAGCCTGCAGCTGTTTGTTTGGGGGTTCTTGGAGATCCATACCACCAACTGGATGCATATCGTTTTCTGCGATAACATGTACATCTGCAAAAAGAAGCTGTCTATAGACCATTTTCATATTTAAACAAAAGATAATGCCCGAATATATAATGCTCTCGGTATGGTTTAAAATAATACAGCTTAGCAGCCTTACTGAATCTCTTCACTAAGATAATAATATTGCAAATAAAGAAAAAGGCAACCCTTGCGAAAATGCAATAAAAAACAGTGTTTATACTACCCTTGCACTAAAGGCCGAGAAACAGCATAAATATGTAAAGCGCAGGTGATACGAACCCACTGCCCAAAATCACCACCCCATCCTAGGGTAAATATATTTGCAATAAAATCTCTGTAGTGATAAGACTTCACTGCCTATATCACGGCCCCCAATTATATAAATATAAACAAGATAATTCCATTGGAATCCGCCGACCACAGTCCATCCGATGAGGGTATGAATAGGCCTGCACTTGTTTACAACGATTATTCATTAATTAATCGTTCAGTTAATTGTATTAAGAGCGTGTATTTATATTTCGGCAAATAAGTATTTTGTATTATATTTTGAAAATAAAAGTTTTTAAAGACAAAGTGTCTACAAAAATAAACTTAATTGGCGCAGTCATTCGGATTCCTGAAGGTTGAAGCAGTTTCCTGAAGGCGAATTATTAGAAAATTCCCAAGAAAAGCAAAATCAACCGTTGGTTTCCACCATTTATCTGGAAGAATCTACGTACCAGCATAACAAAGTAAGTTACTGAGAAATTTTATATTCCTGTCTTACTTTCCTTTTACTGGTTATTCTTTTTATTGAGTATAGAATTTTGAATTGAACCAAGTTTTTGCCGAACAAGAATATTTTTCTTTCTTATATATACTCTAACTCTGTTAGAAATCTCTAACAAGATTTCTAATTTTGAAATTCTTTTTCTACAGAGTAGAGTATTTTAAAATATTTATATTTGAAATTTTAATAAAAAAAGAAAAATTTTATATATATTATAGAGAATATTTTTTAATGCAAACTGATATTAAGGATCTAGTTATAAATCTAAACAAAATGGCACTTAATCAAACACCTACTATTCAAGCAGCTAAAGCTCTTGCAGATTTTTTACCTACATTTAATGGCGATTCTCTGAAACTGGAAAGTTTCGTACAAAGATGCGACAAATACTATCTTACGTACGGACAAACCACAGATAATACATTAAATGACTTTACTTTCAATGTAATTTGTTCGAAATTGCAAGACAATGTTTTAAATTTTATTATGTGCCGACCAGACTTAAATACCTGGCCTCTAGTCAGAGAAACGTTAAAAAAATAATTTTGGCGATAGAATCGATCAAACGCTCACTAAAGAATTTTTACAATTAACTAAAGGTACAAAAACATTCTTGATTTTATTGCGAACATTTCTAACTTAAATCAAGAATAGAAGTTAAAATTAATTCAGAAACAGAATTAAATGCGGAGAGAAAATTAATATTAATGGATCAATATGAAAGCAATTCTATCGACATATTATTAGCAAATGTAGATGAAAAAACTAGAACTATATTAGAAATTAGAGAACCTAGAACGTTTATTCAAGCTTCAGATATTATTTCTAGACAATTTTATAATGATCAATGAATTCAATCTTTAAATCCTTTTAATAAATTTAATAAAAATAAATCAAATTTTCAAAATCATAAATATATTCCAAATCATAACCAAAATTTTAATTCTAATCACAATTCTAACTTTAAAAATTTCCAAAATAGTACAAATAAAAATTTTCATCAAAATCGACCTAATTTTTCGAATTTTAATCAACAATATACAAATTCTTATTCGCATAATCCTAATTTTAATCAACCTAGTTATTCGAGGCAAACATTTCCTAGCCAACCCATAAATATTCAATCAAGACCAATTCATAAAAATATTTTACTAACGAGCAAGTATTCGGTAAACCCAAACATGTTTTCAATCCCAAAAATGCTCCAAAAAATACGTATCAACCAGAACCAATGTCCACTACGTCGAGAATGCCTTCTGTTAAACAAAAATTCCAATTCCAACAAAGGGCTCCTCAAAATTTTCAAGTAGAAGAACTTTATAATCTGTCAGAAGACGAAATAAAAAATAATCCTTGTTCATGTTCCCATTCTCAAAATTATTGTTATTCTCAAAATTACGAATACGAATCCCAAGACCCAGATCAGTCAAATTTTCGCGAGCGTATTCAGCAAAGTCCAAACGATTAAGAAAACAAATTGATCTAAATAATATAGTCCCTAATTCACTGCCATATATTCAAATTAATTTCCCAACTCCTATAAAATTATTAATTGACACAGGATGTCACCCATCTATTCTTAGACCTTACATTGCAGAAAAATATTTTCCTGAAAAAATTACTCGTCATACAACTCCTATAATTACTTGTGCCGGATCAAGAGAAGCACAATTTAAAGCTAAAATTCCCTTGTTAAAAGAACACAAATTATTAGATAGCCTAGATTTTGTACTATTTGATTTTCACAATTATTTTGATGGTATTATCGGAATTAGAGATTTACGGAAATTACATTTAAATTTAGATATAAACAGTGGAATTCTTTTTAACAAAACCGCAATGATACCGCTTAACTATAGGAAAAATTTTAATATTAAAAAAATAGAAATTCCCACTTTATCTACGATAATAAAAGAAGTTTATACCTCATTGCCTAGTGGTGATTTATATTTACAGGAAATAGAAAACCAAAATAAAACAATAAAAATTCCATCTAGCCTAATAAACATAAACAACGGAAAGACCAAAATTGAATTTATCAATAAATCTTTCCACACTTAATTAATCAGTATAGATGATAATTTTTTAAATAACTTTGTGGAGAATATTGAAACAAACAAATACAATTACTTTTCCATGGAGGAAGTTATGAATATTTCCACAAGTAGTAATGATTTTAATGTAGAAGAAATAAATGATAATATTGAAGAAAATTTTAGAACAAAACACTTAAACGAAGAGGAAAAGAAAGCATTTCGGATATTAGTTAGAGAATATCGAGACATATTTCATCATCCTAATAATAAATTAACATTTACAAATGAAGTAAAACATAAAATTAAAACTAGTGATGAAATTCCTGTATACTCTAAAACTTATAGATATCCCTTCGTACATAAAGAAGAAATAAGAAGACAAATAAGTAAAATGTTAGAAGATGGAATAATACGACCATCTCAAAGTCCGTGGAGTTCCCCAATTTGGATTGTTCCAACAAAGCTAGATGCTTCTGGAAAACAAAAATGGAGAATTGTAGTAGACTACAGAAAACTCAATGAAAAAACAATTGATGACCGCTACCCTTTACCTTCAATTCAGGACATTTTAGATAAATTAGGACGATGCCAATATTTCACTACATTGGATTTAGCCTCCGGTTTTACACAAATCGAAATGGATGAATATTCAATTCTGAAAACAGCGTTTAATGTAGAAAATGGTCATTACGAATATCTTCGGATGCCATTTGGTCTTAAAAACGCACCGGCTACGTTCCAACGGGTAATGGATAATGTACTTAAAGACGTATTAAATAAAATATGCTTGGTATATATGGACGATATAATCATATTTTCAACTTCTCTACAAGAACATGTTAGCAACATAAAACAAGTATTCAAAAGATTAAGAAAAGCTGGATTAAAAGTACAGCTCGATAAATCTGAATTCTTTTGTAAAGATGTAGAATTCTTAGGACATGTTATAACTCCCCAAGGTATTAAACCAAATCCAAAGAAAATATATGCAATAAAAAACTTCCCAATTCCAAAAACAGCAAAACAAATTAAATCATTCTTAGGACTTATCGGATATTATCGACGATTTATAAAAAACTTCGCAAAATTAACTAAGCCTTTAACTTCTTGCCTTAAAAAAGGTATCCAAATTAAACATATACCTGAATTTATTGAAAGTTTTGAACTTTGTAAAAATATTCTAATGAATGATCCAATTTTGCAATATCCTGATTTCGAAAAACCTTTTAACGTAACAATCGACGTCTCTAATTTTGCAATTGGTGCTGTTCTCTCTCAAGGTCCCATAGGTAACGATTTACCTGTTGCTTTCGCATCAAGAACTCTAAATCCCGCCGAATGTCAATATAGTACAATCGAAAAAGAACTTTTAGCCATAGTTTATGCTGTCAAATATTTTCGACCCTATTTATATGGTACAAAATTTAATATTGTCAGTGATCATAAACCTTTGCAATGGCTTTTCTCACTAAAGGAACCAAATTCCAAATTAATAAGATGGAAGTTAAAATTAGAAGAATATGATTATAATATTATTTACAAAAAAGGTAAACTAAATACGAATGCAGATGCTCTTTCACGAGTAGAAATTCATCCTCTCGAAACTGAAGATGACAATCTCTCAGTCTTAATGAACTTAGACCCTAGCGAGTTTATCGGTTATGAAACTGAAACGCAACTAAGAAATTTAGACTCCCAAGAAATTATTTTTAGATCTCCTTTTAATTTTGATAACAATTTAACAGAAAATATAGATATTAATCCTTATCAAGATATAACACAAGAATTCATAGATGAAATCATTGATACAGAATTACCAACATCAAATAATGTCTCAGAAAATATCGAAAATAAAACATTAGCACCTGAACAAACACCTGAAGTAAATCCCAGTCCAAAAATCAAAATCCTACAAGATATTGTTATTTCTAACAAAGAAGAAAATAAAAAAGATTCAGATGACTTAGAAACTGTTCATACAAGTCTAGAAGACCCTATATTAAAAATACCTTATACAGAAAAAGCTATAAATGTATATAAAAAATCAAATTATAATATCCTCTAGTAATACTACACAACCAAAAAACACATATGTAAAAATATTTGATAAAAATAGATACTATTGGCAAATACCTAAAGAAAATTTTGAAGAAAAACAATTTTTATGCTTAATAAAAGAAATTATAAGACCAAACAAAACATATTGTTTATTGTTTAAAGATAAAAATCTAGAGATACCATTTATTCGTTTCATGGAAAATAACTTTAAAAATAATGCATTTTTCCTTATTATTTCAAATAAATTTCTAACAGACAAAGGAGAAAAAGCAGAAAAACTTAAATTCTATCATGAAACTAAAACACTTCACAGAGGAATTAATGAAAAACCACGCTGCGTTAAAAAGCATTTTTATTGGCCAGATATGGACAAAGACATGTCAAATTATATTAACACTTGTGATTTATGCCAAAAATCAAAATATGAAAGGCATCACACTTCTCTTGTCTTTAAACCAACACCAATCGGAAACTCTCCCCTAGAACATCTATATATTGACATTCAAATTCAGTAGTCAAAATTTCCTAACAATCATTGACAGTTTTTCAAAATTTGGTCAAGCATATCCTATTAATTCCATAAATGCTGTTAACATAGTAAATAAATTAATATTCTTTATTAGTCATTACGGAATTCCTAACAGAATAACATGTGATAATGGCATAGAATTCAAAAACAAAACCTTCTAAGATCGCTGTCTTCTTCATCGTATAGATATTCACTATACAACTGTGTATAATCCTAATAGTAATAGTTCCATTGAAAGATTCCATTCTTCTATAATTGAAAGTTTAAGAATACTAAAAGAAGAAAAAGAAAACATTCCTATTAATATTCTAATGAGTTACGCGATACTAGCATATAATAATAGTATACATAATAGCACAGGCTACACTCCTTTCCAAATTATGCGAGGAAAACTAGAATACAAAAGTCCTTTTGAACTAGATGAAAACGAACGCATAACACAATACATATATGAACATTCAAATAACTTAAATATACTTAATGATTTTATTAACCGAAACAAAATAAACGAACGAAATAAATTAACAAAAACTCAAAAAAATAATTTAGAAAAGAGCCAATAGAACAAAACAAAGAGAGATAAAATTAGATACAAATCGCCCTGTATATCAATTAAAAGGCTCAGAACAAAGATTAGCAAAATCAAGTCAACCATATAAAAAATTAATCGATGCTAAAATAGTTGGAGATAATAAAATATTATCAGAAAATAAAATATATCATTTAAGAAATATAAAACCACAACGCTTTGTTACAGATACCAGTAAACAACATAAAAACTGATAGCGACGATGATATTCCTCTTGCTACAAGGATATCAAATGCTAGAAATCAAAGAAATCGATAACCCCGTTTTACCTGTACAAATTGGCAAAGCAAAAATTATTTTATCCAAACATACTTTTATCTATCATATTAATTTAACTCAACCATTAGAGATAAGTAATCAAATATTATTCGAATTATTAAATTTAAAACATAATATTACGGTAAATAATCATTTTTCTTTACTAATAGTACATAAGTTAGATCATAGTATAAAATTAAGTCAAACTATAAATTCTCAGCTAACGGCTTATTCAAAAAACGCAAGAACAAAAAGAGCTTTAATTAATGCAGTAGGAAAAGCTTCAAAATGGCTTTTCGGAACCTTAGATTCTGACGACGAAAATTACTATAATAACTATCTATCTATTCTTAATGATAATCAAAAACAAATAAATTCAAGTTTATACAAACACCACACTGTTTTAGTCGAAATCATATGCAAAAAGCTTTAATATTCTCAAAGAAAATCAGGTTTTGATTAGTAAACAAATGACAATAATGGCACAAGAATTAAAAGAAATAATAAATGTTGAAAAAGCGTTCTCACTAAATATAGTAATCGATAATCTAATAAATCAATTACATGATTTGCAAATTGTTATTAATAATATAGAGACCGCAATATCATTGGCAAAATTGAATATTCTTCATAATTCTATTATTAAACCTTCTCAACTAGAATCAATAATTACATGTCTAAATACATTATATGGAACACAAAACATTCCAAAACTTAAAAATTTTATGAATTATTATAATCTCTTTTCTACTCAAGGTCAAATTCACAAGAATTTAATTATTTTTAAGATTCATACTCCAATTGCCAGTAATTCCTATAGATATTTCCAAATTTATCCTATACCTCTAAATAACCTTACAATTATTCCTGACCAACCTTTCCTACTTCTCAGTAGCAAAGAAAATTTGATGACAGCCAAAAGATGTCCCGAAATCGAAAATTATTATTATTGTTTAAAGAAGAGTTTGCAAGAAAATTCTCAACCATGCTTAAGTAAATTTATACAAACTGGTAAAAATGAATGTAAAAGTACGAATATACATTTAAAGAAAACCACAATATCAACTATTAATTCCAATCAACTAGTAGTCATTCCTGTTAATTCAGCAACAATAGAAACCAATTGTGATAAAAATGGAATATATAAAATAAGCAAACCATCAGTCATCACTATCGGAAAATGCCCAATAACAATCAACAATCAAATATATGAAAAAGAAGAGACAATACACGAAGAATATATATTCGACTTACCAAGATTTGAATATAAAGAAAATATAACAAATCTACCCATAGTAAAAATTGAAAACATTGGATAGCAGCGAAATTAAGAAAATACAGAAAAGAGCAGAAAATATAGAAATGCCTCAACTAAAAGAAGTCCCAACATATCACAACTGGACCAACTCAAGTTTAATTATTATAATTGTACTAATAATTCTTATTTTAGCAATCTTTAAGGTGTTCAATAATAAATTCAAAGAATATTGTACCAAAAGGAAAACCCAAGAAGACAAAAAAATGGCTCAGAAAAAGCAAGTCCCTTGTTTTCAGAGCTTAAGGAGGGAGGAATTATATAAATATAAACAAGATAATTCCATTGGAATCCGCCGATCACAGTCCATCCGATGAGAGGGTATAAATAGGCCTGCACTTGTTTACAACGATTATTCATTAATTAATAGTTCAGTTAATTGTATTAAGAGCGTGTATTTATATTTCGGCAAATAAGTATTTTGTATTATATTTTGAAAATAAAAGTTTTTAAAAACAAAGTGTCTACAAAAATAAACTTAATTCCCCTCACTAGGGCGGAATATTGCAAAATTAACTGTGTAGTGATAAGAACTCACTGTCTATATCACGGCCCCACCACTAGGGTAAAATAAACTCTGTGTTGATAAGAACTCACTGTCTTTATCACAGCCCCGTCACTAGGGCATAATTGCTGCCTACATTCCTAATTATTAGCGCGAGAGCATTATATAATATGTCAATAACTAAAAACCCGTTATAAAGTTCAAACTTACCGTCGACATTATCCACCAGAATCGGGTCCCCTCTTTGTTTGTGTTTTGCATTCGGTTGTGCCAACTCCCCTCTGCCCCTTGACGAGGAACTAACAGAGGACGAAGAAGATGATAGCACACGGAGACGGCGACGAAAGACCTTCATTCGTCTCACTCTCGCACGATTACCTTGGCGTTCGCTGCTGCCTGCTGGCTGCGTCAGATGAACTTATGGAGGCCATACACGTTAGGGTTTGCATGATGGTTTTAACCTTGCATGCATAACCGACAGGCAAGCCCTAACGTGTATGGGATAAAACTGTACAGTTATCGGTGCATGTACATGCAACCGAGCAAATAGGAAAATTGATATTTTATGCCGCTCGGTTTTGCTTGCCTGCGAGCATACCCTAGCGTGTGTGGCGTCTGGCGAGCTTGCCTGCCCTGCCATAGTTCTCTTCTCAGTTTTTATTTGTCTGCAACGGTGAAAGGTCGATCTTCGAAAATGGCGAGTCGCAAGCGCAATGCCACATTAGAAGAATTTATTGAAATTTATAAGTCCGAACATTGTCTTTGGCGCGTAAAGTCCAAAGAATATCACGATAGAGACAAACGATCGGCAGCATACAAGAAACTGATAATTAAGCTCAAGGAATTGGATCCTACTGCTACAAAAGAAGATGTCATTAAAAAAATTAATACGTTACGTAGTAATGTTAGACGAGAAAAAAAAAAGTACGATGAATCTGTGAGATCTGGAGCATCATCTGATGATATTTATAAACCAACACTGTGGTACTTTGAACTATTCGATTTTATTGCAGATCAAGACATTCCTCGCAGTTCACGATCTAACATTTCGGATATTGATGAGAATGATTCCAATGTAAGTATAAATTAGTACTTTGTTTTGTAATTTATTTGTTTTGTAATTATTTGTTTTGTAACAAATTGCAATTATTTTGTAATTTATAGATTAGGTACAGCCGACCACAAAGCATTATATTTTTTTATACCATTCATGTTAATGGGTAGGTACTCTCGAATACAACTTGTAACGCTAGATGTATGGTCGTCTATACCTAAGTTTCTTGCAACTTCGTTCATAGCTTTACAAAATGTAGGTACGTAACTACATAGATTGTTACAGAAACAACTCTTAAGCGGTGAGGTTGCTCATTTATTCATCAAACAATATTATTACATAAATAAAAGAAATATATCACATTTCAATGAAACTATCCTGCCAAGGTACTTTGCCTTCATTCACAAAGTAAGTTTGATATTCAAGTCTGACTTTTTTTGCATCATTCAGGACATTTCCTCGATTTTGTACTTGCAAATTTTCTGCGTGTGAACGTGTGATATCGTAACCCGTGGTAACAACAGTTCCATTATCCATATTTTCTCGATAAAAACATCTTGGAGGTGCATATGAATTAGGGGTCTGGTCCATTAGAAAGTTGTGCAAAACACATGTAGCCATCACCACTTTTTCTATATTGATTGGTTCTAAATTGATCTGAGTATGGTAAATGCGAAATCTTGATGTCAGTATGCCAAAAACGTTTTCAACTATTCTTCTTGCTCGAGATAATCTGTAATTAAAAATTTTTTTATCGTAGCTGCTCAAATCCGCCTGACGATATGGTTTCAGCATGTCAGGTCTCAAGGGGAACGCATCATCAGCAACAAATACATATGGCAAACACCTTGAATTGTGTTGAATTGGTTCGGAGTTTGGAAGATTTAAACGTTTCATTTGTAACTTTTCAAAAAAGCTTGTATTCTGCAAAACACCTCCGTCGGAAACTCTTCCATTTGTACCAAAATCTGCTAATAGAAATCTGTATTTGGCATCAACTATTGCCATAAGAACCATGCTATGTCGTCCTTTGTAGTTGTAAAAATGAGATCCACTATCAGCAGGTGGAACTATGTCAATATGTTTTCCGTCGATGGCACCCACGCAGTGAGGAAAATTCCATCTCTCTTCAAAAAGTTGTGCTATTTCCTTCCATTTATCCGATGAATCTGGAAACTAAAATAAATATTACTTTGTATTGTTACAGGATACTGACAACTATACCGAAAATACCACAGATAATACGGATAATACGGATACAGATAATAATATTACGGATAATGCAGCTGCAAATGCTACTGATGATATTACGACACCAAAAAAGACTCCATTACCTGCTACTAGACCGGGAAAGAAGAAAAGGACAGAGCAAGATCAGTTAACCACTGACATATTACTATCAGTGAAAGACCATTTTAAGCGTCCTGCTTCTGCTTCGGCGACAGAAGATCGGTACGATCTTTTGGGAAGATCTATCGCAATTAAATTAAGATCGCTAGACAAGCGTCAACGGTTGATTGCGGAGAAAATAATTAACGACACCTTGTTCGATGCAGAGATGGGCAATTTGAATAGTGAAGAAATTCAAAATCGTCGAACTTTAACATATGTTTCTTCACCACATCCTAATCTCCCACGAAATCCAACTCCTTCGCCCTCAGTAGTACAATATTCTACAAAACCGTATACCCACACGGCTTCTGTTGCGCCTCAAAGACAACCATGCGTATCTCCGACACAACAAAGGTACACGATTTCTCCTGTACCGCAAAATGAGCTCTGCACATCACCAATTCAACACTCAGGATATAACACTCAAGAACAAAGTACTTCTGCACCAGAATTTGACACACAACCAACAACAGCAACATTTTATTCAAATTTTAATTACGAATTAATTTAAATATGTCAACCTATTAAACTTGTCTAACTACTCGAATTTGGTTTTATTTACTCACCTGTAGATATTCCTTTTTCAGAGCTTCATAAATAGCATCACATGTTTCTGGTATTATTCGGCCCAAAGCCTGAGGTGATATAATAGCAGAATATTTGAGACACTCGTATGTTCTTCCTGTTGCAAGAAATCTTAATGTTACTGCTAGTCTCTCATGTGCTGATATTGCTTTCCTCATAACAGTATCTTGTCTTTGTATTAACGGAGTAATCAATGATAATAGTTTCAAATAAAGTTTTTCATCCATTCGTAAATAATTTTTGTAATCTGTTGGTTTAAATCTCAATTCATTTATCAAATTTACGTGGGAGAAATGATTTCTTTTCAATAACCAGCGTTTAGACCATTCAGTGCGATCTCTCTTTTTTTTTCTTTTCTGAAGAATAAGTGTTAAGCCAAGTACTGCTATCACATCGTTGTCGTCCATTGTAGTTTGGTACGTATATACCACACAAAGTATCGTAGGCGTCCTGCACACACCGTCACGTAGCTTAACAGAAGAGTTAATGGCAAAACTGTACATGCAAACCCTAACGTGTATTTGTAATATGGAACTCGGTTATACCTGTCGGTTATGCATGCAAGGTTAAAACCATCATGCAAACCCTAACGTGTATGGCCTCCATTATACGGCGAGAGAATGATCGATGCCGTCGTGTTTGCGATCTACGGCTCGATCGACTGCGATAGGCTGATGACGGAGAACGTCTTTCGTTTTCAATTCGTTTTAATTTTAAATCAAATGATTTTACCGACCTTAGAATCTCCGACAATACATCCTGGTCGGTGGAAGAGTGTCTTCGTAACGAGGAAGACATCCTGGGGAAAAATAACACACGATAAGCACACAAAACCCGAAATGCCGATAAACAGGTGTAGCGGTGACGTGAACTCTCCGGCACTAAATAGTAGACTAATGGATGGTTAGTTGGTTAGACGAAGGAGGTGAGTATGGGCGCGGGAGAGTGGGGAATTGAATTGCTTTATGCAGCCCACAGACGCACAATATTTGCTGTATTCGCGGAGCATACCCGAACGTATTCAGAGTAAGTTCGGGATTATTTTCCAAGGCGCAGGCGTCAACGTAAACTAATCCTGGACATGTTCAGGGTTTTTTGCTCCGCGAACAATTTTCGGATTCGGAATGCATAAAGCAGACAAGGACAGTGATGCCAGGTCTCAATGAGATCTCATGTTTTCCAAGAAAATCTCATGCTCTCATTTGATCGCTAAATCTCATGCTTTTCAACTTATAAACATAGTGACAAAAATAAGTAACATTAAACATTATTTTTAAACTACAGATAACAAAGTGAGCATAAACGAATTTTGCTTTTGACTCAAAAACCAAGTCGCTAAAAATTTGCACCCTAATAAACGAATTTATAAGCTATATATATATATATATAAATATATATATATATATATATATATATATATATATATATATATATATATATATATATACTATATATTTATATTATATTATATCGTCCCTACCATTTCCAACTATCGAATGTGAAAAGTGGTACTTTTCAGGAGAGCAAAATAACTCTTTTTTAGAGAATTCTAAATCAGCGCATTGACAAATGGAAAATTTTTTATATTTTTAAAAATTAATGTTTGATCCTTGTTAGATTGATATCAGAATAAAACTGCTTACCGTTTGCTTCTTTCCACAAAATCACATTCGTTATTTTGCTTTTTGTGTTAATCAACGATTTGTTTTGGTCCAATGTTTTAAAATTGCGAATGTGGCATTTTCGACAGTTCATATTTGTATAATTTTAGCACATTTATTTGGTGCAATGTTTCAAAATTGCGAATGTGGCATTTTCGACAGTTCATATTGGTCTAATTTTAACACATTAATATTCTTAATTGAAAAGGAGGAAAATGAAAATAATCTTAATGTTCTTACAAAGTTTATTACAAAATATTTAATTAAAAATTGAAGTTATAGGGTAAAATGGAAAAATCATGTATAAAGAAATTATTAAAAGTATTTTTATGAAAGTACGTATTGATCGAAAACTAATGTAATTAGAAAAGTTAAAAATAATCACAATACAATTATGGAACTTCACGTCCTGTAGATACCTCAAGTAGTCAGTAGTAAAATAATGATAAATTAAAGTAAAGTCTTAAATTTTAGATTCAACG
This sequence comes from Diabrotica balteata, assembly GCA_918026665.1. Taxonomy (NCBI): domain Eukaryota; kingdom Metazoa; phylum Arthropoda; class Insecta; order Coleoptera; family Chrysomelidae; genus Diabrotica; species Diabrotica balteata. The sequence continues at coordinate 104,726 of CAKJVB030000037.1, forward strand.
TTATCATTGTCTTCAGTTGCGTCAGGTTCTGGAAGACAATCTCTGGCAGTATTAGATGTTGGTAAAGATTGGTAATATTGGTGGTATGGCCTAGGTACATAGCGACAAGAGGTTTTTTTTTCTTCACATCCGTGATTGAAAGTATTTCGTCGTATGCCTTAACAAAGTTTATACTATTTTGTTTGCCTCTTTTTTGTATGGTTTCAAGAGATAAGAAGTTTCCGTCAATGCTAGTCTTCATGTAAAGTTTGTTATTTTCATTTTTCCGATACTGACCGATACAAACCGATAAAAACAAGATAATAAAGTTCCTCATCGAAAGAACTTCTTGGAATTGGAAGAAATAATTCACACAATTATTGTGAATACGTGCGTTTTGTTCTTGTCAGCAATGTTTAGTATTTTTAACATTTTGCAAATTATAATTAAATAACTGTATCAATTACAACTCTGAAACTAATGTATGACACATTAAAAAACAAAATAATAAAGTGCCTCACCGAAAGAACTTCTTGGAAGCAATAATTCACAAATTGTGAACACGTGCGTTTTGTTCTTGTCAGCAATGTTTAGTATTTTCGACAGTTTGCAGATTATAATTGAATAACTGTATCAAATACAACACTGAATATAATGAATGTGACACATTCGTCATTTTGCATTGTACATATATATGCCTTTAGTTATATTTATACAAAACAAAATATCGAATATTCCATTTTCGTCAGTTTGCAGCATATTCGATATTTTGACCAAAACAAAATGACAAAATGTTCATATTCGATGGTTTAGACAGAATATTTCCCGCGTTTCTGATCAAGCTACAATTTCGATATTTTGCTACAAGGTGTATCACGTTTAATGCAAGGACAAGGTATCGAATCTGAAAAACCCGATTTTTCACATTCGATAGTTGGAAATGGTAGGGACGATATTATATGTTATATTATGTATTCGCGGAGAAGATCCTGAACTAGTTCGGAGGGATAACGCCTGCGCATTACAAAATTGAGCGTTCGCGGAGGTCGAATGTTTCCCTCTGAACATCACCCGGACGTAAAATTCGGTGTTCGCGCTGTACAGAAAAAAGATCCTGAACGTGTCCGGGTTACGTTCTAGCCCCTCTAGGTTTTTGTTTGGGATTTTAAGTTCGCACAAGCGCACAAAATACCTGGTTTGGAAAAGGGTTAAAAATTTCTCTCCGTTTCTGTCTCCTGTCAAATTCTTTATCAAAACATTGATAACCTAATATTTTGTAAAAGTTTTTAAAAGTTTTCAAATATTATGACTTCATTAATTAATTTTACAAGGTATGTAAATGCAGTAATTAAAATTGTTATATAATATTTACTTATATTGTATTATTGTATATTATAGTATGGTAGGGGAACTTGGGTCACAGTGAACCATGTTACACAGTGAACCAGCAGCCCCCACTCTTTGCCTATGCACTTTATCGCCCAACTCTATTCTTCAAATATCTGCTGGTTTTACGCGACACCTTACTACTTTAGTTCGCATCAAGCTAACATAGTGTGTAGATGTTTATTTCGATATCTGCTGAACGGTAAGTCGAATGCTTTTTTTCACATTGTTGTATTTATTTGTTTTGTTCCAAGCCTGGCGGTAAATTCAGATCAATTATAGTTCCAAGCTACTTAATAGGTCTTTGTACATACTGTTTATCTTGTCTTTCAAATCAATGTAGTTTATTTTTGTTTAAATAAATTTTTTAGTTAAATAGGTGGCGGTGGGTAACAGCGAACCATTGACGAATGGGTTACACTGAACCTGGTTCACTGTAACCCATAATGGTTTACTGTGCAAATGTTATACAAGGCCGGTTGTTCGAACGCTAATCAACAATGATTATTATCAAATATTTAATTACTGTCACCAACTGTCAATGTCAACTTTAATTGGGTTGCTGAAAACATAATAAATTGAGTACAATTATGAGATTAGTGAATCAATTAACATAACAATTATTAACATAATTGATTAACTAATTTCATAATGGTAATCGATTATGTTTTCAGCAACCCAATAAAAATTGACATTGACAGTTGGTGACAGTAATTAAATATTTGGTAATGATCATTTTTGAATAGCGTTCGAACAACCGGCCCTTAGAATGTATGCATTTAATTTCATTAATCATAATTTGGTTTATGATTACGTTTATTTATTGTTTCAGATTCAAAATGCCACGCAACCGAGTTAGAAAAACAAACATTGGCATGCACAGTGAAGAGCAGATGCGAAGTGCTTTAGACCTCATATCGAGAGAAAATCAAAGCATAAGAAGTGTGGCAAAACTTAAAGGGATTCCTTATCCGACTGTTAGAAGATATTGGCAAAAATTTAAAAATACAGATGAACCAATACGGCTAACTCCTAATTATGAAGTGAATAAAATTTTCACAGCCATCCAGGAAGAAGCACTGGCCAATTATATTGTAAAATGTAGCCAAATGTTTTACGGGTTAACACTGCTGGAATGTCGCCAGCTGGCCTACGAAATGGCAATAGTCAACAACGTCAAAATTCCTGAAAAATGGAATGATCGAAAGCTTGCTGGCATGGAATGGCTATACAATTTTAGAAAGCGACATCCCCGGTTAAGCCTTAGGACACCTGAAGGATGTAGCCTGTCCCGAGCTACGTCATTTAACCGACATAATGTGAACATATTTTATGATAAGTTACAAGAAGTTATGTTACGTAAGCCCGAATTTGCTGATGGGACTAGGATATATAATCTTGACGAAACTAGTTCCCTGACCGTGCAAAAATCTCAAAAGGTGCTCGCAGCGAAAGGACAAAAACAGGTCAGCAAAGTCACTAGTGGTGAAAAGGGAACATTAGTAACAACCTGTTGTATCGTCAATGCTTCCGGCAATTTTTTACCACCAGTCATGATTTTTCCTCGTGTCCATTTTAAGCATCACATGACAAATGGGGCTCCCACCGGAACGTTAGGATTGGCGACACAGTCTGGGTGGATGAATAGCACACTATTTGTAGACACGATGGAACACTTTATTAAATTCTCAAACACTAGCAAAGAAAACCCCAGCTTACTGATAATGGACAACTTTGAAGCTCATATTTGCATAAAAGCCATTGAATTGGCAAAGGAAAATGGTGTGACAATATTAACAGTTCCGCCTCATTCTACCGGAAAGATGCAACCCTTAGACGTTTGCCTTTATAAACCTTTCAAAACTGCTTACAATGCAGCTGTAGACAGTTGGATGATGCGGAATCCAGGAAAACCTCTAACAATTTATGAGGTAGCTGCTTGCGTTGGGGATGCACATATGAAGGCAATGACTCCGTCAAATATTTGTAGTTCCTTTAAGAATACCGGCATCTTCCCGTACGATAGAAATGTTTTTACCGACATAGACTTCTTGCCAAGTGAAGTTACTAACAGGCCCATTACTGAAAATAATGGGAATACTCCAGATGGCCAAATCTTCAATTCAGAAAATCCACTGGCAGTCGGAGCCGAACATAGTAGAAGTAGAACTCCTGACTCTGAGGCTGAAATATCTTTGGAATTTGTAACTCCGGATCAATTTCGAGGGCTGCCAAAGGCTGGGCCGAGAAAAAATACCAGAAAACCAAGACGAAAGGGTAAATCTATGATAGCCACGGACACCCCAGAAAAAATGGAAATTGAGGAGCGCGAAGCAGAAAAGCAGAGAAAGAAGAAAGCGCATCCCATAAAGAAAAAAGTGTTTCAAGAACCAGAAGATACAACAGATGAAGAAGATACGTTCAGTGTTCATTCTGAGGTAGAAGACTATTATGAAAGCGGTGATGAGGAGAATATTATGACCTCCGACTCTTTTAATCCATTAGAAAAATTACCCAGTGAAGGAGACTATGTGTTGGTTGAATTCAATGGGAAGAATGGTAAAGTCTATTACGTTGCTAAGGTATTACAAGAGGCCAAGGAACAAGAAGTAGAAGTAAGTTTTTTAAGAAGAAACTATAAAATGGAAAACACATTCCGTTTGCCAGACGTTTTAGACGTATCTCCGGTTGCACTGTCAGACGTAAAATTGATATTACCAAAACCAACTATTTGTGGGAATACTAAACGACAACAGTCATTCTATTCATTCAAATTAAATTTTACTCAAATAGATATACGCTAGTTTGTACTAGTAGTGAGTTATCAAAGGTTTTGCTATATCATGCGTTTTCTTTTCTCCAAGAAACCTGCTGATTCTCTGTACCACCATTTGGTTCATTGTTACCCATAGCCTGGTTCACTGTTCACAAGGACGGGGGCACACTGAACCAAGTGACGCTTTGAAAAATATATATTTTAACTAGTACCAAACATCTGGTTATATCATGTTTCACTTATGAGAGCAGAAGTTCGTACCTTATAGCATTCATCATCCAAATTTCAGACATATATGCATATTTTTTCCTGAGTTACACCACTCCAAATAAAAAGTGGTTCACTGTAACCCATTCTCCCCTATTATAAAATTGAGTCAATTTAAAATCCGACTAGATTATTTACCTAAATTGTTCCTTCTTATTTAACTAATAATAAATCGTTGCTTTACGTTATTGGTAGCTGATTCTGCTTAAAATGCTCTTTATTCTAAACAAACATGAATAAAACAACACATTTTAAAAAGGTTTTGTACCTATGTAAATGTGTCTAGTTAATTATTAAAATATAAGTTCAGGTAATTATGTTTACCACTGGTCCAAGGTGTAATATATGTTGTACCTTGGGCAAATTGTAGGCCTTCAAGATAGTTTTTAAGAAAACCAACTTCTGCAATCAGTTGTTATTTTTATTCTAGGTAATACAATAGTGTAGACCTGTCTCAGTTTAAATGTTAAAGATAACTTCAAAACTGTAATTTTAATGCATGTTTAAAAATATTCTGCCCAATGTACAAGCCTCTCCCCTAATATTTACTTTGTATGATACTATTATCAAGTTGACTATATTTAAAATGTTATTTTAGATGATGAATTATTTGAGTTCAAGTGATGATGATGTGGAGGAGGTTTATTTAAGGAATGAGGTTCCAAAGAATAAAGACTTCTATGAAGAAGTAGTTCCATTAATGACTGGTGAGCAATATCGGGAACATTTCAGATTGTCACGAGAATTGACAGTTCAGTTGGCTGGTAGATATGAAACATCGGAGTATTACCATTATCAACAGGGAGATTCCACAAAAATGGACACCTTGAAAATAATGATGGCATTCCTTTGGTTCATAGGGAATGAGTCAGCGACATTTAGGGATGTTTCTGATAGGTTTGGAGTAACCAGAAGCACTTTGCACAAAGTGGTGATCAGGGTAATTTATTTCTTAAGTAACTTGTCTCCTGGTGTAATCACCTGGCCAGATGAAGAAGAAAAAGTAGAAATTGAACGCCATTTTGCTGATAAAGATTTTCCTGGTGTTATTGGAGTTATTGATGGAACTCACATTCAAATAAACAAACCACAAGAGGACCCAGACTCATACCTTAATAGGAAACATTTTTATTCTATACAGGTATGTTATGGAATACATATAAGTAACTTTAGTTTATTCTATAGCCCTTGTATCTTGTAAATATATTGTTTATTTTTAAATACATGTGTTTTTTGTTGGTTTTAGGCACAAGTTGTATGTGACCATAGCAGAAGAATAAGGGATCTATTTGTAGGATATCCCGGTTCTGTACATGACAGTAGGGTCTTGAGAGTATCACCTTTATACGAAACATTGCCTCAACTGTGCACAGATGAATATTTTATTATTGGAGATAGTGGATATCCATGCCTGAAACATCTGCTAACTCCATTTAAAGATAGAGGCAACCTGACGAGGAGGCAAAGAAACTATAATCATTTGTTATCAAAAAATAGATATGTAGTTGAACATTGTTTTGGTATAATGAAGCAAAAGTTCAGGCAGTTATACCATGTAAAACTGCGAAATATTAGAGTGATTGTACATTTGATACGAGCCTGTGCTGTATTGCACAATTTATCATTGTCAAATGAATTAGTAGATATTGGCAATGATAGAATGGACAATGAAAACCATCAGGATCGAGCAGATGTACAAGAACAGCATGCTGATGATAGGGAAGGTGTATTAAAACGTAACGAAGTTATGAATAATATACCTTTCAGGATATAGTTGTTTTCTATTGACCTCGTAGGTGTCAGAGTGCAATTCAATTTGTCTTTTTCTTTAAATGTCTTCTAGAGTTCAACCACTTCTTTCTTGGCGTTTCTTTTAAAATATTTTTCATGTGTTTATTGAAGGCACATTAGCATTTTATATTTACATGATCTATATTCTCATTGACAATATTTTATATAAATAGTGATCCATTGTAGTTTTTACATCTTTATGTTTTACTTATAGTATGTTCCCTATTTCTTATGCACCAAACCTTATTTCAATCCAAATCAGAGTCCATGGACAGTTTCAAACTAACTTGTGAGTCTATTTGATTTTCTTAAACGCCATCTGTCTTTTTAATATAGAGATACCACTTTTGTGTACTTTAGAGTAGTAAAGGGTAAGTTACAGATAACTTACTTAGATCTATTTTTATTTCCTATTAATATTCTATCTATTTAATAGACTGACTCATGTAGATGTACTTATGTACTTCATTTAAAAATCTCTGTCTCTGGACATTTCTTTCAACTCATGCACAGGTCTTTTCCATGTTCCTATAATTTCATCGACCCATCTTGTCGGGGATTTTCCACATTATCTTTGGCCTTCCACTTTTCCTTTCGTTTGAAAGTGTGTCAAGCACTTTAACTGATCCAGTAGTGTGTTCATATAGTTCAGTTATAAACAAAATTAAATTAAAATAAATTTTTATACTACATATTTTGACTACATATCTCAATGCAAATTTTGTATGTCTAAATAATTATTTTTTATTTTTAGTTGACAGGAATATTGTTGTTGATGATTCAAAGAAGCATCAGCATTAAAGAACTGCCCATGCTAGATTTAAACGTACTCAATCAGCATCCGATTATACCTTATTTTCAGATCTTATAACACAATCCAAAACATTAACAGATCAATAAAAAACTAACAGCTCAATAAAACATTAACATATTTTGTATCTTCAACATGGAGACATCTATTCATCAGATTCAAAACAATTTTGGAGACATGTAAACTCATTGAATAAAAGTCATGGAATTTCAAGTGTTATGCATTTTATTGACTTGTCAGCTGAATCAAGTGAGAAAATAGCTTTAATCCAAAGTTTCAAATCTATTTGACTGTCTAAAAATCCAAGATCTGACTTTCCTAACAATTGGTCTATGTCTAATGGTCTTCATTTGAATAAAGATAGTGTTTTGTTATATATTTTAGCAACTTCAAAATAATGTGTTTGACTATCACATTAATAGAAGCCTTCCCTCAAGAGTGGCAAAATATTTGGGGGTGTTATTTGACAGTTCCTTGTCATTTATCCCACATTTCAACATGACTAGTCAATCTGGATGACACATGACTTAATGTTTTGGTGGATATAAAATATGCAAGATTTAAGCACCGTTTGATGAGTATATTGGAGATCAAAGATGAGAGAGAGTCTATCTTGGGAGTGTTTTCTTTTAGTTTTTATTGCGAAAAACTTGTTTTATTTTGCTTGAATTTTACTTTAAAATATAAAACTTGACCAATTAAAAGTTAAATTTGGAAAAGAGGTATCTCTTTAACAGCAAGGCAGACTTCATCTTCTTCAGTTGCAACTCCTTCTGGATCGTCTAATACATGCTTGTAAAAATGCAATTCTTCAAAATTACTCCACTCATCTCCATAATATTTCTTTTTCTCAGTCCCTTTCTCCATAGTCTAGTCCATACATAGGAAGTTATGTTTTCCTTAGTAAGTTTGGATTTCGAAGACCCTTCACAAAAATTATTATAGTATAACTGTTGATTCAAAATCAACAAGTCATCTTTGACTAACAATAGGTCGCTAACAAACAGCCTAGATGGCATGTGACTGTAACCCTCCAGTATCATAGGCTGAAAGGTCCTTTTTATCACACAACATGAGTCGTCCAAGTTAATATGGAGGAGAATGTTCCTTTTGGGATAACATCACGATTTTTATTCATTAATTTATACAAGAGACTGTTAGTTCTGCTCTCTCAAAGTTTGAAAAATTGTGTATTTCAATGTGGAGAATACCAAACAACTAAAAATACATTTTTGACAAAAAATGGAGAATGTAACTTTTGTATCTATACCTTTCATTTAACATTTAGTTTTAGTATTTGTGTTCTGGTTAGGATATTTTTGATAAATTTTTAGAAAAATGGGGACATCCCATAAATTAATAAATAAATAAACAAAGTTTATAGCTGTGCCTGCTTATGTATGAAGTGATAGAAACGTTAGTACTGATTGTTATGACGAAAGGGATGATCTGGTACTGTGATCTGAATAAAAGTTTTACTTGTAATGTATTTATGCAGCTTTTTATTTTTGAAAACCTTTCCATATTTTTTTATTAAAAGGAAGTAAACCGGAAAAAGTATGATTTACTATGTTTTATGTGGATAAACAAAATAATACTAAACATTAAAGGCAGATACAACAGACAGCAAGAGTATAGAAAGATTTTTGAAAAGATAGAACAGAAGTCTATAGGTACCCAAAAAGGAATGCTACTGATTTAACTAAAGAAAAAATATACAACCTATTTAGATTGTTGGTAATTGTACCTATACATATTCAACCGGTAGTCTTACTTACAGGCACTTGAAGAAAAGAAATTAAAACTATGTAGGACCAGAACAGAATATTTGTAATGTCATTTTAACATGTAATTCCCAATTTGAAGAGTAGTTAGCTTGGAAGAACAAAAAGTAATAGCTATAGTATTTAAGATTGGTGGTATAAAGCCATGGCTTTATTATTGGTTGTAATGAAACATAAACAACAAGTCAGACTTATTTTGAAACTGTTTCTTGTGTCACGATATATCTTCTTAGCTTTTGGTGTCATAAATCACAATCTGTAAAATCAATAGCCTTCATCAAAAATGTACAATATGACATACACATATACTGTTTTAAAATTGCTATTAAGATAAGTTTTAATGTATAAATCTCATACTGTATGTTTGTTAATAAAGGTTATTGATTTGATACTCTAAAGATAAATAATAAACACTTTTTATCATCAATGATGTAAAAAAATTGTTTTATTGAAAAATCTTAATAACTAAAACATAAAATTTAAAATACCTAACCTACTTTAAACTATACACATATATACAATAAACAAATTAAAATATCTCATCTATACTTAACATAAAACTAATATATACATACTACCTTACTGCCTAACCTAACCTATACAAAAAATACCTAAAATATAATTATTCTCAAATTATAATTTGTCTTTAATTTCATTCAAAATACTTACGGCAGATGATAAAATGTCACATTGCCGAGACAAAATATCATTTTTTTTCCTTTTCTCTTCTAAGATATCTTTGTAAAATTGTCTGCGGTCATTTCTTATCTGCCGTAAGTATTCCTGTTTGTTTTTTTTAACAAAATTCCTTTTTTTATTTGGTGTGGAGGTGTGTGTTGAAATGTTAATCAATGTATCTGCTTCTACATCCACACCATCCACATTTGAAATGTTAAAACTTTCTAACGTATTATCTTCTTTATCTCCACCATCTTCAACGGGGAAGTCTACATCTTTTGTATGGGTAGACAAGACTAAAATTGGGTTTATATTTTTTTGGTGCCCCAAAATTTCGTCTAGTTCTTTTTCGTACTCAAAGGCCTTCCTGCCGCGACCTGTTCTCAAATTGTTGTCTTTTACTTTTTTATAGCTCCGTTCCAAATGCTTCCATCTGTTTTCACAGTTGGAAGGGCTTATATTCTTGTTTGTTTGTCGCCGCATTTCTTTGGATATTTCCTCATACATGCGGCGCAAACTTTTTATCCTGAGGGATCCCACCTGTTTTCTATATTCTTTGTATAGATGCAGCAGACAAAGTGTATCATGCCTTGTCCACTGCATTCCATGTGTGTCCTCTTGATGGGAGGTTTGGGGCTGCTGGAGTACCAAGAAATGTGACAGCTCTAAAACAACAGGAAAATTTTTAGCTATATATTTTGGAACTTTAAGCACAAGAGTTAAAAGTGTGCAAATTCTAGCTTTGGGAGATCATACATACAACAGCATATTAGCAGCATAATAGAACAATAAAAGAACTATTAAAGGCATTTAATCCAATATAACAAGCTTCACAGACTAATTAAGTGAAAACCAATAAAGCTAAAATGAAATACATACCATACATGCATGTAACATACCAGGAGGTTACAAAGCCTAACTATAGGAGAGTATTAACAGATAGTATAGGAGAGTGTAAAAAACTGTATGCATTTAGGATTAGGATTCCCTACTTACATTCAATAAAAGATTTGGGAATAAAGCGATGAGACAAATATTCATTATCAATAAGAGCTACCTTTCTTTCAACAACGGGGAATTCCCTTAAATGAGAGTAAAGAAAAAATATTACTAACAAAAAGGAACCTGGGAGTAACAAAATTAAAATCAGTGAATATGCATTCAAACAAAAACAACAATTTTGGAAATAGCTACCACACATTATGTTATAAATTTACAGAAATAAATTACTTAGCAGAAATCAAAAAATATACAAGACAATAATACAACCAGAATGTATCTAATAAATACTATCAGTATGGCAAATAGCACGAAGAGGATTTAAGAATAGTCAAAAATAACATATTACTAACGATACTAGGATTAGTATTGCATCATGATATCATGGATACTATACTCCATAACCAGCATCCCAACATTTTTTATATCAAAATTTGAATTCTGTTTTAACCATATTTCAGCTAAAACCGTAATATCATAAGATCTTTTTGAAGGAACATTTAAAAACTAGGATAATTTGCTTTGATAAAGCAAAGCATTTAGGATCAGTATTTCAGAGCAATGGGGAAGTAGATGGAGACGCAAGTAGTAGAATTAGAGCATGCTGGATGAAATGGAGAGAGGCGAGTGGAGTGTTGTGTGATAAAAAGGTACCAATTAAACTAAAATGTAGGTTCTATAAGACTGCCGTGAGACCTGCTATGATGTATGGTACGGAATGCTGGGCAGTAAAAAAGAGGGATGAACAGAAATTACACGTTGCTGAAATGAGAATGCTTTGTTGGATGAGTGGTGTAACTAGGAAGGATAACGTTAGGAATGAGTACATGAGAGGAAGTTTGGGTGTCTCCCTATTGGTAACAAAATGAGGGAGCATAGGTTAAGGTGGCTGGGGCATGTGCAGCGTAGAGATGAGGACCACCCCATCCAAAAAGCGATGAGGTGACCAGTCCCTGGAATAAATAGAAGAGGAAGGCCGAAAAATACTTGGTGGGAGACAGAAAGGTTTGAAGAAAAATAATTAAAGAAGCCGACCCCGCATAGGGAAAAGGCAAAGAGAATGGTGTACTGAAAAATACGCCCTTTATAACAGCTGGTAGTAGATTCATTTCAAAACATATTTTGTCCTATGATAATATTGCTGCATTGTTAAAAGCATGTGGACAGTTTATGCCATAATTTGAGTTATTTTTAGAATCTTCCTAGAAAGCAATAAACATTCACAAATCACAAAATAGTCAATTCTGCTGACCATAGACAAAGTAGGGCCGGCATCAGAGAACTATGAACACAGAAAGGTTTGGAGAAAAACAAATGAAGAAGCCGACCCTGCATAGGGAAAAGGCAAAGAGAATCATGATTTGTACTAAGTAAATGTTGTTCCTGTCTTCGCAAAACCATAAGACAACCAGAATATATATAACATAGAATATTAGTATGGCAAATAGCAAAAAAAAGGATTTATAAATAGTCAAAAATAACATATTACTAATAATACGAGGATTAGTAATGCATTAGATTATTAGATAGAATTTCATCATGATATCCTGGATACTATGCTCCATAATCATCATCCCAACATGTTTTATATTAAAATTTGAATTCTAATTTAGCCATATTTCAGATAAAACTGTAATATCTTTAGATGTTTTTGATTTAAGAATAGTCGAAAAGAACATATTACTAACTATGATAGATTTGCATCTTTAGGATTAGTAAGCAGAATAATATAAACAACTACACAAAAGAGGGAAAGTGAATAGTTAAATAGTACTTAATCAAAATAGGAAAAACACAGAGTTATGCATATATACATAAAATTTTAATATCAGAGTAGAGATAAGTGTACCATTAAATCTTACAACCTAATTTATCATTTGTTTAAACTGTAAAAAAGAAACTTACCTAGTTCTGGGTGTTCAGACATTGTTGATTCGTTTTAAGTTGGTTTCGTGATGCGATGCCTTCAATATGAAAATTGGAAATGATTGCATGACTAAATTATTCCTTCCTTCAACTACTTTTCATCCCCCTCCAAAATAAAGGTAAAGTTAAATCGGGAAATACCAAGCTGCAAATTATTCTGCAAATTCTAACACCCTCAAGTAATCTTCCTTTCTACTGTACAAAAGTTTAAGCGGAACTTTGGCGTGGAAATACCTAATCCTAATCCATTACCTGCTTCGTCTCTTTGTTATTTTCGTTTGATTTCTATTGTTGACTATTTACTTTTAGTACAGGTTAGATTTGTTCTTAACATTTTCGATTTCAAAATCGACAAGAAAACGATGTTTGCATCCTTGTCCAGTGTTGCCAGGTCGTAAAATAATATTGCATGAGAAATAGTTCGAGAAATAGTAAATTGCTGTATTCGCGGAGCATACCCCGAACGTATTCAGAGTAAGTTCGGGATTATTTTCCAAGGCGCAGGCGTCAACGTAAACTAATTGCTGTATTCGCGGAGCATACCCCGAACGTATTCAGAGTAAGTTCGGGATTATTTTCCAAGGCGCAGGCGTCAACGTAAACTAATCCTGGACATGTTCAGGGTTTTTTGCTCCGCGAACAATTTTCGGATTCGGAATGCATAAAGCAGACAAGGACAGTGATGCCAGGTCTCAATGAGATCTCATGTTTTCCAAGAAAATCTCATGCTCTCATTTGATCGCTAAATCTCATCTGTTTTCAACTTATAAACATGAGTGACAAAAATAAGTAACATTAAACATTATTTTTAAACTACAGATAACAAAGTGAGCATAAACGAATTTTGCTTTTGACTCAAAAACCAAGTCGCTAAAAATTTGCACCCTAATAAACGAATTTATAAGCTAATAAATATATATAAATATATATATATATATATAATATATATATATATATATATATACTATATATTTATATTATATTATATTATATGTTATATTTACTATTTCTCGAACTATTTCTCATGCAATATTATTTTACGACCTGGCAACACTGGACAAGGATGCAAACATCGTTTTCTTGTCGATTTTGAAATCGAAAATGTTAAGAACAAATCTAACCTGTACTAAAAGACGGGAGTCTACGTCGCAACGTCTACTCGAGTGCCCACGGTGTTGCCAGCCATACGTTTTCGTCAACTCGTTTTGATGCTTGTATTTTCTCCACGTGTTTATCGTATAACTGTGAACTTTGGCGTAAGAGTTAAGCATTGATAAAAGTGCAAAATAGTTATTTACCTATTATTGTTAAATATGGAATTTGTTGAGTGTGGTGAATGCAAACACAGTTTGAAACGTTTTAGTGACTTAAGAAAACATGTTTAAAAATTTCATCCCGATAAGTTGGAAGAATTGGCTCCTTTGAAAGTGAAGTCCTATCCATTTCAATGCACTTCGTGTCGGAAGAATTTCAGTGCAAGAAAAAATTTAAATACGCATTTGAAAACACATACTACAACAGAAAATAGTAAGTTATAAATTAGAAAAACAAATACATTTGGCTATTATTATACATTTAGCAATTTTTTAAATTATGTACTTTTATTACTATATTTTCTAGGAACTTTGCCAAATAACAAAGACAATAATGTTATTGTGACCGAAGAAAATGTTGGGAAAAAAATGCCCATTATGTGACTATGTTGGGAAATTAAAGGTAGATTTTTCCAAACATTTTGAACTTGTTCATAATATTAATATGGATGTTGAAAGAATGCAATTTACGAGTTTCTGAAGACTTTAGCGCGTGGTTCTCCAAAATTACAAAGGAAACTCAAACACAATTTATAGTAGAAAAACGGTCAAATTCAATACACAAAACTTACGTCAGCTACATATGTCCTCGTTCTGGTTTTTTCAAACCTAGAGGTTTGGGCATAAGACATTTGAAAACACAGGGGAGCAAAAAAAATTAATGGATACTGTCCTGCTGGTATAAAAGTGGTAATTAATAAAGAAAATGGATATCATGAAATAACTTTGTGAAAAGTCATGTTGGTCATCAAAGCGATTTATGTCATTTATCTTTAACCAAGGATGAGCGTGCTATGATAGCTAACAAAGATCGCTATGAAAATTCATTTGATGCTATTCTAGATGGACATACGCGATTCAATAACCACGTCGGATTTGGAAAGAATACATTTACTGACCAAAAAAGACATTTTGAACATTGAAGCTTCTTTCAATTTACATTCAGAATCCCAACGACATAGTAGTGATGCGCTTAGTGTGGATGCTTGGGTAGAAGAAATGAAAAGTTCATGTGTTTTGGTTTACAAACCACAAGGCATATCTTTAGACACACATCCTCAACTAAAAATGGAAGATTTCATGCTTATTATTATGAGTGAAGGACAAAAGAATATGCTGGAGACTTTTTCAAAGGACTGTTTGTGTATTGATGGAACCCATGGCTTAAATGGATATAATTTCGAATTGCACACATTACTTATATTGGATGAATTACGGCAAGGATTTCCATGTGCATTCTGCATATCCAATAAAAGTGATGGAGTTGCAATGAAAATATTTTTCACTTATATTAGGGAAAAAGTAGGACCAATTGAGACGAAGGTGTTTATGTCAGACATGGCTGAAATATATTATAACGCATGGTCAGAAGTAATGCCACCTGCCCATTACCGGTAATACATAGCCAATTATTGCTTATGCTCTCATTGTTAACGCGTTGATTTTTGTTGTAGCCTATATTGTAGCTGGCATGTTGATAGAGCTTGGAGGAAAAACTTGAATTTAATAATTTAAGAGATAGACAGGTCAGTATAATGTGTAAATTTAATTATAAAATAATTTAACGAAAATCCAAATCTTATTTTTAGATAGAAGTTTACAAAATATTGAGAACTGTTATGCAAGAGACCGATTCTGCAGCTTTTGAAAGGATGATTAACCAATTTCTGAGTCAATTACATAATGATCCAGAAACTGTACAGTTCGCAAATTATTTTGAAAAATATTATAGCAGGAACTGCAAAAGTTGGGCTTACTGTTATAGAACTGATTGCGGTTTAAATACGAATATGCATATCGAATCTATGCATAAATCTATTAAATATATATATTTGAAAGGCAAAAATGTGCAACGTCTTGACAAAGCAATAGGAGCTTTAATGAAGTTAGTGAGAGATCGCTTATTTGATAGGTTAATTGTACTAAATAAAGGTAAAGTAACTTCTAAACTAAAAGAACTCAGAAAGCGGACACAACATAAGTTTAAGTTTAGATATAGGATGCATAAGCAAAGTTGGTGCAGAAATTGGCAAGTTCTTTCCACATCCCTACCAAATAATATAATACCATTTCTGAGAATGTTAGTAAATGCGATTACAATTGTCCGCTAAACTGCATTACATGTGAGTGTTGCATACATAAATACTCATGCGATTGCATTGATAGCACAATTCGTTGGAACATGTGCAAACATGTTCATTTGCTATGCCGATACCTTCAAGCTGAAAGAAGAAATGAAGAATCCAGTCAAGCAATAGAAACTGAAGGTAATCTTATTTAAAATATTTTCTATTATATATATATATATATATATATATATATATATATATATATATATATATATATTTATTTTCTCCACCTAACTGACTGAAATCTTCAAGACACCAATGTGCAAAGGGTTTCCACCCCTTTTCCGTTGATATCACTGCTTTATATATATATATATACTAGCTGACCCGGCCACGCGTTGCTGTGGCTAAAGTTTTTGTTATATTACATTATAGTAAACAATCTAATAGGAACAATAAGAGAACATCAGTCACGGAGTCCACTATGCTTTTTCACACACATGGTATTTGTAAAATAATATGGTGATCTCCTTATTTGACTTTCTACTACTATAACCCTTTAGTACAATGAAATTATTTACGAACAAAGACGAAAAATGTTGATGTTGGTATACAAATTCACTGGATTGAGATTTGAAGGGGAAGTACCATGGGGAAGTACGTTGAACATAATTAATTAAAATGTTCTTACACTTGATATTAAGCAGAAATCAATAGGTACAAAATAAAAATTTATCAGATTTATTATTTCCGTTTAATTTTATAACAAATATAAGTATATTACAGTATAATAGGTACAGTAAATAACATGTGACGCTTAAACTCATGAATGAGGTAGGCAAGGCAGACAGTCTTAAACTTTTAAACATTAATATCTATTTTTTTGAATTATAAATACTTTTAATTTTAATTTAATTTAACACCAATCGGTGCACAATGTTTTTGGTTAACCTGTCTTTAGCTAACACAAATAGATTCGACGGTTTCCCAACACGTGAACACGCAACATATAGTTGCCCATGAGAAAAACATGGATTTTCCAAATCTAAACCACAAATGGACATTGTTTTGACCTTGAGATTTATTTATAGACATGGCAAAAGCTAAACGAATTGGAAACTGTAGCCTTTTGAAGGGCATGGTAGAATCTGATGGTATCATCGGAATACGTGGCAGCAGGACCACTTTTCCTTTAAACTTCCCAGCCAAAATGGTTGCTTCAAGAATGTTTCCGGTGATCTTTTTGATGACCAAACGCGTACCGTTACATAATTGAGGTGGATTCAAATTACGGAGGAGAATAATAGGGGAACCAATCTTTAATCGAAGATTATGTGGTGGCATTCCAGGGATATCTAATGAATTTAAAAATTCAATCGGAAAATTTACACTTTCATTTTCATCAACAACAGTATCGATTGATTTAAAAAACATCAGATCACCTGGTAACAACTGTTGTATCTGGAAGTTAATTTCGTCAACATCAACGTTTTTGGCTGCCAAAATCGCCCGTTGACTAAGCCATTTATGATTCAAATAATTATTCTGTATATCCGGGAAAATACTCTGAATCAATTCATTTTTATCCTGAACAACAGTGCAAAAATTGTCTGGAAGTTTAATGCATTGCGTATTTGGTTGCAGTTCTATTTTACCGTTCCCAATATCTAGTAGTTGTTCGGAAAATATTTGTGCTGATGGATCATTTTGCAATTGTACTCGCATATTTATGGTCAGTAAGAATGATTGTTTTAAACATGCATTAATCTCATCCGCGAGAGTAGAGCGAGGTATAACCGGTAAGGTCTGCCGGAAGTCACCAGACAAAAGTAAGATAGCACCACCGAAAAGTTTATTATTGCTGTTTAAATCTTGCATAGTTCTGTTTATTGCTTCAAGTGAATATTTGTGTGCCATTGTGCACTCATCCCAAATTATTATAGAACTCTTCCGCAACACTGCAGCTATTCCACTATTCTTTTTGATGTTACACATTGCATCTGGTTTATTACGAACGTCCAATGGCAGCTTGAATGTTGAATGTGCTGTTCGCCCACCATCCAGTAAAGTAGCCGCAATGCCTAACGATGCTACTGCTAATGCGATTTTTTGTTGCGACCGTATTTTGGCAAGAATCAACGATATTAAAAATGTCTTACCGGTTCCACCGGGTGCATCCAAGAAAAAAAAACCGCCTTGTTCAGCAGCAACAGCCAGCATAATCCGATCATAAATATTTTTTTGTTCTGCTGTCAGTAATGGTTCACTGTTCATGATAATTATTGCTAAACTTCCATGGTCATATTGATTTTCCCGTTGTAAATCGGTATTGACTAAGTCGGTGGCTGGACGATTAGGTGATGGCATACCATAATGATTAAGTGGTAAATTTGAAATAAGAACACATAAATCCTCGATCAAGACCAATGCTTCATTGTACATCTTTGGTGTATAATCTATGTTTTGGCATTGATTTGTTTGTCTAATTCGGTGCAAGATGTCTTCTGTCATACAATTTTTATATTTTTCCCACAAACTTTGTGCTTGCGAGGGATAACATGTCGTCAAAATAATTGCAAACAACTGACGAATGTTATTCGGTGTTGATGTCAACGCAGCATCAGCAAGCGTTAAATCCCAATGGTTATCGTCTTCTAGCAATTGCAGTTCACGACATGCATCCTGGTATGTATTGAATACTCGACCATTAACTGTTCGTAAAAATTCAAAAGACGTTGGTCCGGGAACATTCACCTATAACAAACGTAAATAGAAGCACTCACGTTGCTTTGGATGTACCGTGTAAAGTCTCCCCAATGTCTTAGCTTTGAATATGCCTGTAATGGAAGGATGTGGTTTTCCTTGTTTCCGTGGCTCCCATTTTTTACTGGATTTGTTCCATGTGAAATAACGTGGAACATCACCAAACACCAATGTCTTCGCGAATTGGCCAAAAACATCAGGTTTTTGACACAATGTAAAAAATTCAGTTAGAGTCGTTTTCGGAGCTTCGAACGCTCTTTGGAGAACATTTTCTTCAGTGAAGTATACACGTTGACCGTTTTCAAGATGTATTGCCAGATGTTAGACAGCAGGATCTCTTTCGTGGATGGGAAAGCTGAGAATATGCCAAATAGCTTCATTGCTGCTAATGTATCTTCCCATTTGGTATCGTGCTATTTCGTCATTTTTATTTATGTTTTGTACTTCAAATATAGCCAAATCACTGCCTTTGTTTACATATTTACAAATATACTTAATTGCTTTAACAGAACTGCAAAGCTCAATATTGATATGAGCTTTGTAAGTTTTTGAAAGTAGTGGTGAGTATGGTACCACCCACTTATTATCAAACTCAACTTGATTTGGAAAGTTCGGCAGTCGCATTGTAAATGTGTGGCCACCATTCTCAGTACTTCTGCGGCGATACATTGGATAACCATCAATATCCGTGATCGTGCCATTCGTATGCGGCTTTGGGAAGTTTTTTTTACATTTTCCATTTTCCGTGCACGGTGACGTCATGTTGAAAGCACCGCATGGCCCATGGATCATGTGTTTGGTGACAATATCAAATAATTCTTGATCAATTAATGGGTCTGGAATTTCGGCTGAAATTATTTGATCGATTTCTTCAGGACGGATTCTATCTTTAAGCCAAACCAAAATGTGAGCATGAGGCAAACCTCGCTTTTGCCACTCTATCGTATACAGCCAACAACGTGTGATACCAAAAATTGAATATTTAACAATAAAATCAATTAAGGATTTCAATTTTTGTTTAAATTCACGTGCAGTTAAATCATGACGATGAATGGCTTGTTGTCCTGGCAATAGTAAAGTTTGTATCTCTTCCCAATTCGGATTACATGTGAATGTAATAAATAAATCCGGTCGGCCGTAATGACGTACGTAAGTCATCGCATCTTGTATGTATTCCTGCATGTTCCGTGGACTGCCAATGTAGCTTGAAGGTAAAATGAAAGCATTACTGATGTCATTGGGATTTAAATTTCCATCGATGTTTCCAGCAACAGCATCTCGTAAGTGAATATATTCTTCCGATCGTAGTTTTGCCTGGTTGAATCGAAGGAATCGCAAGCGTTCGCTTTCGACCTTAGCATACATATCAACAATGTATTGATGGAACAGC
This sequence comes from Diabrotica balteata, assembly GCA_918026665.1. NCBI lineage: Eukaryota > Metazoa > Arthropoda > Insecta > Coleoptera > Chrysomelidae > Diabrotica > Diabrotica balteata. The sequence continues at coordinate 124,658 of CAKJVB030000037.1, forward strand.
TGACGATATCGAAGGATATAATTGTCTTGATGTTGCCTAACCATTATTCGGTGTGCGTAGTAGTTCATTGAGCTAACTTTATTATTTCTGTAATCACCTAAAAAAATAAAAAATAAAATGCAATATGAAATTAAAATCTATACATACAGTAAGAAAGTCAATAGATAATTGTCAAATATACCGGTGTTTGGATCATATTGTTTGATATTAAGATGATATTCATCTTGTCCTTGCCAAAATATCAATGGATATTGTAGTGCGTCATATGAACGGTGTAGATCCGAAATCGTACTGACAGTGTTGTCTCGCCGTGTAATTTTTATAGATCTTTTGTCAACTGGATCACCAACCATGATAACAGCAACCTCATCAACAGTTGGAGCGTTGAATCTACCAGCATGTTCACCTAATGGTACCTTGTCGGCTTTTATGACGATTTGATAATTGTCATTTTGCAGTCGTGGCGAAACTCTTTTGATCAATTGAATTAGTTGATTGTGATCTTCTAAAAAATTTTCCAATAATATCATAATTGCTCTTTCCTCTGCTTGTTCAATAAAATTATACAGGCACCGAGTCGTCACGCGCTCTTCACAATCGCCCATAAAATAAATTTGAAGAAATTTCGGATTGTTATCAGGCATTGGCATCAGTGATCCGATTTTATGGTACACCTGGCCTTGAATTTTAAATGTAGTTTTCAAAATTACGTCCATCGGATACACGATCGCAAATTTTAGTTGCCCCAAATGACGTCATTTGGAAGCAAGAATTAAATTTGCGTATCTTACGCAAAAATAATTTGGAATCATCTGAATTACCAGTAAGAAGGGATAATAAAGGCTCAGGCGGAGCGGGTATAGGTGACAGCACAACTTTTCCTGATGCGCAGCACATGCCGGCTGCTTCATTCCGAAATTTCAATGCCTGACAATATTGACATACTTTATCCATTCACCGATAGAAATTTTTGAATGCGCTGAGTAGTTAATAGCTGGTGCATATTCAAAGGCAAGCCGAACGAATGATGCACGTGTTAATGAGCGGCTGATCCGTTGCCTTTGTCGATCTAGTACTCGTACTGTAGCTATGTTTCGTTCTCGTGCCGCTCTTGTTCTCGTAATATTCTGTTGCAGACGTTCGTCACGCTGTTCTTGAGCTTCTTGTGCACGACTTTCTGCAGTCCTGATTCTTGAGCTGCATTTCTTGTTTCGATTTGTTCTGGTAATTGCTGAGCTCTTTGAACACGTTTGCGTCGTGACCCTTTGCTGCTCGCGTTGTTGCGGTTAGATTTTTTCGGTGGCATTTGACTGAAAATAATAATTTAATCGTTTAAATATGAGAAAAGAAAAATTGAAAATCATTCTAATTAACTTTTATAATTATGTGATAATACTGACATGTACATATTTTTTTTTTATTGAGTTAATGCCTCGACAACTATGATCATTTGCATGGTACAGTCAGGTACCTAGTGTAGTGTGTGTATGTGTAGAGTAATTGTCTTGATACTTAGCAAAGTCGACGTCATTGTCTTTGCTAAGAGACGCTAATTGTATCCGAACGTCTGCGGTCCCTCCGGTGAGTACCGATCGCACATGGATAGAAATTATTTTCATTCATTAATACACTTATCTTGATTGAGACTGGCCGAATGACAATTGTTCAAGCCAAAACACAAAAAAAAAAATTATAAACAAAACTTTCTCTACCCAGATGGGATTCGAACTCACGACCTTTAGGTTTAAAGGTAGGCGCTCTTACCACTGAGCCACAGAGAGGGTTACATGTACATGTTTAAATTACAGATTTTAAATAATAATTTCAATAAGAATTGAAATACTAATTTAATCGTTTAAATATAAGAAAAAAAATCTGAAAAACTTATTATCATAGCACATTGAAATAATAATTGCTAAATATTTTGTAATAGAGGTTAAATAAAAACAATAAAAGAAATATTTGTACAACTATTGAAAAAGTGTAGGAAATTGTGTAGGTATCATTTTTGCATTGACATTTTAATTCAATTTTATAATTATGTGATAATACTTACATATATTCAAATTAAATTATAAAGTTTAGATCAATGAAGCACAAATAAGTAAAAAATAGGATTAATTTCACTGTATTATCTTCATTATAATATGAATTCAATTTTACACTTCAGTCTAAGTAACACATGGCCGGCTATGCTAACACCAAAAATTTAAAAAGTGGAAATAATTGAATTATACGATATTTCGTTCACTACAAAATAAATTTAATTAATTTTATAGCGTGGTATAATTTAATACGTGGTAATTATGCTGTTAAAATGTAGCTTATATGACAGGTTCGTAGATTTACCATAGCAGCGCCATCTATTGATTACTTACTCAACCCAGTCGAAAGGTATCGACATCTGTTAGAATCATTTGGAGTAAACAGATAATTGTAACTGTCAAATAATAACAGACAAATAATTAGCAATAAATTAAAATTGCGACTATAATTTGAGATTTAAACTATCCTATCTCTCAAGTTGGATCGAACTGCACATGGTGTGCGAATTTTATTATAATCGGTTAATTGGTTTAGGAGTCCATTGAGGACAAACATTGTGACACGAGATTTATATATATTAAGATATATATATATATATATATATATTATATATATATATATAGGTATATATATATATATATATATATATAATATATATATATAATATATACTTAATGTTATTGATTAGGTATGTTATATTAGGATTTGAAACTTTGTATCAATGGATTAATTGTGTCGTATTGGTTTGGAGTAGTTCATCATGGATTACCCTGTATGCTTAACATTAGTCAATTTATTTATTGTATATTTGTTTTTAGAGTCTAATGACCAGCAGCTCACAGTTTTTGAAAACCCCAAATTAGAAGAATCTACACTGATTTTCCATCAGCTCCAATCAAAGAGAGGTACCCAAAATCAAGACAAGGCACCTCTAAGAACTTTATCTGAGAGAAAAAAAGAATTAATTAAAAAATTTATGACTCAAATTGATGCCATAGAAAGCGAAAAAGAGTTAGTAATTGCTGAAAAGGTCCTGGCTTCTCTAGAACCAACATTAAGTGCTGCCCGTAAGGAAGCTGATATTTTAATAGGACAGCCCGACATACTAAATAAAATAGACAGTACTAAAAAAATTGAGCCACAGAGAAGGCTATTTAGTACTAAAAAGAAAAATAAAAAGTATCCGAGAATTCAGAAGCCGACCCAGGAGGAGCAAGACAAAATTGCAGTTAATCTACTTATCTAAAGAAATGATAATAATACTAATAAGCATTAAATCATAGCACGAATGGCGAAGTAATTTCCAATATTTAAAATGAAACTGTACGTATATTCTTAATTAATATTATATTTTTAGTAAAAAAAAATTAAATGCATAATTTAACAAAAATGATAATGATAAAAGAATACTGGTCCAACAACAATGATTTGGATTTAAATATATTTTGACGTATGGTTGAATCAAGACATTTTGGAAAACGTTTTGGAGTAATACGTGCCAAAAGTGGACTTTATAATGTTCCAGATGCGTTAGAATTTAAATATCGTTTAAAAACTACATTATAGCTAGAAATAAAGCAATTTGTCAACCGCTGGAAACATCGAAGGAGATGCAACTCCTGATTTGTCAACAATTGATATCAACCTAAGCGATTCATGTTTCCAAAACTTGAAAAAAAAATAGAAGTCCAAAATCTTGATTTAAACGACAAACTAAGTCAGGAATTGGAAGAATTTAATTATGATGGCTTTGGAAATTTGCACGGATATATATGCCGTAAATTAAAAATGTAGAATCCTCAGAAGATGGTTATACATGGGTAGACCATCTATCGGAAGAGGAATTATCGAAGCCACCAGGCGAGATGATGGCAAAATTAAATGAATTAGAAAATATATTTTTGATAATAGGTAAATGAAAGTTCGTTGAAAATATCTAAATTTTATTTAAAAAAAAAATTATGAACTTGCTATGTCAATTTGGATGAAAGTGTTAAAGCTTTTTTAGAAGTCGTTTGTATTTTAGAATTAGAAAATTAAATATTGAGTAGAAACAGACTACCAGGACGCGCAAACGAAAATTTAATAAATTAATTCAGTGATCACAAAAACGCAAGTGGCCGGTATTTTCTATTCCGATTACAGTAATTTTGTTAGGCAGTTAATTTTAATAAGTGTTTCTCAGTAGTTTCACTCCCGATTAGACGTGATTAAGAATTAAGTCTTCATTAATTTTAACCATTTGAAAATATTGTGATTTTGAGTTGTTTAAGAGGTAATCAAAACATTCTAGCATTTAAAAAATAAAATCTTAAATTACCAATTGAGAGCAAATCTAGTGCAAAGAAATTTTCTAAATTGTTTCCAAATATTGTTATTGACTACCTATTTGTAAAGTAGGCCGGTTAAATATTTTAATATGCCTTTGTATATTCTAATTTTTAACCGGGAACCTTAACGAGGCCTTATTTCCTCCAATATCTTTATGCCCAATGAGCCCATTGGCATAAAGATATTGCCTCCTGGGTCGGCCATGGAAAGGGGAATATATTTTTTTCAGAAACGACCTTTTCCACGATGCCCGAAGATGGAGACACTGGTAATATGTATTACCTACTATAATATTTTATAGTAATTAATTATCTGTAATAAAGTAAATTTATCCTGACACTAAAATGTTTTCTAATACATTGAAGTTTAATTTGTATATTGCACATATTTGATAATGTTTATTTTTTGTATGTATCAATAAATAATCTTTAATAAATATATTTTGAGATATTCTTATGTGTACGATCATTGTAATTTATTAAACCTCTTAAACTTATTTTCGAAAGTTTCCTCTTATATATATATATATATATATATATATATATATATATATATATATAATATATATATATATATATATATATATATATATATATATATATATATATATATATATGTGTGTGTGTTATATATATATATATAATATATATATATATATATATATATATATATATATAATATATATATATATATATATATATATATATATATATATATAAATATAAATATTTTAATATTATATTATTCTTTTCTTTTATAAACACCAAAAAGTCGTTTAATATTATTGTGCTAATTGAATAATTTCATCACAGAATGCATACAAATCCCATTTAACAAATTTAACAAGAATTCAAATTCATCTTTCCAATACATCATGCGCGAACGCGAGGAATTTGCGCTACGGGAAGATTCTATTTTGTCATTTATAGTATCATGATTTTTATCGTCAATATAATGAATGAAAACTGAAAACCAGAAAAACTCAAAAGTGCTTAACAGTATTAAAGTGCTCGCGAGCACTAAGCCCGTGTTAGTTATCAAGTTTCCATTTCCATGTTTTAATCAAATTTATATTGGGCTTATTGGTGGAAATTATAAATAAAAATAGACTATGTTTTTCATTCTTATTTTAAAAGTAACCCTTTTTTCCCGATAAAGAATAACAAAGAACTCAAAATAGTAAAAAATAAACCTTGTAGATTGGTATGAAAGATGATAATTTTAAATATATAAAGCCAATATCACCAAAACTCTCGAAACTGTGTTTAAATTTTGACACCCAACAGTATTACCACTTGGCAACACCGTGGGCACCGTAGTAGAAGTCAGGACCATTACATTAATGAAACCATTATGGCTAGCTTGAAAAATAGTACAAAGGGAATGTCTGTAAAAGAGAAGTATTGTAGCATCCTTTTTGATGAAATATCTATTGATCCTGGATTGCAATACAACAAAAAAGAAGGTGCTATTTACGGATTTGAAGATTATGGGGATTATGAATATAATAGGCCAATTATTGCTGATAAAGCCTTGGTATTCATGGCCAGAGGAATTTTTAAAAAGTGGAAGCAACCAATTGCTTATTATATTAGTGAAAGTGGCATGAAAGGTCACCTATTATGTTTAAAAATAAAAGAAGTCATCAGGGCATGCAGAAATAGTGATCTTTTGCCAATTACAATTATTTGCGACCAATATAGTGCCAATAAAAAGGCTATTAAATTATTATATGAAGAAAACTGCAAGCAACCACATCAATTCGGTTTTTTAATAGATGGTGTAGAAGTTATTCCCTTATATGACCCTCCCCACCTGTTAAAAGGTATTAGAAACAATTTTTTTAATAAAAGTGTAAAATTTAAGTGGAGAAAAAATATTGAAGTGGCGACTTGGGCACACATTAATCAATTATATGATTTAGAAGATAAAGATTATGACTATAAATTATGTCCAAAACTAACAGAAAGTCATGTTAAAAATCTTAAAAAAATGAAAGTGTCCATAGCAGCACAGACATTAAGCAATACTGTAGCCGCAGCTATGAAAAAGTTGGCCTCTTCTCAACTAAATTGTCTTCCAGCCGAAGCAGAAAGTACAGCTGAATTTATTTTATTTATGGACAAGGTCTTTGATAGTGTGAATGGTGCTGGCACCTTTAATAAAAATGGAAAAAGATTAAGAATGGCTGTAACAAAAAAAAGCGAACATTATACTTTTTGGACTGAGGCCATTCAAGTTTTTGAATCAATAAAATTTGAAGAAAGGGGGAAACAGACAGTACCACCAAGTGTACTAAATTGGATTCACACTCTAAGAGGTATGAGATACCTTTGGGAATTATTTCAGAAAAAAAAATATAAAATATTTTTGTCCCAATTTTTTAAATCAAGATCCCCTTGAAAACTTTTTTGGGCGCATTAGGAGTCATGGAGCAAGGTATATAAACCCAAATGCAACAGCATTTATTCATTCATTTAAATCTTTAATTATTATGGATTTCACATCTGTGCACTCACCTGGATTTAATTGTAAAGATGACAATTTAAATGCTTTGGATTCATTAAAACATTTCATAAATTGTGAACCAATTTCAAAAAATGAACCAATTAAGATCCCTGATATACAATTTAGTGAATTTACACCAAATAACCAAATAGATATTTTACAAAAAGGATGTCTTAGATATATAGCAGGGTTTGTGGCAAAAAAAATTTTACGTAAATTTAAAAGTTGTGGATGTTGTATGACAGATTTATTGGGCGATGGTAGTAATGCTGAAGATTTTTTTATCAACGCAAAATCTTATAGTATAAAAAGTTTAATGGCCCCAAACAGTAAATATGGTGAACTTTTTGAAAAGATTATATTCATATTACAGCAAATAGTTCCAAAAGTTTGCCACTACAAAAATTTAAAAAAAATACTTTTCGGAATAATGTATAATGAATGCAAATCATTTACTTTTATATGTGAAAAACATCAAATTTTAAAACACATATTAAATTATGTTATTTCATTTCATTTGCTGATTTATGCAAAAAATATCACCAAAATTTTACAGGGAAAATTAAAAGTAAAATCTGGGTGTAATGACCCAATTAAAAATTATGCACAAAAAAAATTTTACAGTCATAAAAAGTATGTTAATACATTAAAAATAATAAATAATTGCCTTCCTTTAAAAATAATATAGAGAGAGAAATATAGGTACTTTATTGATACCATGGAACCAAAAATTGACTGAAGTCTTTCAGCGAATTTACAAGATTAATATATACATTAAATATTTTATGTTAAGACTAAATACAATACAATAGTTAAAAAAAATTGTATATGTGGTGGTAATTACAATATTGCCAGTCAATTAAATTACAGCTAATAGAAGAAGATTAGAAGGGAGTTGTTTATTGATCTGAAGTGACAAGTACGTTTGTGATGTTATTTATAATATTTTTAGAACATAATAATATGCCTGGAGTTTCATATATTTCCTTCCTGTTGGATTATACACCCGTCACAATATGGGTTAATAAAATTTTTAGTTTTGCTTTCCTCACATATAAAACTATCGATATTATTACCTTGTAGATAGTTGTATATTAAGTATTTCTCTGTTTGAAAACTATTGATATTTGAATAAATAAACCTCACGTTATGAGCCACTATCTTGAAATATTGTGAGCCCTTCCTGTGGCATAGTTGGTGAGTGATTGGTTGGTTTTTCCAGATCGAACATGAGTATAAATAGGTAAATTTCCCAGTTTTTCACGATGTAATTTTTTGCAGTATCTGTGTTTTATTTCGATATTTGTGAGATGGTCTTTCATAATATGTGTATCTTCAATATCCAATTCTACTGATGATATGATACAGGCAAAAGTTGTGTCATGTGATTTATTTTGTGTGGATTGATTTTGGTTAGAATTTGTTTCTTTGTATTCTTTGGTTACTTTTGACTGGACTAATGACTTCGGTTATTATCTTAATTACTTTTTAAAATAAACCCATTTCTAGTTTTTATTATCACATTAGAAGAGTTTGGATTGCTTCTATTCCAAAAATTAGCAAACTGAAATCTTGATAATTATTGTTGAGTTGTTATAACAAAATTGTTTATAGTTTTGATTCATGATATTTTTCATTTGTAGTGAATCATGGTGTGTGTTGTTAACTACCTTTTTTTGTGGCTTTGAATGTTGACATCTTTTTGTGAATTTGGTTGGGATTGATTTATTGGGTTTTTAGAAGAATGCTGACCTAATATTATGTCTTGAATTTGTTGTTGAGACAGTTGTCCTTTTCCTTTCTTTCCCAAGTCCTTTTCACTGGATTTAGCAAATGCGATATTCGATGGCGTCGTTTCTTTTCTCTTTTTATTTTATTCCACTGTCCGGTATCTTCCATTTCTTCTTCCATTACGCTGTTCTCGGAAGACATATTTCCTTATTATTTCTACTGTTTTCCCAATTAACTATCACTAATTAACTTTTAAATCGATTTTTAACTTATCGTTAGCGAATTTCAGCGAGTCGATCGATTTACGTCCTTTCTCTATGAACATTCAAGGAGAACGAATATAATATTTTTTTTAATATTCATAAAAATATAATTATAGTATTTTTTACTTTATTTGTTTTAGGATCACCCATTTTATTTTTTTGCTTTTGTAATCATAGGTACTTATTTTGTAGTCTTTTTTTACATTATATATAATAAAATTTTATATCCAATTTTTTTTTTCATTTAATCCTTAATTTTTTACATTTTATCTATAATAAAGTTTTATATACAAATGTTTTTTCATTTAATCCTTAATTTTTTACATTTTATATATAATAAAGTTTTATATACAAATGTTTTTCTTCATTTAATCCTTACATTTTTTAAAAAATACGAATATAAATATATTTTAAATCAACCGCCGTTGTATTTTAATTTTGACCCAGACCACGAGGTGTCGCAGAGGATTTGTGTAGCAGTGGGAGTTTCCCATCTATAGTAGTTATTTATATATCTATGGTCAGGACATAGACTCTCGTTACTAAAAGTAAATAGTCAACAATAGAAATCAAACGAAAATAACAAAGAGACGAAGCAGGTAATGGATTAGGATTAGGTATTTCCACGCCAAAGTTCCGCTTAAACTTTTGTACAGTAGAAAGGAAGATTACTTGAGGGTGTTAGAATTTGCAGAATAATTTGCAGCTTGGTATTTCCCGATTTAACTTTACCTTTATTTTGGAGGGGGATGAAAAGTAGTTGAAGGAAGGAATAATTTAGTCATGCAATCATTTCCAATTTTCATATTGAAGGCATCGCATCACGACAACCAACTTAAAACGAATCAACAATGTCTGAACACCCAGAACTAGGTAAGTTTCTTTTTTACAGTTTAAACAAATGATAAATTAGGTTGTAAGATTTAATGGTACACTTATCTCTACTCTGATATTAAAATTTTATGTATATATGCATAAACTCTGTGTTTTTCCTATTTTGATTAAGTACTATTTAACTATTCACTTTCCCTCTTTTGTGTAGTTGTTTATATTATTCTGCTTACTAATCCTAAAGATGCAAATCTATCATAGTTAGTAATATGTTCTTTTCGACTATTCTTAAATCAAAAAGATATTACAGTTTTATCTGAAATATGGCTAAATTAGAATTCAAATTTTAATATAAAACATGTTGGGATGATGATTATGGAGCATAGTATCCAGGATATCATGATGAAATTCTATCTAATAATCTAATGCATTACTAATCCTCGTATTATTAGTAATATGTTATTTTTGACTATTTATAAATCCTTTTTTTTGCTATTTGCCATACTAATATTCTATGTTATTGTTAAGGTGTGGATTTGGAAAATAAATAGTCGTACTTTACTACTATTATAAAAGGCTTTATTTCCTATAACATACATACTAATTAACTAACCTAACTTAAGCCACCATACTTCGTACTACTACCTACAACTACATGATACTCATTGACATTACTATTATTGTCTGTCATGTCAACCCATGACACTATGGGTGCGTTCCGCTTACTCTTACACCAATATATCTGTGTATACAATATAAATGTATTACATTCTCAACACGCCTCCTTACATTTACATTGTATTTACATTAATTCAAATTTAACATACTTCGAAATTTTTCAAAATTTATCTTGGCCCAAGGACTTCGTAAAAATATCTGCAATATTATCATCAGAATCTACTTTAACCACATTTATAACATTTGCTTTAACATAATCATTTACATAATGATAATGAATTTCAACATGCTTAGAATTTTTTGTAAAATTGCCATAATTAGCTATACTAATTGTACCAGTGTTATCTTCATAAACATCAATTGGCTTTATTATTTCAATATCAAATATTTTCAACAATTCTTTTACAAATATCAATTCACTTACTGCTTCTGACAATGCTACATACTCTGCAAAAGTTGAAGCTTTTGTAACGCTTTTTTGTTTTCTAGATTTCCAATAAATTACATTACCAAACAATCTTATTACAAAACCAGTTGTAGACTTTCTATCTAAATGATCACCTGCCCAATCGGCATCCACATAACAATCAATAATACTTACTTTTTCATTTCTGTTATAAAACAATTTTAAATCTTTAGTTAAGCATAAATATTTCAAAATTCGTACAGCATATTTAAAGTGCGTTTCATTATAGCAATTTTGAATCTACTCAGATAATTTACGCTGAAACTTATATCAGGCCTTGTTGCCGAACTTATGTATAATAGTGCACCAATTAAATTTTTATATTTAATATTTCTTTCACAATGATCAGATTTATCAATTTTTAAATTTACTTCCATAGGTGTATTATACAGTTTACCTTTTTCTAAATTATATTTTTTCCTTAATAATTCAATATATTTATTTTGATCCAATCTCATTTCATGTTTACTAGAATCATAATCAACAGTAATACCAAGATATTCTTTAATTTCACCAATATCTTTCATTTTAAATTTTTCTGATAATAAAATTTTAATCCTTTTAATTTCATTTAAATTTCTACCACAAATCAATAAATCATCGACATAAATTAATAAGTAAATAATATCATTTCCAATTTTATAAACGTACAAACAAGGATCAATATTACTTCTTTCAAAACCTAAATTTATCAAAAATGTATCTAGGCACTCATACCATGCCCTTGGACTTTCTTTTAAACCATATAAAGCTTTAACTAATTTACAAACTTTACTTGTTCCATCTTCATAACCCTTAGGTTGTTTAATATAAACTTCAGAAATTACTTTACCATTTAAAAAGGCTGTTTCAACATCCATTTGTTCAATTACTAGGCCCATTTGACAACAATATGACAATAAAATCTTTAATGTTTGCATTTTAGCCACAGGTGAATAAATATCATCAATTTCATCAGTTTGTTGAAAACCTCGTACAACCAATCTAGCTTTATAAGTATTATCAGACTTTTTAGTATAAACCCATTTAACATCCAGAATATTTTTGTTTGTATCATTTTTAACCAATTTCCAAGTTTTACTTTTATTTAAACTATCAATTTCTTTGTCCATAGCTGTTTTCCAATACTTACTTTCATTAGAATTTATCGCCTCCTCAAATGTATGTGGTATATCAGTTCTACACATATTTACAAAAATACTACTATTATATACATAGTAGTCATCAAATTTCTTTGGAGGATTTTTGGCTCTGTGAGATCTAGGTAACTCAGGTTCATTTTTATTCACACTATCATCCATACTTTCATTTGTACTTTCAAAAGTTTCATCTATTGAGTCATTTTCAGAGCTTTCATCAATTTTATCAGGGTAACACTCTTCATTATTATCATTATCTGATTCGTTAAAGTCTAAACCTATACACTTAACGTTTTCTTCAACAATATCCACGTGTCTAGCAACAATGACTCTGCCATTTAATAATACACGATAACCAACATTACTATAACCAATTAAAATTCCCATATCAGCTTTCTTATCCCATTTAGAGATTCTCTTCTGTTCTGGTCTTCGTACAAAAACTTTACTTCCATACAAACGCAAATTAGAAACATCAGGTTTCTGTCCAAAAAATATTTCATATGGAGTTTTCTTTTCAATTGTATCAGATAAAGTACGATTTTTCAAATAAACCGCAGCACAAACTATTTCAGGCCAATATTTTTTATGAATATCTGCTTCAGCCAACAAACATCTTGACATATCCATTATAGTTCGATTAAACCGTTCTGCAGTCCCATTCAATTCATGTACATATGTAGGACAATTATCAATTACTATACCCCTTTCTTTTGCAAATCTGTAGACTTTACTGTTCAAATATTCTTTCCCATTATCACATCTTAAAATCTTTATTTTCTTTCCAGTCAAATTTTCACTTTCATTCGTATATTCATTCAAACAATCACATACTTCTGCTTTTGATTTTATAGCATATACTTTAGAAATCTTACTATAATCATCAATGAAAGAAACAAAATAATTTTCACCTTTAAACCCAGTAGTTCGAAAAGGCCCACAAACATCAGTATGTACAATCTCTAAAATATCTTTAGCTTTTTTCTACTGTTTACAAACGGAATATTATGCATTTTACTTTCAATACAAATCTTACATTTCATAAATTCAGATTCAAACTCATTAGGAATTCCATTCAACAGCTGATCTTTAGATAAAATATTCAAATATTTAAAATTTACATGACCTAATAAACGATGCCATTTTTCCTTTTGATTCATATTATTCATATCTTTATTTGCAACATTTACATGCAATTCAACTGATTTTAATTTACTTTTCATAATATATAAGCCATTATTTTTTAAAGCAACTGCTGTTATATTACCAAGTTTATCAAAAACTTTTGAAATATTACCTAGAGAAATAATCTTATTATTTTCTGTTATTTTGCTATAACTTATCAAATTTGATTTCATATCTTTAACATAGAAAACATTTTGCATATCTACTAAACTCTTTTTACCAAAAGCATCAAAGTAACTTAAAACATTTCCAATTTTAGTAGCTTTTACAACCCTATTATCTCCTAAATAAACATTAATGGGATCTTTAAGTAATTTACATTTATCAAATAATTTTTCATCATTAATAATGTGGTCTGTACAACCACTATCTAAAAGCCATTTTATTTCAATACAATTATTTACATTACCTATTTCAGATTTTGTGCAATAACTGACATATCCTTACCAAGAGCTACTGTTGTAAGCCAAGAAGCACTGTTTCGCTCTTCGTTCTTCTGTCCTTGTCGGTTGAACCGCTGTGCACTTGTTCCATGCGTTCCGCGCTGTCCACGTGAGTGGCCACGTCCTCTGACGTAGCTTCCTCTTCCGGCTTCTTGTCGACCTCGCGTTTCTCTCCACCAGCCTCTACTGCTTGTCGTTTGTCCGCCATTACCCGACGCTTGATTGGCGCCATTTTTGCAATCTCGCTTGAAATGACCAACTTCGCCACACTGGAAGCATGATCGATCCTGTCGACCTTTATTTACCACAAATGTACTGGATTTTCTTCCAAAATCATTGTTTTGATTTTTTAATTCGGACATCATAACCTTAGTTTTTACGTAGTCTGCAGTTTGATCATCTTCTTTTAATGTATCTATTAAATCACCAATATAACTGTACGACTCTGGCAACGTGTTTAACATATAGTTCAATTTTTCCTTTTCAGACACACTAGCACCCGCGCTTTTTAACTCGTTTATAGCTTTTTCGAAGTCACTAAAAAATGTTGCACAGTCTCCATAGTTGTTCAATTTTAATCTTTCCAAGTTATTTCTACATACTATCTGCAATGCCGTTGATTCTTTCAAATATAAATTATCAAATTTCTTTATCATCTCATACGCCGTAGTTTTTTCGTCGATGTACTCCATCTGTCGATCCGATATTGCACCGCATATATAATTCATTGCTTTTACATCATCGTCATCCCAATTTGTATCATCATTTTCATTTTTCGGTCTGGTTACCACAACATCACACTTCTTCATTTTCAAAAATAGCATAAGACGTTTTTTCCACATTTTATAATTCTCCCCATCGAATATAGGTATTCTAAAATCACTACTACCTGCCATCATGTGTCACACTTTTTTTTCAAACTGCACCAAACTTTTTCTGTTGTAAAAGGTACGACTTTCCAACCACGGACCTCTGCTACCATGTTAAGGTGTGGATTTGGAAAATAAATAGTCGTACTTTACTACTATTATAAAAGGCTTTATTTCCTATAACATACATACTAATTAACTAACCTAACTTAAGCCACCATACTTCGTACTACTACCTACAACTACATGATACTCATTGACATTACTATTATTGTCTGTCATGTCAACCCATGACACTATGGGTACGTTCCGCTTACTCTTACACCAATATATCTGTGTATACAATATAAATGTATTACATTCTCAACAGTTATATATATTCTGGTTGTCTTATGGTTTTGCGAAGACAGGAACAACATTTACTTAGTACAAATCATGATTCTCTTTGCCTTTTCCCTATGCAGGGTCGGCTTCTTCATTTGTTTTTCTCCAAAACCTTTCTGTGTTCATAGTTCTCTGATGCCGGCCCTACTTTGTCTATGGTCAGCAGAATTGACTATTTTGTGATTTGTGAATGTTTATTGCTTTCTAGGAAGATTCTAAAAATAACTCAAATTATGGCATAAACTGTCCACATGCTTTTAACAATGCAGCAATATTATCATAGGACAAAATATGTTTGAAATGAATCTACTACCAGCTGTTATAAAGGGCGTATTTTTCAGTACACCATTCTCTTTGCCTTTTCCCTATGCGGGGTCGGCTTCTTTAATTATTTTTCTTCAAACCTTTCTGTCTCCCACCAAGTATTTTTCGGCCTTCCTCTTCTATTTATTCCAGGGACTGGTCACCTCATCGCTTTTTGGATGGGGTGGTCCTCATCTCTACGCTGCACATGCCCCAGCCACCTTAACCTATGCTCCCTCATTTTGTTACCAATAGGGAGACACCCAAACTTCCTCTCATGTACTCATTCCTAACGTTATCCTTCCTAGTTACACCACTCATCCAACAAAGCATTCTCATTTCAGCAACGTGTAATTTCTGTTCATCCCTCTTTTTTACTGCCCAGCATTCCGTACCATACATCATAGCAGGTCTCACGGCAGTCTTATAGAACCTACATTTTAGTTTAATTGGTACCTTTTTATCACACAACACTCCACTCGCCTCTCTCCATTTCATCCAGCATGCTCTAATTCTACTACTTGCGTCTCCATCTACTTCCCATTGCTCTGAAATACTGATCCTAAATGCTTTGCTTTATCAAAGCAAATTATCCTAGTTTTTAAATGTTCCTTCAAAAAGATCTTATGATATTACGGTTTTAGCTGAAATATGGTTAAAACAGAATTCAAATTTTGATATAAAAAATGTTGGGATGCTGGTTATGGAGTATAGTATCCATGATATCATGATGCAATACTAATCCTAGTATCGTTAGTAATATGTTATTTTTGACTATTCTTAAATCCTCTTCGTGCTATTTGCCATACTGATAGTATTTATTAGATACATTCTGGTTGTATTATTGTCTTGTATATTTTTTGATTTCTGCTAAGTAATTTATTTCTGTAAATTTATAACATAATGTGTGGTAGCTATTTCCAAAATTGTTGTTTTTGTTTGAATGCATATTCACTGATTTTAATTTTGTTACTCCCAGGTTCCTTTTTGTTAGTAATATTTTTTCTTTACTCTCATTTAAGGGAATTCCCCGTTGTTGAAAGAAAGGTAGCTCTTATTGATAATGAATATTTGTCTCATCGCTTTATTCCCAAATCTTTTATTGAATGTAAGTAGGGAATCCTAATCCTAAATGCATACAGTTTTTTACACTCTCCTATACTATCTGTTAATACTCTCCTATAGTTAGGCTTTGTAACCTCCTGGTATGTTACATGCATGTATGGTATGTATTTCATTTTAGCTTTATTGGTTTTCACTTAATTAGTCTGTGAAGCTTGTTATATTGGATTAAATGCCTTTAATAGTTCTTTTATTGTTCTATTATGCTGCTAATATGCTGTTGTATGTATGATCTCCCAAAGCTAGAATTTGCACACTTTTAACTCTTGTGCTTAAAGTTCCAAAATATATAGCTAAAAATTTTCCTGTTGTTTTAGAGCTGTCACATTTCTTGGTACTCCAGCAGCCCCAAACCTCCCATCAAGAGGACACACATGGAATGCAGTGGACAAGGCATGATACACTTTGTCTGCTGCATCTATACAAAGAATATAGAAAACAGGTGGGATCCCTCAGGATAAAAAGTTTGCGCCGCATGTATGAGGAAATATCCAAAGAAATGCGGCGACAAACAAACAAGAATATAAGCCCTTCCAACTGTGAAAACAGATGAAGCATTTGGAACGGAGCTATAAAAAAGTAAAAGACAACAATTTGAGAACAGGTCGCGGCAGGAAGGCCTTTGAGTACGAAAAAGAACTAGACGAAATTTTGGGGCACCAAAAAAATATAAACCCAATTTTAGTCTTGTCTACCCATACAAAAGATGTAGACTTCCCCGTTGAAGATGGTGGAGATAAAGAAGATAATACGTTAGAAAGTTTTAACATTTCAAATGTGGATGGTGTGGATGTAGAAGCAGATACATTGATTAACATTTCAACACACACCTCCACACCAAATAAAAAAAGGAATTTTGTTAAAAAAAACAAACAGGAATACTTACGGCAGATAAGAAATGACCGCAGACAATTTTACAAAGATATCTTAGAAGAGAAAAGGAAAAAAAATGATATTTTGTCTCGGCAATGTGACATTTTATCATCTGCCGTAAGTATTTTGAATGAAATTAAAGACAAATTATAATTTGAGAATAATTATATTTTAGGTATTTTTTGTATAGGTTAGGTTAGGCAGTAAGGTAGTATGTATATATTAGTTTTATGTTAAGTATAGATGAGATATTTTAATTTGTTTATTGTATATATGTGTATAGTTTAAAGTAGGTTAGGTATTTTAAATTTTATGTTTTAGTTATTAAGATTTTTCAATAAAACAATTTTTTTACATCATTGATGATAAAAAGTGTTTATTATTTATCTTTAGAGTATCAAATCAATAACCTTTATTAACAAACATACAGTATGAGATTTATACATTAAAACTTGTCTTAATAGCAATTTTAAAACAGTATATGTGTATGTCATATTGTACATTTTTGATGAAGGCTATTGATTTTACAGATTGTGATTTATGACACCAAAAGCTAAGAAGATATATCGTGACACAAGAAACAGTTTCAAAATAAGTCTGACTTGTTGTTTATGTTTCATTACAACCAATAATAAAGCCATGGCTTTATACCACCAATCTTAAATACTATAGCTATTACTTTTTGTTCTTCCAAGCTAACTACTCTTCAAATTGGGAATTACATGTTAAAATGACATTACAAATATTCTGTTCTGGTCCTACATAGTTTTAATTTCTTTTCTTCAAGTGCCTGTAAGTAAGACTACCGGTTGAATATGTATAGGTACAATTACCAACAATCTAAATAGGTTGTATATTTTTTCTTTAGTTAAATCAGTAGCATTCCTTTTTGGGTACCTATAGACTTCTGTTCTATCTTTTCAAAAATCTTTCTATACTCTTGCTGTCTGTTGTATCTGCCTTTAATGTTTAGTATTATTTTGTTTATCCACATAAAACATAGTAAATCATACTTTTTCCGGTTTACTTCCTTTTAATAAAAAAATATGGAAAGGTTTTCAAAAATAAAAAGCTGCATAAATACATTACAAGTAAAACTTTTATTCAGATCACAGTACCAGATCATCCCTTTCGTCATAACAATCAGTACTAACGTTTCTATCACTTCATACATAAGCAGGCACAGCTATAAACTTTGTTTATTTATTTATTAATTTATGGGATGTCCCCATTTTTCTAAAAATTTATCAAAAATATCCTAACCAGAACACAAATACTAAAACTAAATGTTAAATGAAAGGTATAGATACAAAAGTTACATTCTCCATTTTTTGTCAAAAATGTATTTTTAGTTGTTTGGTATTCTCCACATTGAAATACACAATTTTTCAAACTTTGAGAGAGCAGAACTAACAGTCTCTTGTATAAATTAATGAATAAAATCGTGATGTTATCCCAAAAGGAACATTCTCCTCCATATTAACTTGGACGACTCATGTTGTGTGATAAAAAGGACCTTTCAGCCTATGATACTGGAGGGTTACAGTCACATGCCATCTAGGCTGTTTGTTAGCGACCTATTGTTAGTCAAAGATGACTTGTTGATTTTGAATCAACAGTTATACTATAATAATTTTTGTGAAGGGTCTTCGAAATCCAAACTTACTAAGGAAAACATAACTTCCTATGTATGGACTAGACTATGGAGAAAGGGACTGAGAAAAAGAAATATTATGGAGATGAGTGGAGTAATTTTGAAGAATTGCATTTTTACAAGCATGTATTAGACGATCCAGAAGGAGTTGCAACTGAAGAAGATGAAGTCTGCCTTGCTGTTAAAGAGATACCTCTTTTCCAAATTTAACTTTTAATTGGTCAAGTTTTATATTTTAAAGTAAAATTCAAGCAAAATAAAACAAGTTTTTCGCAATAAAAACTAAAAGAAAACACTCCCAAGATAGACTCTCTCTCATCTTTGATCTCCAATATACTCATCAAACGGTGCTTAAATCTTGCATATTTTATATCCACCAAACATTAAGTCATGTGTCATCCAGATTGACTAGTCATGTTGAAATGTGGGATAAATGACAAGGAACTGTCAAATAACACCCCCAAATATTTTGCCACTCTTGAGGGAAGGCTTCTATTAATGTGATAGTCAAACACATTATTTTGAAGTTGCTAAAATATATAACAAAAACACTATCTTTATTCAAATGAAGACCATTAGACATAGACCAATTGTTAGGAAAGTCAGATCTTGGATTTTTAGACAGTCAAATAGATTTGAAACTTTGGATTAAAGCTATTTTCTCACTTGATTCAGCTGACAAGTCAATAAAATGCATAACACTTGAAATTCCATGACTTTTATTCAATGATTTACATGTCTCCAAAATTGTTTTGAATCTGATGAATAGATGTCTCCATGTTGAAGATACAAAATATGTTAATGTTTTATTGAGCTGTTAGTTTTTTATTGATCTGTTAATGTTTTGGATTGTGTTATAAGATCTGAAAATAAGGTATAATCGGATGCTGATTGAGTACGTTTAAATCTAGCATGGGCAGTTCTTTAATGCTGATGCTTCTTTGAATCATCAACAACAATATTCTGTCAACTAAAAATAAAAAATAATTATTTAGACATACAAAATTTGCATTGAGATATGTAGTCAAAATATGTAGTATAAAAATTTATTTTAATTTAATTTTGTTTATAACTGAACTATATGAACACACTACTGGATCAGTTAAAGTGCTTGACACACTTTCAAACGAAAGGAAAAGTGGAAGGCCAAAGATAATGTGGAAAATCCCCGACAAGATGGGTCGATGAAATTATAGGAACATGGAAAAGACCTGTGCATGAGTTGAAAGAAATGTCCAGAGACAGAGATTTTTAAATGAAGTACATAAGTACATCTACATGAGTCAGTCTATTAAATAGATAGAATATTAATAGGAAATAAAAATAGATCTAAGTAAGTTATCTGTAACTTACCCTTTACTACTCTAAAGTACACAAAAGTGGTATCTCTATATTAAAAAGACAGATGGCGTTTAAGAAAATCAAATAGACTCACAAGTTAGTTTGAAACTGTCCATGGACTCTGATTTGGATTGAAATAAGGTTTGGTGCATAAGAAATAGGGAACATACTATAAGTAAAACATAAAGATGTAAAAACTACAATGGATCACTATTTATATAAAATATTGTCAATGAGAATATAGATCATGTAAATATAAAATGCTAATGTGCCTTCAATAAACACATGAAAAATATTTTAAAAGAAACGCCAAGAAAGAAGTGGTTGAACTCTAGAAGACATTTAAAGAAAAAGACAAATTGAATTGCACTCTGACACCTACGAGGTCAATAGAAAACAACTATATCCTGAAAGGTATATTATTCATAACTTCGTTACGTTTTAATACACCTTCCCTATCATCAGCATGCTGTTCTTGTACATCTGCTCGATCCTGATGGTTTTCATTGTCCATTCTATCATTGCCAATATCTACTAATTCATTTGACAATGATAAATTGTGCAATACAGCACAGGCTCGTATCAAATGTACAATCACTCTAATATTTCGCAGTTTTACATGGTATAACTGCCTGAACTTTTGCTTCATTATACCAAAACAATGTTCAACTACATATCTATTTTTTGATAACAAATGATTATAGTTTCTTTGCCTCCTCGTCAGGTTGCCTCTATCTTTAAATGGAGTTAGCAGATGTTTCAGGCATGGATATCCACTATCTCCAATAATAAAATATTCATCTGTGCACAGTTGAGGCAATGTTTCGTATAAAGGTGATACTCTCAAGACCCTACTGTCATGTACAGAACCGGGATATCCTACAAATAGATCCCTTATTCTTCTGCTATGGTCACATACAACTTGTGCCTAAAACCAACAAAAAACACATGTATTTAAAAATAAACAATATATTTACAAGATACAAGGGCTATAGAATAAACTAAAGTTACTTATATGTATTCCATAACATACCTGTATAGAATAAAAATGTTTCCTATTAAGGTATGAGTCTGGGTCCTCTTGTGGTTTGTTTATTTGAATGTGAGTTCCATCAATAACTCCAATAACACCAGGAAAATCTTTATCAGCAAAATGGCGTTCAATTTCTACTTTTTCTTCTTCATCTGGCCAGGTGATTACACCAGGAGACAAGTTACTTAAGAAATAAATTACCCTGATCACCACTTTGTGCAAAGTGCTTCTGGTTACTCCAAACCTATCAGAAACATCCCTAAATGTCGCTGACTCATTCCCTATGAACCAAAGGAATGCCATCATTATTTTCAAGGTGTCCATTTTTGTGGAATCTCCTGTTGATAATGGTAATACTCCGATGTTTCATATCTACCAGCCAACTGAACTGTCAATTTCTCGTGACAATCTGAAATGTTCCCGATATTGCTCACCAGTCATTAATGGAACTACTTCTTCATAGAAGTCTTTATTCTTTGGAACCTCATTCCTTAAATAAACCTCCTCCACATCATCATCACTTGAACTCAAATAATTCATCATCTAAAATAACATTTTAAATATAGTCAACTTGATAATAGTATCATACAAAGTAAATATTAGGGGAGAGGCTTGTACATTGGGCAGAATATTTTTAAACATGCATTAAAATTACAGTTTTGAAGTTATCTTTAACATTTAAACTGAGACAGGTCTACACTATTGTATTACCTAGAATAAAAATAACAACTGATTGCAGAAGTTGGTTTTCTTAAAAACTATCTTGAAGGCCTACAATTTGCCCAAGGTACAACATATATTACACCTTGGACCAGTGGTAAACATAATTACCTGAACTTATATTTTAATAATTAACTAGACACATTTACATAGGTACAAAACCTTTTTAAAATGTGTTGTTTTATTCATGTTTGTTTAGAATAAAGAGCATTTTAAGCAGAATCAGCTACCAATAACGTAAAGCAACGATTTATTATTAGTTAAATAAGAAGGAACAATTTAGGTAAATAATCTAGTCGGATTTTAAATTGACTCAATTTTATAATACCATACTATAATATACAATAATACAATATAAGTAAATATTATATAACAATTTTAATTACTGCATTTACATACCTTGTAAAATTAATTAATGAAGTCATAATATTTGAAAACTTTTTAAAAACTTTTACAAAATATTAGGTTATCAATGTTTTGATAAAGAATTTGACAGGAGACAGAAACGGAGAGAAATTTTTAACCCTTTTCCAAACCAGGTATTTTGTGCGCTTGTGCGAACTTAAAATCCCAAACAAAAACCTAGAGGGGCTAGAACGTAACCCGGACACGTTCAGGATCTTTTTTCTGTACAGCGCGAACACCGAATTTTACGTCCGGGTGATGTTCAGAGGGAAACATTCGACCTCCGCGAACGCTCAATTTTGTAATGCGCAGGCGTTATCCCTCCGAACTAGTTCAGGATCTTCTCCGCGAATACAGCTTATATCTATTATACTTCTGCCCATTGTTACCAGATCTCCTGTTTTAACAGGAGATCTACTGTTTTTATACTTCTTCTCCTGTTCTCCTGTTTTGAATCTCAAATCTCCTCTTAAAATTTCCATTATAATATGGTATGTTGTTATTGCATTTGATACAATATTTGGTACAATTTGATATTATTTAGCGTTTCAGATAAGTTTAAATATCAAATTTTGTGAAACCTGAATTTAAATAAAACTTGTTTCTTGCTTGACTTCTGTTAGTTACTGCATCTCCATCTGTGTAGAAAAAGCGCAATCAACACCCAATAGTTGAGTTTACCGAAAGTACAAGCTGATTATAGCCGCAAATGTCAAACATGTAACCACGGGTGTGACCACGGTTCGTAGCTAGGAACCGTGCATGCAAAGAATATAGACGCTTAAGTAACTCCTTAAGTAACTTAATTCCTATAGAACAGTGGGAAAATCACTATTGAAATTTTCTCCAACAGTCCAGATTGGAATATGTGGGACAGGAACACAGAATGGAGAGACAAACAAATAGTACCATTAATACTATTAATAACGAGGTCCGTACCACGTAAATAAAATAAAAAACGGGCGATCTCCAGGACCTGGTAATATAGCTGTAGAGTTACTTAAAGCAGGAGGTCTACTCCTAATAGAAACGAATAACTTTTCTAATGAAGCAATGTTGGTTGCTTAATCAGGGAATAAGTCCAAAGGAACAAAAAAAGAATAGGGCAAACCATGGTTGAATCAGTTCTTTGTTATGGCTCTGAAGTATGGACAATTAATGCAGACCTGAAGAGAAGATTGTTGTCAGTTGAAATGGATTATTTGAGAAAAAGTGCTAGAACATCAAGGCTGGAAGGAAGACCAACGAATCTATAAGAAAATAATGCGAATGCTACAGAAACAGAATAGAAAAAAAAAAGTTTAAAATGGTTTGGACACCTATTGAGAATGACTGACTAACGTTGGCCCCAAAAACTTCACAGATGAAAGCCGCCTGGAAGAAGAAAAGAGGTAGATAGGATATAGGAGGTATGCTGATCTGAGAACTATCTTCATAACCCTCCCTCTGTAACATTTATCTTTACTGTCGTTCAGTATGTGGAACAGAGATCACAAGTCTTCTGAGTTAAGGTTTTGATTTTGCCTTTTTAGATGGTTCCTGATAGTTTCTTCATCAAGTTTTTTCTTGGGGTTGCGGGTGAGGATCATGGGGTGCTTAGGCATATTATTGAAACAATTATATTTAAGTTTACTCTCTCCCACAGGCCCTCAATAGTCTTCACCACTTCAGTCGTCCATTTTTTTGTATACTCGTTAACACAGCTCACCCACAGAGTCCCTTTGCTAAACGATGTTTTATGGAACTGCAGGAGTTCATTTTGACCTTAGATAGGAGCCTCAAGTGCTTGCTCTAGTTTGTTAATGATCAAATTTGCTTGAGCCCGATCTAGTTGAATATCAGGATGGTGTCTGTTGTCAGGGTGCTTTATGACCTAGTCTGCTCGTTAGAGCACTTTGATTTCTTAGCAACTCTATTACAAAGGGGTGATGTTATTTTCCCCAAGTCTCTTTTTATCGTCGGGTGTTGCTGATTTGGATGTTTAAGGATTTGCTATGGTCTATGCCCCAGCTGCCTTTTTCTTATCTTCTTTGTTGAGCTCTAGTGATTAGTTATTTGAGACTTACATATTTTTTAATTTAAAAATCCGAAATTATATCACAATTTCGAATTTTCAAAATTTAAAAAATAATTCTTTGGTGTATGTGTTAAAAAGCAATTCTAGCGTACTAACAAGATCAGGAATTGTTTTTTGATCGAAACACCTTACAATTTTTTGAGCTTTCTCTCCCGGTGATTGACGCTTAAATAATTTTATTTATAGTTTATGAATTATATTATTATAGTTATATTTATAGTTTTAATTATATTATTTATACTTTTGTATACATTTCAATTAAAAATTTGAGTCATATATTTTTTTAAAGATTAATTTATTAAAAGTAAAATAATAATAATAAAATAAATTATTTTCTTTAAAAATTTTATAAAATGCAAAAATTTAATCCTCTTCTACGACCACGCGGCATCTCATAAAAATATCTAAGTTGCATTTGTTGCCCCACTCTTTCATATTTTAGAAGCAATAACAGCGCTGACATGACCGCTCCCTAGTGAAATCTCGATCCACCTCCCTTGGTACAACAGTAACCTTGCTGTATACAATAATATACATATACTTATAAAAATATCGTGACGTTTAACAAATCTCATTGCTCATATATTAAGTTTTCTATGAAAACTCCAGAACGACTGAGGAAACCATTCATGCGGCAGTTTCTAAAGCTACAAATACTATTTGGATCACCAACCTTCTTTCAACTTCTTTTTGGCCTACTGCGCAGCATTCCCTTACCCAGCTAAGGCTTTTTTTTTTCGTGAGTGCACCGTTCGGGGCTACTTCCGCGTAGCTATTTATCCCCTGGTAACGGTGGCCCACAAACTGAAATTGCGTACGGTTTCTGATTGTACTTGGAGTTCAGGTATGGAAATTGGTAGTGGGGACCTTAAAATTTTCCACGAGGATTAGTACATCAGATGATGGATTATTTGAGGAATTTTTCAATTGACTGCAGTGTTATGAACAGTTTTTTTTTAATTTACTGCTTGAATTGTTTTGATCAAAAAATCTATTTTACGTTATGTATTTTTCAGTTAATTTAACAAAAAAAGAACAACTTGAAAAGCAAATGCACCCTCCTGAACTTTTATATATTTTAAAATGACATAGGTTATAATTTCTTGTATAATTAAAATTCGAAAAACTCTTACTAAAGTATTTATTTTCAACTAAAATCAATTTACAATAGTTTATACATGTATCTATCAATATTTGATATTATATGATTTTACACTCCGCTTCTAAGATTAAAAGTTCTAAAAGTTCATCTTCCACAAACCACTCAATAGAAAAAAAAATTTTGATTTATACTATACCACTATCCAAAATTCTTCTTTAAATACCATCTGTAATGGAGGTTTACGATGATTTAATTAGATCAAATTTTGAGTGGTGCAAAACTGTGTCATTTTTAGAAATGTGTTTCTGGTCAGTTCTATTCTACATTTCACTTTTTGTTCTGAGCCTAAGGTCTCATTTATGCAGCATCTTAGATCAATTATTTTGTCATTTACTAAAATATGTGTACGTTTGTATTATTCTTTTTCCATATCTCAAAAACAGCTTTTTCAAAAACAACCACCGATGGTGGTAGTAAGAGAAAAAAAATGTAGATGAAGAAGAAATGGAATCTTTTCAAAGAAGTAAAAAAGATGCCTAAAATGCCAATAAAAATAAGAAGTAAGGATCAGTCAGACAGGTTACTAGCAATGGTAAAAGATATGAATTAAGTAAATTGGAAACTACAAGAATTAAGAAATTAGCAAAAAGAATTTAAGGTTTGTGTCTGTGTAAGTTGTTTCAAATCATAGGCTGCAACAAATTATTCAAAAAGAAATTTCTCCAGTATTTAATCTTTATGAAGTTTCATATTAAAGAAATTATTATTGGGAAGAAAACTGCTTAAAACAAACGATACAATTTATTTTTTCTTCTCTGCATTTTCAAAATGTTTGCCAGAAAACGGCCTAAAACTAATTTTTACCTTTTCTCCAGTATGCACTCTCAAATGTGTTACTGCTTAAGAAAATTTCACGCTTTTAAGATTTTTCTCCAGTGTGTACTCTCAAATGCCTTTTCAAATCACCTGCTTAATTAAATTGCTTAAAAAAATTTAACACTCGTAAGAATTTTCCTCAGTGTGCAATCTCAAATGTGTTTTCAAATCACCTGCTTGAATAAACTGCTTCAAACAAGTGTCACACTTGTAAGATTTTTTCCCAGTGTGCAAGTTTATATGTTTTTTCAAATGACCTGCTTGACTAAACTGCCCAAAACAAATTTCACACTTATAAGGTTTTCACCAGTGTGCACTCTCAAATGCCTTTTCAAATGACCTGCTTGACTAAACTGCCCAAAACAAATTTCACACTTATAAGGTTTTTCACCAGTGTGCACTCTCAAATGCCTTTTCAAATCACATGCTTGAATAAACTGCTTAAAACAAGTTTCACACTTGTAAGAATTTTCACCAGTGTGCACTCTCAAATGTATTTTCAACTGATCTGCTCGATTAAACTGCTTCAAACAAGTTTCACACTTGTAAGATTTTTTCCCAGTGTGCAAGTTTATATGTTTTTTCAAATCACCTGCTTGACTAAACTGCCTAAAACAAATTTCACACTTATAAGGTTTTTCACCAGTGTGCACTCTCAAATGTGTTTTCAACTGATCTGCTTGACTAAACTGCTTAAAACAAGTTTCACACTTGTAAGATTTTTCCCCAGTGTGCAAGTTTACATGTTTTTCAAATTACTTGTTTGATTAAATTGCTTAAAACAAATTTTACACTTGTAAGGTTTTTCTCCAGTGTGTACTTTCAAATGCCTTTTCAAATCACTTGCTTGACTAAACTGCCTAAAACAAATTTCACACTTATAAGGTTTTTCACCAGTGTGCACTCTCAAATGTGTTTCAACTGATCTGCTTGACTAAACTGCTTAAAACAAGTTTCACACTTGTAAGATTTTTCCCCAGTGTGCAAGTTTACATGTTTTTTCAAATTACTTGTTGATTAAATTGCTTAAAACAAATTTTACACTTGTAAGGTTTTTCTCCAGTGTGTACTTTCAAATGCCTTTTCAAATCACATGCTTTCTTAAACTGCTTAAAACAATTTTCACACTTGTAAGGTTTTTCTCCAGTGTGTACTCTCGAATGCCTTTTCAAATCACCTGCTTGATTAAACTGCTTAAAACAAATTTCACACTTGTCAGATTTTTCTCCAGTTAGTGTCTCCATAAATTCCATTTTGTGTTCTTCTTGGACATAATCTAAAATACAAACCAGCTAAGTATATTATAAAATTAATTAATATTAAACTGGGAATAAGCCACAATTAAAGATAAAAATACGTTATTGACGTTTCAATTTCCACTTCGGAAATCGTTCTCAAAATACAAAGAGTAAATTAAACAAATTTTGTTTTTTGTTACATAGTGAAAAATTCTTCTAATAATTTAATTTTATCTGACTCATTATATTGACAATTCAGACATACATTATGCATTTTAAAGTAGACGACTTTAAAATGATATTGTCAATATTGTTGAGTTGCGCTCCTGGGACGATTTTACTTATAAGATAGTTCATTCGATTACATGAAATCAACTTTAACTCAACAATATTGACAATATCATTTTAAAGTCGTCTACTTTAAAATGCATAATGTATGTCTGAATTGTCAATATAAATGAGTCAGATAAAATTAAATTATTAGAAGAATTTTTCACTATGTAACAAAAAAAAAATTTGTTTAATTTACTGTTTGTATTTTGAGAACGATTTCCGAAGTGGAAATTGAAACCTTATTCCCAGTTTAATATTAATTAATTTACAATGCCACAAGAAAATAGCTTCAGAACAATATATATATATACAAATATTTGAGTATTATAAGTAAAAATGAGTCCAATAATCAAATTAAAGCATAATAAAATTGAAGACAGTTGAAATAGTAAATGATATAAACATGTTTTAAAAACTGTGTACATATGTGTAATAGTCAGCCCTATTGTCTGAAAAAACTGCTTAAAATAAATTTTATATTTGTAAGACCACCTCATTGCCAGACTTTTTCGCAATGCAGCATATTTTGAGATTTATTTTCTTTTATTTAACTTAAATATCAGTAACCAATTTATAAAAAAAAACAGAAAATAAGGAAAATGATCTGCAGGCCCAAAAGGATCATAATTAAATTTACTACTTTTCAAGCGCTTAAAGAGTGAATAGAGGCATTGACTACTTTCATCAGGTTCTGGATGTTCCTAGTAAATGGAAGTTGCCTATTTGGCAGATGATTTCCATCACTGTTCTAACTTAATCTTCAATCTCTAGTTAGTTTTTCTTGGTCATTTTAGCATCTGCAGGCTGTCCCATTATTATTGATATCCTATGTATAATTACAATTAGAAAAACTACTTAATATTTTTTGTTTTCAAATAAACTAATTTACAATTGTTTATGCATTTATCATTATTAATTTGACATTGCATATATAAAAAGTAGCTTCCCACCTGATGTAAAGCATGTTTTTGAACATCTGTCAGATAGTGATTCTGCCTCTGAGAATGAAAGTTCTGAAGTCCATCTGCCACAAATACCCAGAAAAGTAAATTCTTAATTACATAATACCACACCAACATCCATATTTACTCCAATAAAATAAGATAGCAAAGGTAAAAAATTAGGATAAAAAACTGAATGAAACAGTTAACGAGGTTTCTGTCTAGTCCTATTGTGAGGTGGCTGTATCTCAAAAATTGGTAAAAAACAAGTAAGAAGTAACAAAATTAATTATTTTCAAAATTAATACTGGGCCAATGATAAAAAGTAGATTTTCAACAAGTTTTTGATTTTTAAGTTGTTCTTTTCTGCAGTGTCACCTGCAAGAAATGGAGATGCATTCAAAATGGAATCTTTTGCAAAATATAAAAAAGATGCTTAGAATGCCAATAAAGTTGAGGAGTGGGGAGGAAAAGTGAAATAGGTTACTACCAATGGTCAAAGATACAACAAATGATATGAACAAAATAAAAATGGAAAACTATAAGAATTAAGCTGTGAGCAAACTAATGGAAACTTTTCGTTGAGTGTGCATTCTTGTAAGTTATTTCAAATCATATGCCAAGGTCAAACTGTTCAAAAGATTTTTTTTCACACTTGCAGGGCTTGTTTCCAGTGTGCAATCTCATATAGAGCTAAAGTTAACAGAATTATTTACTAAACAATTTGGTGTAACATTCCCAATGCAAAGTAAATTGAAGAAAAGACCATAGTATAAGTGACCTTCCCTACAGTTTTGAAATGGAAAAAAATCCTGTTGAAAATATGCTCTAGCAATATTTCTTCAAAAATCTCATAATTGTATTGGTTTATTTGTAGTGCTATAAAATAGTACACATTGTAAAGTGCAACCAAAGAATATAATAAGCGTCTATATTCTTTGGTGCAACATTCATATATTGGTAAATAACACAAACTATAATTTTGTCTCTGAATCTCATTTGATATTTTAGAAAATTTAGTAATTTTGTACATCCCTACCATAACAACTTCTAACAATAAGAAGCAAATTTGTAATTTTTAATATACAATTAATTTTTATCACTTTATATTGATAATCAATGTCATTTACTTACTTTCTTCATTATTTGATGTTTGTTTTTTTAATAGATTAAATTCACTTCTCCTACTTTAGGCTTAGAGTCTACAGGAAAGTTTAAATAATCAAATGTGTTGTATGCACTTTTTTTAGGGTTCTTCCTTAATTTCAATTTTTACGGCATTCAAGGACCAACACATATCTCATCTATTTCTATTTTACAAGATTTTTCACTAGTTTTCTATTTTATTCCATTTTATGGCAGAAGTATAATATAAAAGTTCGTAGTTCTCTGATCTGTATATACTATATTATTCACAATACATACCCCAATAGTAGTGTAAGTAGAATAGGACGGGAGGGGATAGTGTTTTGCATGGGCCCATCCGTTCTTAATGGCGGCGGCGCTACTAGTCACGTTAGTGGGAGGTATAACGCATGTGCTGTGGCGAAATTTAATTTAGATTGGGATTGGGACGCCATATTGCAAATTCAGATTTGTGTTTGTTTGGGTTTATCATTATCATCTTAATTGTAAAAATTGTGTTTTACCATCGTTGAAATGGAACAAAATAGAATAAAAGGTAAAAAATGTTATGTTCATGGTTGCACCGACTACACAACAGTCGATTTCGTTTTCCAAACCCAAAAATGAAATGGACTTGTTTTCATAATGGTTGACATTTATTATGAGGAAAATAAACAATTCTACACCAACACTGTTTACAATAGTGTATCCCAAATTTTAGAAATAGACGATAAAAACAGTATAAATCAAATTTTATATATCTAATAGACCTGCTGAAGAAGAAGGTACATTACCAAAATGGTATAGTATTTCCAAAGAATATTTTTTGTGGATGGGTGAAAGTTATTGGACAAACGGCTATTAAACATTCTGAGGATTAGGAGTTTATTTTTACAAGCACCAGGTAAGAACAGCACTAACAATATCAAACTTTTAGTAAATATAAACTTGATACTATTTTGTTTTTCTAGTTAATTTACCTTTCAATCTTAAATTTATATACTGTATAGATTTTAAACTCATTAAAACTCTTAACTCTTATCACTGCATTCCTAAAATTGGCCTTATTTTATAAAAAAGTCAATACATTCTTAATTTTAATATTTCATTATTTTAGATTTTCATGGATCTTCTACTTCTGAGTAACAGTTACATTGAGTTGCATGCCAATTGTGATCATTCTGAAGAGCAAGATCGCAGACATGCTAGGGTTTACACTTTATTATGTACATATGGTACTTCAAGGAAAAGTATTTTAGAAGGTATGGAACTTCTACAAACCATTGCTAATAAATATAGAGGTATCTATATTTGTATATCAAAATGACGATCTTACAACATGATGGGAAGATTAAATGAAGATTGGTGGAAAAATCACTTCACGAAGTTGTTCATCTGGTACAGAATTGCAGCCAATGGAGACAGCAAGTTAACAATATTTAGAGTGTCTCCACCCACACCACTAGGGCTTAAGTAACGAGGAGAAGGAGGATATTTGTTGCCAATACTTTACCAAAGAAAATTATACAAATAAACAAGTGTCAGGATGTTTGTGTTTTATTTTGTTATTTTTGGACTTTGGTTTGTTAATGTAATGGAAAAACAGATATAATCATAAAATATTAAATAAAAACTTTCCTGTACCATAATATATACTCTCTCTGTATCAGATATTTGTTATACATTTATATATATAAAAATGTGGAAGTGTATACTATATTTTTGGACAGAGAGGATATATTTTCTGGTATAGAGTAAGTTTTTATTTCTTATTTTATGACTATATTTACTTTCCATTAAAAACATACTTTTGAATTTTGGCGCCTAAAATTCAGAGCATATTTTTGAATTTGCCGCCTAAAATTCTGAATTTACGTTTTGAATTTGCCGCCAAATGAAATTAGTTTCGGCCCGTCCGTATTTGGCGCTAGAAAACTCTCTTCCAAAACTTTATACGGGAGTTACCTTACTAGGGGGTATGTGTACGAATAAGGAGCTCGCCTTAGCGAACTTTGCTGGTTCGGAGAAAGATTTTCTTATCGCACAAAGCTTCTGAGATACTCCTTAACTTCGAAGGACCAGCTGGAGAATCCAGCACCTGAAAGGTTGTTCCCTTGACAAGGGATAGGTGTAAATATTAAATATGTAAAGCCTTAACGTATCTTTATTGCAAGAAGAAAATAGCCTACATTACGGTAGAAAATAGCATTTGATAGTTTATGGATCAAAAGTAAAGATTTAACTTGTATAACATGTAAATTAAAATCGTTGTTAAAATGTTAAAATTGTTAGATCACAAATCGTTTATGCACTCGCGGCACGATATGGCAACACCGCGACTTGGAACAATTGCAAAGTTGAGATTAAATATAAGTTTTCTACTTACAATAAGGCACAGCATCTAACTCGTTACCATGCACTCACTGCCAACAATACTGGCCACAAAAACTAGATAATTGGAAAATAAGGAAATAATGAAGAAATGAATTCGACGGTCGCAAGCGCTTGCTTGTTCGACCTTTTCTTAAGACGATTGCTTGGCGACTATATGGTTTTTAGAAACTCGTTGGTCTTGCTAACAGTTCAGGACCGAGAAATGGACTGGTTTTTGGGACTAGTCCAAGTTTAGATATAAGGGGAGTTTTGTTATGAAAATCTAAGATTTTTACAATGTACAAATTTATGGTAAATTTGTACAGTATGTACTATGATATTATTTATCTATGGTTCTCTGATAAAAGCATATAATCAGAGATATGTAAGTACATATCTCTGCATATAATAGAGAAAGTGCCGATAAACGTCATGTCAAATTTATGTTTGCGGTGTTGCCATATTACAAATAAATCAGGGAAAGAGCATGAGATATAATATTAATTAATGTTACTAAACATTCTTTTTAAGTTTTAAAAGAAGTTTAATTAATTTAAATTTAATTTATTATAATTTAAATTACCTTCAATTTTTTAAGCTTTTATTCAGATACCATTTCATCCCAAAATTATAAGAAAATATTCATAAAATTGAAATCTGTTAAACATCTGTTGCAATCTGGCAACTACTTTTGACCGTATTGCCAGTTTATTTACTAATCTACCAAAGACCAATTATAATTTTTTCATTTTTTCATATTAACTGCAACTAATATGAAAAAAAAAACAAATATTAATTCGTTCGTATTTTATATGAATTTAAACATTTAAAATAAATACCCGATTTTATAAAATACTATAATAAAAATGAACTGTTTATAATAAAATTAATAGTAAACAAACTAAATACCCTAGTAACACACGACGTCCTATGGACGTCCAATATACGTCCAGTTTTGGTCCGGACGTCCCTGGACGTAAAATGGACGTACTATGGACGTACGAAGTGGGACGTACTTTGGGTGGACTAAATATGGACGTTCTCTGGACGTCCGTACCGGACGTTCCATGGACGTCCATACTCGGACGTCCTCTGGACTTCCGACCTCGGACGTTTTCTCGACATCTGACATTTACCAATTATGGGATCAAATAGCAAATATTTTAATAAAATAAAAAATTATTTGCGTTAATAAAATAATTAAATGCGAAAAGGTTAAATCATGATTAATTAAAAATTGTATAGTTTAATATATCCAAAACATGTTTTTGTTAAAGGTAAAGTGTAAAAATTTTTATTTCTAGATAATTCGTTACAATTGTTTTATTATTCTAGTTATCACGATGATATATGTTGCTAATTCTAATAGTAAAAATATGATTTTTATCAACAAGATGAATCTTGAAATCATTTTTCAAAGATGAACAAGTGGTAGTATATATTCTGGCTGACAACAAAATAATGATGATAATGTCATTGTCTGTCATATCATACCTATTTAAACAAATGGCACAGTTTAATTATATTTATAATATTAATGCTTTAATAAATGAATAAAAGAATTCTATTTAAGCAGTATACAGTGCATTGGTTTTTTGATGCTGGCTTTGTGTTGTGGTTATTGTATATTGTTAAAGGTTTGGTACCACGTGTTAGGTTATACTTCAGAAATTGGTTTTATTTTAAAGGTAAGTGTAATTTTTACTTATTAATTATGTTTAAAAGAAAACGATTTGTTTCTAAGCGTCATTAACAGAGGAGGTTACGAAAAACGTAGAGAATTTTGTTGAAAATATTAATAACCTCGATATTCCATCTCCTCAAACTTTTATTCGGAATCCCTGACTGATCATTCAGTTCAAATAGTTCAGTTACAATACTTCCGATTTAAACTTTTTAAACTTAACATGTTAAGTACCTAAAATAATGCAAATTACCACGTGGACGACCATTCGGTGATCCTTTACAAAGCTCTTCTTTCAATGAAACTGAAGAAATGTCTAAACATGGTTGTAAGGAGAGTTCTGGAGAACTTATCGAGATGTTTTAATTTTTCTAATAAGTTATTCAACTGGACTTTGTCCTTTAATACTAGGTGATTTATTCTTCTTATGTTGCCCTATCTAATTAGTGGATGTTAACAACAATTATGGCATAATCCTCTCGATCTTGTGTGGCTCTAAAAAGTGCATGTGGCATTGAGGTTTGTCCTATCCCTTATGTAGGTGATTTATTAAAAATTCATAAAGAAGTTCCTGACCTTTCTTTTGAGTTCAAATGCTAGAACCCTTCTTGCTTCGCTTCACCCAGAGAACAAATACTCTGATCCATATGATTCAAATTTCAATGGTATTTTTATCTTCACAAAAAAACAATGTTATAGAAATTTGTGTACATTTTGAAGGAATCCCACTAAAAAAAGAGTTTTAGTAGTCAGTCATATCTTGTTTTATATCCTAAAATTGTAGATTTAATAGGCATTTACCATGGTTATGAGAAACCAAAATTTGCAAATGAATGTTTGATTGATTTTGTAACAGAGGCTGTTTTTTTATTAGATAGTTTAAGCTAAAATAATTAAGCAAGGATGATCAAGTTTGTGGGGTAGTTAGATTACTGTTACATGTTGATTTATATTTTAGGATAATGAGCTTTCCAAAATTGGTGAGGAGACCATAAATGAATTTGTTAGGAGAAGCCATAAGAAGCTGATCTGGAATAAAATTTAAGGAAAAGATAGTTGGCTAGGGAAAAAGCAATATAAAGTTTTTGAGGACACACATATAGCTCTGATTTTAAAGGTTTGTAACTTATAAACATAAATCAATTTAAGGTGCATTTAAGAATTTGCACTATCACTTAAGTGGCACATACAGCTGATTAAGCATATTTTTAACTGTGTCTTATATGTAATTTAGATGGCAAATTGTACCAATTCATAAATGTTCAGGTCTGGCTATGAGATTGCTTTAAGAACTACAGCTAGCTTATGAGATAAAGGTTTGTTGTTGGCCATATATTTTATTTATACAGTTATTTTATTTTTTACGTATAAAAGTGTAATTACTGCTCATTTGGTCATTAGAAATAAATACCAATGGTTGGGTTGGTATTCTTCTAATTCAGGTGACATTCATTAAAACTACAGCACTTGAAATTTGTGTGTTTAATTTTACTTTGATTATGATTTATTCACAAGAAGCAAAGTATAATGAACTAAATCTGAAATTAGTTTATTCAATTTATGAATGTACATTAATTTTGTTTTCAGATGTTGCTTGGAAAAACTCCAAAACCAGCGTTGCCATGGGGAAGGAAGTTGAAACTTGATAATGAAATATCTGAGGAAATATTTAAAGAGAGCGGTAGATAAAATTTAACTTGCATGTTGCA
Organism: Diabrotica balteata; assembly: GCA_918026665.1. Taxonomy (NCBI): domain Eukaryota; kingdom Metazoa; phylum Arthropoda; class Insecta; order Coleoptera; family Chrysomelidae; genus Diabrotica; species Diabrotica balteata. The sequence goes on from CAKJVB030000037.1 coordinate 160,441, forward strand.
TTAGCAATATGATTAATTTTGTAATGTTTAAATTGTGTAGTTCATGGACACAAAGGAACAGTCCAATTTTTGAGACTGTTTTATATATTAAAATAAATACCTAAAAATTATCTACTGTTGAAAGAAAACAGACAAAGTTCCATATTAGGTATTGATCTTTTTCATACTTATGATTTCAACTTTAAAACTCAACAATTGACTTGTCTGCTTTTAATTGCTGACCACACAATTGTAAGGGAAATCAGAATGGGAAGGGATAGGGAAGTTGAATGGTTCTGTTTTTAAGAACCACAATTTCAACAATTTTGTCAATTTCTTTAGCAGTATTCACAACCATCTTCTCTTGTGTAGACAAGTGTAGTCAAAGATCCCATATAAGTAACAGCCATATTCACTCTTTTAACTGTTAAAATTTGTGACGCATGCTTACAGTGTCTTAATACCAATAAAGGTCTTGGTCCAGACATAATATCTTAACTTATTTTTGGGAATTGTGCATTCTTTTTATGTAGGCATCTATGGCTTATTTTTATAAATCTCTGACTGAGGGTCACTTTTCATCACAATTTATTTATTGATTTTATCCTTAACTCATTGATTCCTAATTATCGTTCCATTATAATTCTTTCTGCTATTCCTAAAATTTTCGAGGCTTTACTGACTGATTTTTTGACAGTAAATTTGAAGAATCAGTTCATACTGATCAGCGTGGTTTACTTACTGTCTAGGTTCAACTTCAACTAATTTATATTGATTATGTTATAATTGCATTAAAAACCATTTTTATGTTGATTAGATTTATACTGACTCATCTACAAGCATCAACTGTCCTTGTAAATTGTGTAGACCATATTCTTATTCTGATATGATCAATTTCTTGAATCTGGATTCTCTTATCAAAAGTGTTACCTTTTAATCTTATATTTTCAACTTGTTTATAAAATAACCAATCTACTGAATTGCTTCAGCTAGTTTGTTTTCATATTCCTTCCCATTCACTGTGTCAGAATTTACATTTCCATGTTCCTTACCACAGAACTAATTATGTTCACACATAGAGATGGTCTAAAACTTTCATATCAATAGCTTTAGGTACTATTTGAAGCACTTAAATGCTAAATGAAACTTATTATAAAATGTGTACTTATTAATTTATTCATATATATTTTAATTTTATCTGTAATTTTGTCTCTATATTTCTATAATGTTGCATTTTTGTATAATTTTGACAGTGAATTTGTTCCATTTGTTAATAATAAATAAATATATGTAATAATAAATGTTAGTTCCTTTAAACATTTATGTTTTATTACACAAAATTATTTTATATTTCTGTAATGTTACATTTTTGCATAATTTTGGCAGTGAATTTGTCCCGTTTGTTAATAATAAATAAATATAAATAAATGTAATAATAAATGTAGGTTTCTTTAAACATTTAAGTTTTATTTACCAAAATACATTCTTAATATGCACAGGATGACACCACTTTTAGTACTTTATGCAATGGCGTTGACGTCTAATTTACATCCTGAGCGCTAAAATAGATGTCCGAAAATATCACAAAAGTCCGTCAAGTAAGTTCTATGGACGTCCGATTAAGGTCCAATTAACGTCCCGGTACGTCCATTTTACGTCCGCTCGGGACGTAAAATGGACGTCCATAGGACGTTTGGGCGCAGCGACATTCGGACCAATATAGGACGTAAAACGGACGTAAATAGGACCAAAGCGGACGTTCGAGGACGTCCCTAAAGTCCGCGAGGGACGTACTATGGACGTCCACTGGACGTACATGTGCTATTAGGGTAGTAAATAAAATAGAACTTTATGAATTACCGACAATCAATATTTATTTATCCTCACCGTATATTAACTAGTTATGTTAAATTATAACAAATAAAAATATATACTAATACCAATGAGTATAATATATAGACTACGCAGTCCCCTATTCTCGCTATAGAATCGAGTGTCCGAAAGATCTCGGCTCAAGGTTGAAGGTATGTTATTACAACAGCGTCGTGCTCATTTATATGTTAATGACAATAATTATTTTTTTAATTAAATTAAATATTTATGATTTCTTTTTGTTCCCGTCTATAAGAGAATAATTATTTTGATAAAATAGTATGGCATTTTACTAAAATAGTAAGTAAATAACTATCAACAATTTAAAATAAAATTTGCTTGTCACACAAAATGGAGTACGTCCATGATGTTTTCAAACACAAGATCAACTTCGTGATGCTTCGTAAGAAATCATGAACTTCGTGCATCTTCGTATCAAAACAATAAACAATAACAAAGGTATTCATGTTTTGGACACTTTTTAAAGCGTTCACCGAGTCTATATATTTACGTCATTGATACTACCCAAAATTTGATGGGTTTAGCACAGAATAATAAACAAAACAGAATACCCACTCTCCACGGAAAATTAAGTACGCGCATCTCCTCCGCGCAGACGTTCCGCCATGTTTTACGAGGATTTTAAGGGAACCAGTGTTGTTTATGTGGTGTGCATGGAAAAAAAACCAGGTTTATTTGACTTACGGCAATCATAGACATACTATACAATTATATTAACAGTTTTAAATATAATAACATAAATATAATATAATTAAACATAAATGTAAACAATTGCATAACCTCACAAATTATGGTTTGTGTCCTCCTAAAACATGGCGCGCGTGCTAAAAAACTTCAAAGGCGGCATCTGAGAGTGGCCCTTCTGATTCTTTATTATTCTGTGGGTTTAGTATACACTTCCACTATTTCGAATAATCTTCTTTTTTTTCAAAGAAAGAAGTCTGTAATAGTGGTATACTTGAGCTATTAATACTGAGAAGTAGGGATTGTTGTGTTGTAGGTTTCCGACAATGAATCTGTCAAAATATGCCCGAGCAGAGCGAATGGAGTATAATAAGGACATGGCATCACTGCCAATGACGTATAATATATAGACCACGCAGTCCCCTATTCTCGCTATAGAATCGAGCATGATACTATGAATAACAAGATAGGATCTTCCGTAGCTCAAAATCGGTCGGGTTCGCGCATGCCGTCATTGGAGACTAGAATTTGAATTCTTGTTAAAGTTAAATGAGATTTGTATGCATTCTGTGATGAAATTACTAGACGAAAATAAGTTAAGAGGTTTAATAATTACAATAATCGTACACATAAGGATATCTCCAAACTATTTATTAAAGATTATTTATTGATATATACAAAAACTGACATTTCGAACGTGCAAGTCTCCAATGACGTCACAAAAACATGCGCAATATCTTATCTTATAGTCATAGTATCATGGAATCGAGTGTCCGAAAGATCTCGGCTCAAGGTTGAAGGTATGTTTATTAGAACAGCGGCGGGCTCATTTATATGTTAATGACAATAATTATTTTTTTAATTAAAATTAAATATTTATGATTTCTTTTTGTTCCCGTCTATAAGAGAAATAATTATTTTGATAAAATAGTATGGCATTTTACTAAAATAGTAAGTAAATAATATCAACAATTTAAAATAAAATTTGCTTGTCACACAAAATGGAGTACGTCCATGATGTTTTCAAACACAAGATCAACTTCGTGATGCTTCGTAAGAAATCATGAACTTCGTGCATCTTCGTATCAAAACAATAAACAATAACAAAGGTATTCATGTTTTGGACACTTTTAAAGCGTTCACCGAGTCTATATATTATACGTCATTGATCACTGCCAACGATTATGGCTTGAGGCACAGAATAACAAACAATCAGAAGGGACACTCTCAGATGCCGCCTTTGAAGTTTTTCAGCACGCGCGCCATGTTTTAGGAGGACACAGACATATGATTTGTGTGGTTATGTAATTGTTAATATTTATGTTTAATTATATTATATTTATGTTATTATATTTAACATTGTTAATATAATTGTATAGTATGTCTATGATTGCCGTAAGTCAAATAAACCTGGTTAATTTTCCATGCACAACCACATAAACAACACTAATTTCTTTAAAATCCTCCTAAAACATGGCGGAACGTCTGCGCGGAGGAGATGCGCGTACTTAATTTTCCGTGGAGAGTGGGTATTCTGTTTGTTTATTATTCTGTGCTTGAGGCTTGAGCAGAGACAGCAGGGAATATGTACTTGAGTGAGGCTATCTTCACTGGAATAGTTGTGACTGGAACCAAATGTGAAATGAAAATCATCCAAGTTTTTTAATTAATATCCAAAGAAGCCGCTTCTATATTCTCCGTTAATATTTTATGAATATATATGTGTTACTGAAACTCAACCGTTAACTTTTAAAATTTGTGTAAATGGTGAATTCGTTTTTTGAGTATAAATATAAAACTGAAATTGGTATATAAATAAAATGGAAATAAAACAAGAAACTAGTGAGAAATCTTGTAAAATAGAAATAGGTTATTGACGTGTCCTTTGAATGCCGTAAAAATTGAAATTAAGGAAGAACCCAAAAGAAAGTGCATACGACACATTTGATTATTTAGACTTTCCTGTAGACTCTAAGCCTAAAGTAGGACAAGATGAATTTAATCTATTTGAAGAAAAACAAACATCAAATAAAGAAAGTAAGTAAATGACATTGATTATCAATATAAAGTGATAAAAATTAATCATATAATAAAAATTACAAATTTGCTTCTTATTGTTAGAACTTGTTATGGTAGCTATGTACAAAATTACTAAAATTTTATAAAATATATCAAATGAGATTCAGAGGAAAAATTATAATTTGTGTTATCCAATATAATGGATGTTGCACTTTATAATATGTATTATTTTTATAGTACTGCAAATAAACCAATACAATTTTTTTAACATTTTTGAAGAAATATTACTAGAGCATATTTTAACAGGATTTTTTCCATTCCAAAACTGTAGGGAAGGTCACTTATACTATGATCTTTTCTTCATATGATCTTCATGATTGAATATGACATGTCTTGGAAACAACAAACGAAGGCAAACAAGTGTCCCTATTGTAAGTGTACAATAAATGCAAAAAATGAAAGGTTTCTTTGCATTAGGAGTGTTACAACAAATGGTTTAGTAAATAATTCAGTGAACTTTAGCTCCATATGAGATTGCACACTGGAAACAAGCCGTGCAAGTGTGAAAAAAATTCTTTTGGACAGTTTGACCTCAGCATATGATTTGAAACAACTTACAATAATGCACACTGGACGGAAAGTTTAAATTATTTTGCTCACAGCTTAATTCTTGTAGTTTTTCATTTTTATTTTGTTCATATCACCTTTTGTATCTTTGACCATTGGCAGTAACCTATTTCACTTTTCCTCCCCACTCCTCAATTTTATTGGCATTCTAAGCATCTTTTTATTTTCGTAAAAGATTTGATTTTGACTGTATCTCCGTTTCTTTCACATGACACTATAGTAAAGAGTAACTTAAAATCAAAAACTTGTTTGAAAATCTACTTTTTATCATTGCCCCAGTATTAATTGAAAATTTTTAATTTTATTACTAAATACTTGTTTTTTTAACAATTTTTGAGATACAGCCACCTCACAATACGACTGTACAGAAACCTCTTAACTGTTTCATTCATTTAGTTTCATTCAGTTTTTTAGTTGTTTTAGTTTTGTAATACCAAGGCTCTATAAATAATATAACTTTTTAAATACTTAAACTTTACTCAGTGCTATATCCATATTCACTATTAGAGAATATAAATCTTTGAATTAGAACGAAATAAATGCTCTGTGATGGGCTTTTTATCCTTATTTTTTGCCTTTGCTACCTTATTTGTTTTATTGGAGTAAATATCTATGTTGGTGTAGTGTTATCTAATTAAGAATTTACTTTTCTGGGTGTTTGTGGCAGATGGACTTCAGAACTTTCATTCTCAGATGCAGAGTCACTATCTGACATATGTTCAAAAACATGCTTTACATCAGGTGGGAAGCTACTTTTTTATATTTGCAATGCCAAATAATGAAAATGCATAAACAATTGTAAATTAGTTTATTTGAAAACAAATAATATTAAAGTTTTTTTCGAATTGTAATTATACATAGGATATCAATAATAATGGGACAGCCTGCAGATGCTAACATTACAAAAAAACTAATGAGAGTTTGGAGATTAAGTTAGAACAATGATGGAAATCATCTGCCAAATAGGTAACTCCCATTCACTAGGAACATCCACAACCTGATGAAAATAGTCAACACCTCTATTTACTCTTTAAGCCCTTGAAAAGTAGCCAATCTAATTATGATCCTTTTTGGACCTCTAGATTATTTTCCTTATTTTTGTTTTTTTTTTATATAAATTGGTTACTGATATTTAAGTTAAATAATAAAAGAAAATAAATCTCAAAATATGCTGCATTGCAAAAAAGTCTGGCAATAGGGTGGTACCTTTGAAATGAATAAATTTCTAATTGGCAGATTGAAAGAAATTTATTCAAGTGTAATTTTAAACAAATGTTATTTTTTGAAACATATAAAACTAAGCAATTGAATTAAATTACAATTTTTTCATTACAATAATTGCCAAAAAGTCTGACAATTAGGTGTTATCTGTAATTAACAAGTTAACTGCCAAGCTATATTTTTAAATTAGTTCTGTAGGCCAACCGAACTTTGACAATTATTACTGTTAAATATTTAACGCCATTGTTGTAATTTTTTTCTAAAGTAATTAATAACGAAAAAAATGTCAATATTTGACTGCCGGTCCGATGGGCCCGACGCGGCGTAGAAAGAGTTTGAAAGTCACTTCACGCCACGCCGGTCCATCTTCGCAGGTAGTAGACGGTAGTAGGGAGAGAGTTTTGGCTTGGTACGCCACGGCCACGCAGAGATACTAGCGTCTAGCCGTTGGCAGGTCAGGATAATCCTGACCAATCCAATCGCACTTGAGTATGTGTGTGGCGCGTCATTTAAATTATGTAAATATTTGAATGTAACAGAACAGTTCTATTTCTCATATCACGAATCGTTCTCGGATTGTTCACTCAAACAAGAAGTAATGTTTAGTTGTTTAAATACACAGTTTTATTATTTTACATATTATAATACTATCTTATTTGAGTTGGCAACAAGTGAGGGGAGGGCTTGTCTGCTTGTCACTTATTAAGATTAAAGATTATAGATCATAGTTGTTGTTATTTGTTATGTTGTTGTATAATAAAAATAATTACCCACAATCAAATATCAGCAATAAACTGACGTTCATATAGACTTGGAAATAACTGTCCAATATCAGTTTGATGTCCAATGTTGTTTTATAAAATTGACTTCAACTTTTCTGACAAATCAATCACAACCGTGAGACTGCTGGCAAAATCCACCAATTTTTATACTGCCTTTTATTTTTAAGTGCCTTTTTCCTTTGCTTTCAGAATTAAAGCAGCCTGACCGATGACAGAGAAACTTCATTGTTTTGTGAGTCTTTGCGGAAAAGTTCTCGACTTTAACGTATTTGGTTTTTGTACTACTTTCAATAAAACATTTCCACTCCTGAAAAGAGACTAAATTGGAAAAATTGAAGTGTTTCACTTTCTAGGATTAGGTTGTGTTCTTCTTGAAAATGAGAATGCAATTCTGCAACATAACTTGAATAAAAATTATACAAAGGACACTTCTTAGAATCTTTCTTGATTTTGCTATCTTCCGTGAAGTGTCTATAACATTTTTATGAGTTTCTGTGTATTCACAACAATTAAACATCACTCTTATTTGTGTGAACAATCTGAGAACGTTTCGTGATATGAGAAAGAGGACTGTTACACTCAAACCTATACATAATTTGAAAGACGCGCTACACACAAAATCAAGTGCGATTGGATTGGTCAGGATTATACTGACCTGCCAACGGCTAGACGCTAGTCGCAGAGATTAGTGTACCGTGTACCTAACCTAAGTGAAGTGTAGCTTGAGTACTTGTCGATACATGTTGAATCGCTCAAATAGTTCAGTATTTACTGTTACCGTTGTTACACGCTGTTACACAATGAGTTCACGAAATAAACGATTTTTATCACAGTATGAACTTGAACAAATACTAAATAATATGTCAGACGAAGAAGATGAACATGAATTTAGCGATGATTCAATTATAGATCGTAATTATGAACTTAATTCTGATGAAATCTTGATAATTCTGAAGACGAACTGGAAACTTTCGAAGAACGTAAGTTGATTTACTAAGTATTATATATTTTTGTACCCATTGGTATATTTGTAGTCAAAGATAAATGCGCTGAAAATGTTTAACACTTTATTATTTTTAGCACTAAACACATAAGATAATGAAATCATCAGAATATATCGACGTGTGATGTTGGAATATCAATGAGAGTAGATGATGATTGGACAGAACCAAAAGGCAATCAAGTACAATTGCCAACTTTTTCAATTGAAGCTGGTGTTAACAGTGATGTGGCTGGTATGTTAGCAATGGGAAACCAGAGAGATCTTCTATTCCGCTATCGTTACTGACTCAATATTTGAAATGATAGCAAATCAGACAAACTTATACGCTACGCAAAACACTGATCAACACCGACACTCCTTCATCATCTAGGCTACACAACTGGAATCCACAGATACTGTTGAAATAAAAAAGCTTTTTGGTTTGATAGCTTGGATGGGGACTTGTAAAATTACCCACATTGTCAGACTATGGGACTCAAGATCCCTTGTTCAAAATGGGGTTTGCATCAAGTGTTATGTCTAGAAATAGGTTTGAAATTCTACTGCGAATGGTTCACTTTTCAAATAATGAGGAATATATAGAAGGAGACAGATTACACAAAATAAATAATTTAGTAAACTTAATTTTGAAAAATTATCAATCTGTTTACGTACCTGGAGAAATTGTGTGTGTGGACGAATCAATGGTTCCTTATTAGGGCAGGCTACTGATGAAACAGTACAACAAGCAAAAAAGACACAAATATGGAATTAAAGTTTTAAATTGTGTTGTAAAAATGGATATACATATATTTACAAATATACGCTGGTAAACCTTAGAACAAGAAAAAACTACCCCTTTAGGCGTTGTTATGAAGTTATGCACACCATATAAGATGCGAATAGAACTGTTTGTACAGATAATTGGTATACCAGTATAGAGTTAGCACACAACTGCTAACAGAATACACATCTTATAGGAACAATCAGACGAAACAGAAAATTAATACCAAAAGAAGTAGTTAACAAAAAACTAAAAGTAGGTGAAGTAGCAGCTATGGAGAATAGCAGAGGGATAACTTTTCTAAATTGGAGGGATAAACGTAATGTGTTGA